>HG993126.1:44268008-44748464 GCA_905231855.2 Eristalis tenax | reverse complement strand
GAATCATAGTTTGGTCTATTAGGGCCATTATGGCAGTCAGAGGTTGAAGTGACCAAGAGCTTCAAATCGACGATGCCGGCTATGCAAAAATACGTGAAAATTCCGATGTCCTGAAATGCAGCCCAACTTATCGGAATCGGTTAATACACACACACGAAAACATCACCAAAAGGTGTACAGAAGTCATAGTTTGGTTTATTAGGGCCATTATGGCAGTCAGAGGTTGAAGTGACCAAAGGCTTCAAATCGACGATGCCGGCTATGCAAAAACACGTGAAAATTCCGATGTCCTGAAATGCAGCCCAACGTATCAGAATCGGTTAATACACACACGAAAACATCACCAAAGGTGTACAGAAGTCATAGTTTGGTCTATTAGGGCCATTATGGCAGTCAGAGGTTGAAGTGACCAAAGGCTTCAAATCGACGATGCCGGCTATGCAAAAATACGTGAAAATTCCGATGTCCTGAAATGCAGCCCAGCGGATCAGAATCGGTTAATACACACACGACAATATCACCACAGGTGTACAGAAGTCATAGTTTGGTCTATTAGGGCCATTATGGCAGTCAGAGGTTGAAGTGACCAAAGGCTTCAAATCGACGATGCCGGCTATGCAAAAATACGTGAAAATTCCGATGTCCTGAAATGCAGCCCAACGTATCAGAATCGGTTAATACACACACGAAAACATCACCAAAGGTGTACAGAAGTCATAGTTTGGTCTATTAGGGCCATTATGGCAGTCAGAGGTTGAAGTGACCAAAGGCTTCAAATCGACGATGCCGGCTATGCAAAAATACGTGAAAAATTCCGATGTCCTGAAATGCAGCCCAGCGGATCAGAATCGGTTAATACACACACGACAACATCACCACAGGTGTACAGAAGTCATAGTTTGGTCTATTAGGGCCATTATGGCAGTCAGAGGTTGAAGTGACCAAAGGCTTCAAATCGACGATGCCGGCTATGCAAAAATACGTGAAAATTCCGATGTCCTGAAATGCAGCCCAACGTATCAGAATCGGTTAATACACACACGAAGACATCCCCAAAGGTGTACAGAAGTCAAAGTTTGGTCTATTAGGGCCATTATGGCAGTCAGAGGTTGAACTGCCTAAAGGCTTCACATCGACGATGCCAGGTATGCAAAAGTACGTGAAAATTTCGATGTCTCGAAATTCTGCCCAGCGTATCAGAATCGGTCAATACACACACGAAAACATCACCAAAGGTGTATACAAGTCAGATGGCAGTCAGAGGTTGAAGTAACCAAAGGCTTCAAATCGACGATGCCGGCTATGCAAAAACACCTGAAAATTCCGATGTCCTGAAATGCAGCCCAACGTATCAGAATCGGTTAATACACACACGAAAACATCACCAAAGGTGTACAGAGTCTTAGTTTGGGTCTATTAGGGCCATTATGGCAGTCAGAGGTTGAGTGACCAAAGGCTTCAAATCGACGATGCCGGCTATGCAAAAACACGTGAAAATTCCGATGTCCTGAAATGCAGCCCAACGTATCAGAATCGGTTAATACACACACGAAAACATCACCAAAGGTGTACAGAAGTCATAGTTTGGGTCTATTAGGGCCATTATGGCAGTCAGAGGTTGAAGTGACCAAAGGCTTCAAATCGACGATGCCGGCTATGCAAAAATACGTGAAAATTCCGATGTCCTGAAATGCAGCCCAACTTATCGGAATCGGTTAATACACACACGAAAACATCACCAAAGGTGTACAGAAGTCATAGTTTGGTCTATTAGGGCCATTATGGCAGTCAGAGGTTGAAGTGACCAAAGGCTTCAAATCGACGATGCCGGCTATGCAAAAATACGTGAAAATTCCGATGTCCTGAAATGCAGCCCAACGTATCAGAATCGGTTAATACACACACGAAAACATCACCAAAGGTGTACAGAAGTCATAGTTTGGTCTATTAGGGCCATTATGGCAGTCAGAGGTTGAAGTGACCAAAGGCTTCAAATCGACGATGCCGGCTATGCAAAAATACGTGAAAATTCCGATGTCCTGAAATGCAGCCCAACGTATCAGAATCGGTTAATACACACACGAAAACATCACCAAAGGTGTACAGAAGTCATAGTTTGGTCTATTAGGGCCATTATGGCAGTCAGAGGTTGAAGTGACCAAAGGCTTCAAATCGACGATGCCGGCTATGCAAAAATACGTGAAAATTCCGATGTCCTGAAATGCAGCCCAACGTATCAGAATCGGTTAATACACACACGAAAACATCACCAAAGGTGTACAGAAGTCATAGTTTGGTCTATTAGGGCCATTATGGCAGTCAGAGGTTGAAGTGACCAAAGGCTTCAAATCGACGATGCCGGCTATGCAAAAATACGTGAAAATTCCGATGTCCTGAAATGCAGCCCAACGTATCAGAATCGGTTAATACACACACGAAGACATCCCCAAAGGTGTACAGAAGTCAAAGTTTGGTCTATTAGGGCCATTATGGCAGTCAGAGGTTGAACTGCCTAAAGGCTTCACATCGACGATGCCAGGTATGCAAAAGTACGTGAAAATTTCGATGTCTCGAAATTCTGCCCAGCGTATCAGAATCGGTCAATACACACACGAAAACATCACCAAAGGTGTATACAAGTCAGATGCAGTCAGAGGTTTGAAGTAACCAAAGGCTTCAAATCGACGATGCCGGCTATGCAAAAACACGTGAAAATTCCGATGTCCTGAAATGCAGCCCAACGTATCAGAATCGGTTAATACACACACGAAAACATCACCAAAGGTGTACAGAAGTCATAGTTTGGTCTATTAGGGCCATTATGGCAGTCAGAGGTTGAAGTGACCAAAGGCTTCAAATCGACGATGCCGGCTATGCAAAAATACGTGAAAATTCCGATGTCCTGAAATGCAGCCCAACTTATCGGAATCGGTTAATACACACACGAAAACATCACCAAAGGTGTACAGAAGTCATAGTTTGGTCTATTAGGGCCATTATGGCAGTCAGAGGTTGAAGTGACCAAAGGCTTCAAATCGACGATGCCGGCTATGCAAAAATACGTGAAAATTCCGATGTCCTGAAATGCAGCCCAACGTATCAGAATCGGTTAATAACACACACGAAAACATCACCAAAGGTGTACAGAAGTCATAGTTTGGTCTATTAGGGCCATTATGGCAGTCAGAGGTTGAAGTGACCAAAGGCTTCAAATCGACGATGCCGGCTATGCAAAAATACGTGAAAATTCCGATGTCCTGAAATGCAGCCCAGCGGATCAGAATCGGTTAATACACACACGACAATATCACCACAGGTGTACAGAAGTCATAGTTTGGTCTATTAGGGCCATTATGGCAGTCAGAGGTTGAAGTGACCAAAGGCTTCAAATCGACGATGCCGGCTATGCAAAAATACGTGAAAATTCCGATGTCCTGAAATGCAGCCCAACGGATCAGAATCGGTTAATACACACACGACAACATCACCACAGGTGTACAGAAGTCATAGTTTGGTCTATTAGGGCCATTATGGCAGTCAGAGGTTGAAGTGACCAAAGGCTTCAAATCGACGATGCCGGCTATGCAAAAATACGTGAAAATTCCGATGTCCTGAAATGCAGCCCAACGTATCAGAATCGGTTAATACACACACGAAGACATCCCCAAAGGTGTACAGAAGTCAAAGTTTGGTCTATTAGGGCCATTATGGCAGTCAGAGGTTGAAGTGACCAAAGGCTTCAAATCGACGATGCCGGCTATGCAAAAATACGTGAAAATTCCGATGTCCTGAAATGCAGCCCAACGTATCAGATTCGGTTAATACACACACGAAAACATCACCAAAGGTGTACAGAAGTCATAGTTTGGTCTATTAGGGCCATTATGGCAGTCAGAGGTTGAAGTGGCCAATGGCTTCAAATCGACGATGCCGGCTATGCAAAAATACGTGAAAATTCCGATGTCCTGAAATGCAGCCCAACTTATCGGAATCGGTTAATACACACACGAAAACATCACCAAAGGTGTACAGAAGTCATAGTTTGGTTTATTAGGGCCATTATGGCAGTCACAGGTTGAAGTGACCAAAGGCTTCAAATCGACGATGCCGGCTATGCAAAAACACGTGAAAATTCCGATGTCCTGAAATGCAGCCCAACGTATCAGAATCGGTTAATACACACACGAAAACATCACCAAAGGTGTACAGAAGTCATAGTTTGGTCTATTAGGGCCATTATGACAGTCAGAGGTTGAAGTGACCAAAGGCTTCAAATCGACGATGCCGGCTATGCAAAAATACGTGAAAATTCCGATGTCCTGAAATGCAGCCCAACGTATCAGAATCGGTTAATACACACACGAAAACATCACCAAAGGTGTACAGAAGTCATAGTTTGGTTTATTAGGGCCATTATGGCAGTCAGAGGTTGAAGTGACCAAAGGCTTCAAATCGACGATGCCGGCTATGCAAAAATACGTGAAAATTCCGATGTCCTGAAATGCAGCCCAACGTATCGGAATCGGTTAATACACACACGAAGACATCACCAAAGGTGTACAGAAGTCATAGTTTGGTCTATTAGGGCCATTATGGCAGTCAGAGGTTGAAGTGACCAAAGGCTTCAAATCGACGATGCCGGCTATGCAAAAATACGTGAAAATTCCGATGTCCTGAAATGCAGCCCAACTTATCGGAATCGGTTAATACACACACGAAAACATCACCAAAAGGTGTACAGAAGTCATAGTTTGGTCTATTAGGGCCATTATGGCAGTCAGAGGTTGAAGTGACCAAAGGCTTCAAATCGACGATGCCGGCTATGCAAAAACACGTGAAAATTCCGATGTCCTGAAATGCAGCCCAACGTATCAGAATCGGTTAATACACACACGAAAACATCACCAAAGGTGTACAGAAGTCATAGTTTGGTCTATTAGCGCCATTATGGCAGTCAGAGGTCGAAGTGACCAAAGGCTTCAAATCGACGATGCCGGCTATGCAAAAATACGTGAAAATTCCGATGTCCTGAAATGCAGCCCAACGTATCAGAATCGGTTAATACACACACGAAAACATCACCAAAGGTGTACAGAAGTCATAGTTTGGTCTATTAGGGCCATTATGGCAGTCAGAGGTGAAGTGACCAAAGGCTTCAAATCGACGATGCCGGCTATGCAAAAATACGTGAAAATTCCGATGTCCTGAAATGCAGCCCAACGTATCAGAATCGGTTAATACACACACGAAAACATCACCAAAGGTGTACAGAAGTCATAGTTTGGTCTATTAGCGCCATTATGGCAGTCAGAGGTCGAAGTGACCAAAGGCTTCAAATCGACGATGCCGGCTATGCAAAAATACGTGAAAATTCCGATGTCCTGAAATGCAGCCCAACGTATCAGAATCGGTTAATACACACACGAAAACATCACCAAAGGTGTACAGAAGTCATAGTTTGGTCTATTAGGGCCATTATGGCAGTCAGAGGTTGAAGTGACCAAAGGCTTCAAATCGACGATGCCGGCTATGCAAAAATACGTGAAAATTCCGATGTCCTGAAATGCAGCCCAACGTATCAGAATCGGTTAATACACACACGAAAACATCACCAAAGGTGTACAGAAGTCATAGTTTGGTCTATTAGGGCCATTATGGCAGTCAGAGGTTGAAGTGACCAAAGGCTTCAAATCGACGATGCCGGCTATGCAAAAATACGTGAAAATTCCGATGTCCTGAAATGCAGCCCAGCGGATCAGAATCGGTTAATACACACACGACAACATCACCACAGGTGTACAGAAGTCATAGTTTGGTCTATTAGGGCCATTATGGCAGTCAGAGGTTGAAGTGACCAAAGGCTTCAAATCGACGATGCCGGCTATGCAAAAATACGTGAAAATTCCGATGTCCTGAAATGCAGCCCAACGTATCAGAATCGGTTAATACACACACGAAGACATCCCCAAAGGTGTACAGAAGTCAAAGTTTGGTCTATTAGGGCCATTATGGCAGTCAGAGGTTGAACTGCCTAAAGGCTTCACATCGACGATGCCAGGTATGCAAAAGTACGTGAAAATTTCGATGTCTCGAAATTCTGCCCAGCGTATCAGAATCGGTCAATACACACACGAAAACATCACCAAAGGTGTATACAAGTCAGATGGCAGTCAGAGGTTGAAGTAACCAAAGGCTTCAAATCGACGATGCCGGCTATGCAAAAACACGTGAAAATTCCGATGTCCTGAAATGCAGCCCAACGTATCAGAATCGGTTAATACACACACGAAAACATCACCAAAGGTGTACAGAAGTCATAGTTTGGTCTATTAGGGCCATTATGGCAGTCAGAGGTTGAAGTGACCAAAGGCTTCAAATCGACGATGCCGGCTATGCAAAAATAAGTGAAAATTCCGATGTCACGGAATGCAGCCCAACGTATCAGAATCGGTTAATACACACACGAAAACATCACCAAAGGTGTACAGGAGTCATAGTTTGGTCTATTAGGGCCATTATGGCTGTCAGAGGTTGAAGTGACCAAAGGCTTCAAACCGACGATGCCGGCTATGCAAAAGTACGTGAAAATTTCGATGTCTCGAAATTCTGCCCAGCGGATCAGAATCGGTTAATACACACACGACAACATCACCACAGGTGTATATAAGTCATAGATTGGTCTATTAGGGCCATTATGGCAGTCAGAGGTTGAACTGCCTAAAGGCCTCACATCGACGATGCCAGGTATGCAAAAGTACGTGAAAATTTCGGTGTCCTGAAATGCAGCCCAGCGGATCAGAATCGGTTAATACACACACTACAACATCACCACAGGTGTATACAAGTCATAGATTGGTCTATTAGGGCCATTATGGCAGTCAGAGGTTGAACTGCCTAAAGGCCTCACATCGACGATGCCAGGTATGCAAAAGTACGTGAAAATTTCGGTGTCCTGAAATGCAGCCCAGCGGATCAGAATCGGTTAATACACACACGACAACATCACCACAGGTGTATACAAGTCATAGATTGGTCTATTAGGGCCATTATGGCAGTCAGAGGTTGAACTGCCTAAAGGCCTTACATCGACGATGCCAGGTATGCAAAAGTACGTGAAAATTTCGATGTCTCGAAATTCTGCCCAGCGGATCAGAATCGGTTAATACACACACGACAACATCACCACAGGTGTATACAAGTCATAGATTGGTCTATTAGGGCCATTATGGCAGTCAGAGGTTGAACTGCCTAAAGGCCTCACATCGACGATGCCAGGTATGCAAAAGTACGTGAAAATTTCGGTGTCCTGAAATGCAGCCCAGCGGATCAGAATCGGTTAATACACACACTACAACATCACCACAGGTGTATACAAGTCATAGATTGGTCTATTAGGGCCATTATGGCAGTCAGAGGTCGAACTGCCTAAAGGCCTCACATCGACGATGCCATGTATGCAAAAGTACGTGAAAATTTCGATGTCCTGAAATGCAGCCCAGCGGATCAGAATCGGTTAACACACACACGACAACATCACCACAGGTGTATACAAGTCATAGATTGGTCTATTAGGGCCATTATGGCAGTCAGAGGTTGAACTGCCTAAAGGCCTCACATCGACGATGCCAGGTATGCAAAAGTACGTGAAAATTTCGGTGTCCTGAAATGCAGCCCAGCGGATCAGAGTCGGTTAATACACACACGACAACATCACCACAGGTGTATACAAGTCATAGATTGGTCTAATAGTGCCATTATGGCAGTCAGAGGTTGAACTGCCTAAAGGCCTCACATCGACGATGCCAGGTATGCAAAAGTACGTGAAAATTTCGTTGAACTGCCTAAAGGCCTCACATCGACGATGCCAGGTATGCAAAAGTACGTGAAAATTTCGGTGTCCTGAAATGCAGCCCAGCGGATCAGAATCGGTTAATACACACACGAAAACATCACCAAAGGTGTACAGAAGTCATAGTTTGGTCTATTAGGGCCATTATGGCAGTCAGAGGTTGAAGTGACCAAAGGCTTCAAATCGACGATGCCGGCTATGCAAAAATACGTGAAAATTCCGATGTCCTGAAATGCAGCCCAACGTATCAGAATCGGTTAATACACACACGAAAACATCACCAAAGGTGTACAGAAGTCATAGTTTTTTCTATTAGGGCCATTATGGCAGTCAGAGGTTGAAGTGACCAAAGGCTTCAAATCGACGATGCCGGCTATGCAAAAATACGTGAAAATTCCGATGTCCTGAAATGCAGCCCAACGTATCGGAATCGGTTAATACACACACGAAAACATCACCAAAGGTGTACAGAAGTCATAGTTTGGTGTATTAGGGCCATTATGGCAGTCAGAGGTTGAAGTGACCAAAGGCTTCAAATCGACGATGCCGGCTATGCAAAAATACGTGAAAATTCCGATGTCACGGAATGCAGCCCAACGTGTCAGAATCGGTTAATACACACACGACAACATCACCACAGGTGTATACAAGTCATAGATTGGTCTATTAGGGCCATTATGGCAGTCAGAGGTTGAACTGCCTAAAGGCCTCACATCGACGATGCCAGGTATGCAAAAGTACGTGAAAATTTCGATGTCCTGAAATGCAGCCCAGCGGATCAGAATCGGTTAACACACACACGACAACATCACCACAGGTGTATACAAGTCATAGATTGGTCTATTAGGGCCATTATGGCAGTCAGAGGTTGAAGTGACCAAAGGCCTCACATCGACGATGCCAGGTATGCAAAAGTACGTGAAAATTTCGATGTCCTGAAATGCAGCCCAGCGGATCAGAATCGGTTAACACACACACGACAACATCACCATAGTTGTATACAAGTCATAGATTGGTCTATTAGGGCCATTATGGCAGTCAGAGGTTGAACTGCCTAAAGGCCTCACATCGACGATGCCAGGTATGCAAAAGTACGTGAAAATTTCGGTGTCCTGAAATGCAGCCCAGCGGATCAGAATCGGTTAATACACACACGACAACATCACCACAGGTGTATACAAGTCATAGATTGGTCTATTAGGGCCATTATGGCAGTCAGAGGTCGAACTGCCTAAAGGCCTCACATCGACGATGCCATGTATGCAAAAGTACGTGAAAATTTCGATATCCTGAAATGCAGCCCAGCGCATCAGAATCGGTTAATACACACACGACAACATCACCACAGGTGTATACAAGTCATAGATTGGTCTATTAGGGCCATTATGGCAGTCAGAGGTTGAAGTGACCAAAGGCCTCACATCGACGATGCCAGGTATGCAAAAGAACGTGAAAATTTCGGTGTCCTGAAATGCAGCCCAGCGGATCAGAATCGGTTAATACACACACGACAACATCACCACAGGTGTATACAAGTCATAGATTGGTCTATTAGGGCCATTATGGCAGTCAGAGGTTGAACTGCCTAAAGGCCTCACATCGACGATGCCAGGTATGCAAAAGTACGTGAAAATTTCGATGTCCTGAAATGCAGCCCAGCGGATCAGAATCGGTTAATACACACACGACAACATCACCACAGGTGTATACAAGTCATAGATTGGTCTATTAGGGCCATTATGGCAGTCAGAGGTTGAACTGCCTAAAGGCCTCACATCGACGATGCCAGGTATGCAAAAGTACGTGAAAATTTCGGTGTCCTGAAATGCAGCCCAGCGGATCAGAATCGGTTAATACACACACGACAACATCACCACAGGTGTATACAAGTCATAGATTGGTCTAATAGTGCCATTATGGCAGTCAGAGGTTGAACTGCCTAAAGGCCTCACATCGACGATGCCAGGTATGCAAAAGTACGTGAAAATTTCGGTGTCCTGAAATGCAGCCCAGCGGATCAGAATCGGTTAATACACACACTACAACATCACCACAGGTGTATACAAGTCATAGATTGGTCTATTAGGGCCATTATGGCAGTCAGAGGTCGAACTGCCTAAAGGCCTCACATCGACGATGCCATGTATGCAAAAGTACGTGAAAATTTCGATGTCCTGAAATGCAGCCCAGCGGATCAGAATCGGTTAACACACACACGACAACATCACCACAAGTGTATACAAGTCATAGATTGGTCTATTAGGGCCATTATGGCAGTCAGAGGTGGAACTGCCTAAAGGCCTCACATCGACGATGCCAGGTATGCAAAAGTACGTGAAAATTTCGGTGTCCTGAAATGCAGCCCAGCGGATCAGAGTCGGTTAATACACACACGACAACATCACCAAAGGTGTATACAAGTCATAGATTGGTCTATTAGGGCCATTATGGCAGTCAGAGGTTGAACTGCCTAAAGGCCTCACATCGACGATGCCAGGTATGCAAAAGTACGTGAAAATTTCGGTGTCCTGAAATGCAGCCCAGCGGATCAGAATCGGTTAATACACACACGACAACATCACCACAGGTGTATACAAGTCATAGATTGGTCTATTAGGGCCATTATGGCAGTCAGAGGTTGAACTGCCTAAAGGCCTCACATCGACGATGCCAGGTATGCAAAAGTACGTGAAAATTTCGGTGTCCTGAAATGCAGCCCAGCGGATCAGAATCGGTTAATACACACACGACAACATCACCACAGGTGTATACAAGTCATAGATTGGTCTATTAGGGCCATTATGGCAGTCAGAGGTTGAACTGCCTAAAGGCCTCACATCGACGATGCCAGGTATTCAAAAGTACGTGAAAATTTCGGTGTCCTGAAATGCAGCCCTGCGTATCAGTTTCGGTTAATACACACACGACAACATCTCCACAGGTGTATACAAGTCATAGATTGGTCTACTAGGGCCATTATGGCAGTCAGAGGTCGAACTGCCTAAAGGCCTCACATCGACGATGCCAGGTATGCAAAAGTACGTGAAAATTTCGATGTCCTGAAATGCAGCCCAGCGGATCAGAATCGGTTAACATACACACGACAACATCACCATAGTTGTATACAAGTCATAGATTGGTCTATTAGGGCCATTATGGCAGTCAGAGGTTGAACTGCCTAAAGGCCTCACATCGACGATGCCAGGTATTCAAAAGTACGTGAAAATTTCGGTGTCCTGAAATGCAGCCCTGCGTATCAGTTTCGGTTAATACACACACGACAACATCTCCACAGGTGTATACAAGTCATAGATTGGTCTACTAGGGCCATTATGGCAGTCAGAGGTCGAACTGCCTAAAGGCCTCACATCGACGATGCCAGGTATGCAAAAGTACGTGAAAATTTCGATGTCCTGAAATGCAGCCCAGCGGATCAGAATCGGTTAACACACACACGACAACATCACCACAGGTGTATACAAGTCATAGATTGGTCTATTAGGGCCATTATGGCAGTCAGAGGTTGAACTGCCTAAAGGCCTCACATCGACGATGCCAGGTATGCAAAAGTACGTGAAAATTTCGGTGTCCTGAAATGCAGCCCAGCGGATCAGTCAGAGGTCGAACTGCCTAAAGGCCTCACATCGACGATGCCAGGTATGCAAAAGTACGTGAAAATTTCGATGTCCTGAAATGCAGCCCAGCGGATCAGAATCGGTTAACATACACACGACAACATCACCATAGTTGTATACAAGTCATAGATTGGTCTATTAGGGCCATTATGGCAGTCAGAGGTTGAACTGCCTAAAGGCCTCACATCGACGATGCCAGGTATTCAAAAGTACGTGAAAATTTCGGTGTCCTGAAATGCAGCCCTGCGTATCAGTTTCGGTTAATACACACACGACAACATCTCCACAGGTGTATACAAGTCATAGATTGGTCTACTAGGGCCATTATGGCAGTCAGAGGTCGAACTGCCTAAAGGCCTCACATCGACGATGCCAGGTATGCAAAAGTACGTGAAAATTTCGATGTCCTGAAATGCAGCCCAGCGGATCAGAATCGGTTAACACACACACGACAACATCACCACAGGTGTATACAAGTCATAGATTGGTCTATTAGGGCCATTATGGCAGTCAGAGGTTGAACTGCCTAAAGGCCTCACATCGACGATGCCAGGTATGCAAAAGTACGTGAAAATTTCGGTGTCCTGAAATGCAGCCCAGCGGATCAGAATCTTTTAATACACACACGGAAACATCACCAAAGGTGTACAGAAGTCATAGTTTGGTTTATTAGGGCCATTATGGCAGTCAGAGGTTGAAGTGACCAAAGGCTTCAAATCGACGATGCCGGCTATGCAAAAATACATGAAAATTCCGATGTCCTGAAATGCAGCCCAGTTTATCAGAATCGGTCAATACACACACGAAAACATCACCACAGGTGTATACAAGTCATAGTTTGGTCTATTAGGGCCATTATGGCAGTCAGAGGTTGAAGTGACCAAAGGCTTCAAATCGACGATGCCGGCTATGCAAAAATACGTGAAAATTCCGATGTCCTGAAATGCAGCCCAACGTATCAGAATCGGTTAATACACACACGAAAACATCACCAAAGGTGTACAGAAGTCATAGTTTGTTCTATTAGGGCCATTATGGCAGTCAGAGGTTGAAGTGACCAAAGGCTTCAAATCGACGATGCCGGCTATGCAAAAATACGTGAAAATTCCGATGTCCTGAAATGCAGCCCAGTTTATCAGAATCGGTCAATACACACACGAAAACATCACCAAAGGTGTACAGAAGTCATAGTTTGGTCTATTAGGGCCATTATGGCAGTCAGAGGTTGAAGTGACCAAAGGCTTCAAATCGACGATGCCGGCTATGCAAAAATACGTGAAAATTCCGATGTCCTGAAATGCAGCCCAGCGGATCAGAATCGGTTAACACACACACGACAACATCACCACAGGTGTATACAAGTCATAGATTGGTCTATTAGGGCCATTATGGCAGTCAGAGGTTGAACTGCCTAAAGGCCTCACATCGACGATGCCAGGTATGCAAAAGTACGTGAAAATTTCGGTGTCCTGAAATGCAGCCCAGCGGATCAGAGTCGGTTAATACACACACGACAACATCACCACAGGTGTATACAAGTCATAGATTGGTCTATTAGGGCCATTATGGCAGTCAGAGGTTGAACTGCCTAAAGGCCTCACATCGACGATGCCAGGTATGCAAAAGTACGTGAAAATTTCGGTGTCCTGAAATGCAGCCCAGCGGATCAGAATCTTTTAATACACACACGGAAACATCACCAAAGGTGTACAGAAGTCATAGTTTGGT
Organism: Eristalis tenax; assembly: GCA_905231855.2. Lineage (NCBI taxonomy): Eukaryota > Metazoa > Arthropoda > Insecta > Diptera > Syrphidae > Eristalis > Eristalis tenax. Next base: position 44,735,252 of record HG993126.1, on the reverse strand, counting down.
TTATTAGGGCCATTATGGCAGTCAGAGGTTGAAGTGACCAAAGGCTTCAAATCGACGATGCCGGCTATGCAAAAATACATGAAAATTCCGATGTCCTGAAATGCAGCCCAGTTTATCAGAATCGGTCAATACACACACGAAAACATCACCAAAGGTGTACAGAAGTCATAGTTTGGTCTATTAGGGCCATTATGGCAGTCAGAGGCTTCAAGTCGACGATGCCGGCTATGCAAAAATACGTGAAAATTCCGATGTCCTGAAATGCAGCCCAACCTATCAGAATCGGTTAATACACACACGAAAACATCACCAAAGGTGTACAGAAGTCATAGTTTGGTCTATTAGGGCCATTATGGCAGTCAGAGGTTGAAGTGACCAAAGGCTTCAAATCGACGATGCCGGCTATGCAAAAATACGTGAAAATTCCGATGTCCTGAAATGCAGCCCAACGTATCAGAATCGGTTAATACACACACGAAAACATCACCAAAGGTGTACAGAAGTCATATTTTGGTCTATTAGGGCCATTATGGCAGTCAGAGGCTTCAAGTCGACGATGCCGGCTATGCAAAAATACGTGAAAATTCCGGTGTCCTGAAATGCAGCCCAACGTATCAGAATCGGTTAATACACACACGACAACATCACCATAGGTGTATACAAGTCATAGTTTGGTCTATTAGGGCCATTATGGCAGTCAGAGTTTGAACTGCCTAAAGGCCTCACATCGACGATGCCAGGTATGCAAAAGTACGTGAGAATTTCGATGTCCTGAAATGCAGCCCAGCGGATCAGAATCGGTTAATACACACACGAAAACATCACCAAAGGTGTATACAAGTCATAGATTGGTCTAATAGTGAAATTATGGCAGTCAGAGGTTGAACTGCCTAAAGGCCTCACATCGACGATGCCAGGTATGCAAAAGTACGTGAAAATTTCGGTGTCCTGAAATGCAGCCCAGTTTATCAGAATCGGTCAATACACACACGAAAACATCACCAAAGGTGTACAGAAGTCATAGTTTGGTCTATTAGGGCCATTATGGCAGTCAGAGGTTGAAGTGACCAAAGGCTTCAAATCGACGATGCCGGCTATGCAAAAATACGTGAAAATTCCGATGTCCTGAAATGCAGCCCAACGTATCAGAATCGGTTAATACACACACGAAAACATCACCAAAGTTGTACAGAAGTCATAGTTTGGTTTATTAGGGCCATTATGGCAGTCAGAGGTTGAAGTGACCAAAGGCTTTAAATCGACGATGCCGGCCATGCAAAAATACGTGAAAATTCCGATGTCCTGAAATGCAGCCCAACGTATCAGAATCGGTTAATACACACACGAAAACATCACCAAAGGTGTACAGAAGTCATATTTTGGTCTATTAGGGCCATTATGGCAGTCAGAGGCTTCAAGTCGACGATGCCGGCTATGCAAAAATACGTGAAAATTCCGGTGTCCTGAAATGCAGCCCAACGTATCAGAATCGGTTAATACACACACGAAAACATCACCAAAGGTGTACAGAAGTCATAGTTTGGTGTATTAGGGCCATTATGGCAGTCAGAGGTTGAAGTGACCAAAGGCTTCAAATCGACGATGCCGGCTATGCAAAAATACGTGAAAATTCCGATGTCACGGAATGCAGCCCAACGTATCGGAATCGGTTAATACACACACGAAAACATCACCAAAGGTGTACAGAAGTCATAGTTTGGTCTATTAGGGCCATTATGGCAGTCAGAGGTTGAAATGACCAAAGGCTTCAAATCGACGATGCCGGCTATGCAAAAATACGTGAAAATGTCGGTGTCCTGAAATGCAGCCCAGCGGATCAGAATCGGTTAATACACACACGACAACATCACCACAGGTGTATACAAGTCATGGATTGGTCTATTAGGGCCATTATGGCAGTCAGAGGTTGAACTGCCTAAAGGCCTCACATCGACGATGCCAGGTATGCAAAAGTACGTGAAAATTTCGGCGTCCTGAAATGCAGCCCAGCATATCAGATTCGGTTAATACACACACGACAACATCACCACAGGTGTATACAAGTCATAGTTTGGTCTATTAGGGCCATTATGGCAGTCAGAGTTTGAACTGCCTAAAGGCCTCACATCGACGATGCCAGGTATGCAAAAGTACGTGAGAATTTCGATGTCCTGAAATGCAGCCCAGCGGATCAGAATCGGTTAATACACACACGAAAACATCACCAAAGGTGTATACAAGTCATAGATTGGTCTAATAGTGAAATTATGGCAGTCAGAGGTTGAACTGCCTAAAGGCCTCACATCGATGATGCCAGGTATGCAAAAGTACGTGAAAATTTCGTTGAACTGCCTAAAGGCCTCACATCGACGATGCCAGGTATGCAAAAGTACGTGAAAATTTCGGTGTCCTGAAATGCAGCCCAGTTTATCAGAATCGGTCAATACACACACGAAAACATCACCAAAGGTGTACAGAAGTCATAGTTTGGTCTATTAGGGCCATTATGGCAGTCAGAGGTTGAAGTGACCAAAGGCTTCAAATCGACGATGCCGGCTATGCAAAAATACGTGAAAATTCCGATGTCCTGAAATGCAGCCCAACGTATCAGAATCGGTTAATACACACACGAAAACATCACCAAAGTTGTACAGAAGTCATAGTTTGGTTTATTAGGGCCATTATGGCAGTCAGAGGTTGAAGTGACCAAAGGCTTTAAATCGACGATGCCGGCTATGCAAAAATACGTGAAAATTCCGATGTCCTGAAATGCAGCCCAACGTATCAGAATCGGTTAATACACACACGAAAACATCACCAAAGGTGTACAGAAGTCATATTTTGGTCTATTAGGGCCATTATGGCAGTCAGAGGCTTCAAGTCGACGATGCCGGCTATGCAAAAATACGTGAAAATTCCGGTGTCCTGAAATGCAGCCCAGCGGATCAGAATCGGTTAATACACACACGACAACATCACCACAGGTGTATACAAGTCATGGATTGGTCTATTAGGGCCATTATGGCAGTCAGAGGTTGAACTGCCTAAAGGCCTCACATCGACGATGCCAGGTATGCAAAAGTACGTGAAAATTTCGGTGTCCTGAAATGCAGCCCAGCGGATCAGAATCGGTTAATACACACACGACAACATCACCACAGGTGTATACAAGTGATAGTTTGGTCTATTAGGGCCATTATGGCAGTCAGAGGTTAAACTGCCTAAAGGCCTCACATCGACGATGCCAGGTATGCAAAAGTACGTGAGAATTTCGGTGTCCTGAAATGCAGCCCAGCGGATCAGAATCGGTTAATACACACACGACAACATCACCAAAGGTGTATACAAGTCATAGATTGGTCTATTAGGGCCATTATGGCAGTCAGAGGTTGAACTGCCTAAAGGCCTCACATCGACGATGCCAGGTATGGCAGTCAGAGGCACGTGAAAATTTCAGTGTCCTGAAATGCAGCCCAGCGGATCAGAATCGGTTAATACACACACGACAACAGCACCACAGGTGTATACAAGTCATAGTTTGGTCTATTAGGGCCATAATGGCAGTCAGAGGTTGAACTGCCTAAAGGCCTCACATCGACGATGCCAGGTATGCAAAAGTACGTGAAAATTTCGATGTCCTGAAATGCAGCCCAGCGGATCAGAATCGGTTAATACACACGCGACAACATCACCAAAGGTGTATACAAGTCATAGATTGGTCTATTAGGGCCATTATGGCAGTCAGAGGTTGAACTGCCTAAAGGCCTCACATCGACGATGCCAGGTATGGCAGTCAGAGGCACGTGAAAATTTCAGTGTCCTGAAATGCAGCCCAGCGGATCAGAATCGGTTAATACACACACGACAACAGCACCACAGGTGTATACAAGTCATAGTTTGGTCTATTAGGGCCATTATGGCAGTCAGAGGTTGAACTGCCTAAAGGCCTCACATCGACGATGCCAGGTATGCAAAAATACGTGAAATTTCGATGTCCTGAAATGCAGCCCAGCGGATCAGATTCGGTTAATACACACACGACAACATCACCACAGGTGTATACAAGTCATAGATTGGTCTATTAGGGCCATTATGGCAGTCAGAGGTTGAACTGCCTAAAGGCCTCACATCGACGATGCCAGGTATGCAAAAGTACGTGAAAATTTCGGTGTCCTGAAATGCAGCCCAGCGTATCAGATTCGGTTAATACACACACGACAACATCACCACAGGTGTATACAAGTCATAGTTTGGTCTATTAGGGCCATTATGGCAGTCAGAGGTTAAACTGCCTAAAGGCCTCACATCGACGATGCCAGGTATGCAAAAGTACGTGAGAATTTCGATGTCTTGAAATTCTGCCCAGCGTATCAGAAGCGGTCAATACACACACGAAAACATCACCAAAGGTGTATACAAGTCATAGATTGGTCTATTAGGGCCATTATAGGCAGTCAGAGGTTGAACTGCCTAAAGGCCTCACATCGACGATGCCAGGTATGCAAAAGTACGTGAAAATTTCGATGTCTCGAAATTCTGCCCAGCGTATCAGAATCGGTCAATACACACACGAAAACATCACCAAAGGTGTATACAAGTCATAGATTGGTCTATTAGGGCCATTATGGCAGTCAGAGGTTAGAACTGCCTAAAGGCCTCACATCGACGATGCCAGGTATGCAAAAGTACGTGAAAATTTCGGTGTGTCCTGAAATGCAGCCCAGCGTATCAGATTCGGTTAATACACCACGACAACATCACCACAGGTGTATACAAGTCATAGTTTGGTCTCATAGGGCCATATGGCAGTCAGAGGTTAAACTGCCCTAAAGGCCTCACATCGACGATGCCAGGTATGCAAAAATACGTGAGAATTTCGATGTCTCGAAATTCTGCCCAGCGTATCAGAAGCGGTCAATACACACACGAAAACATCACCAAAGGTGTATACAAGTCATAGATTGGTCTATTAGGGCCATTATGGCAGTCAGAGGTTGAACTGCCATAATGGCCTCACATCGACGATGCCAGGTATGCAAAAGTACGTGAAAATTTCGATGTCTCGAAATTCTGCCCAGCGTATCAGAAGCGGTCAATACACACACGAAAACATCACCAAAGGTGTATACAAGTCATAGATTGGTCTATTAGGGCCATTATGGCAGTCAGAGGTTGAACTGCCTAAAGGCCTCACATCGACGATGCCAGGTATGCAAAAGTACGTGAAAATTTCGGTGTCCTGAAATGCAGCCCAGCGGATCAGAATCGGTTAATACACACACGACAACATCACCACAGGTGTATACAAGTCATAGATTGGTCTATTAGGGCCATTATGGCAGTCAGAGGTTGAACTGCCTAAAGGCCTCACATCGACGATGCCAGGTATGCAAAAGTACGTGAAAATTTCGGTGTCCTGAAATGCAGCCCAGCGGATGCAGAATCGGTTAATACACACACGACAACAACACCACAGGTGTATACAAGTCATAGATTGGTCTATTAGGGCCATTATGGCAGTCAGAGGTTGAACTGCCTAAAGGCCTCACATCGACGATGCCAGGTATGCAAAAAGTACGTGAAAATTTCGGTGTCCTGAAATGCAGCCCAGCGGATCAGAATCGGTTAATACACACACGACAACATCACCACAGGTGTATACAAGTCATAGATTGGTCTATTAGGGGCCATTATGGCAGTCAGAGGTTGAACTGCCTAAAGGCCTCACATCGACGATGCCAGGTATGCAAAAGTACGTGAAAATTTCGGTGTCCTGAAATGCAGCCCAGCGGATCAGAATCGGTTAATACACACACGACAACATCACCACAGGTGTATACAAGTCATAGATTGGTCTATTAGGGCCATTATGGCAGTCAGAGGTTGAACTGCCTAAAGGCCTCACATCGACGATGCCAGGTATGCAAAAGTACGTGAAAATTTCGGTGTCCTGAAATGCAGCCCAGCGGATCAGAATCGGTTAATACACACACGACAACATCACCACAGGTGTATACAAGTCATAGATTGGGTCTATTAGGGCCATTATGGCAGTCAGAGGTTGAACTGCCTAAAGGCCTCACATCGACGATGCCAGGTAATGCAAAAGTACGTGCAAATTTCGGTGTCCTGAAATGCAGCCCAGCGGATCAGAATCGGTTAATACACATACGACAACATCACCACAGGTGTTATACAAGTCATAGATTGATATATTAGGGCCATTATGGCAGTCAGAGGTTGAACTGCCTAAAGGCCTCACATCGACGATGCCAGGTATGCAAAAGAACGTGAAAATTTCGGTGTCCTGAAATGCAGCCCAGCGGATCAGAATCGGTTAATGCACACACGACAACATCACCACAGGTGTATACAAGTCATAGATTGGTATATTAGGGCCATTTATGGCAGTCAGAGGTTGAACTGCCTAAAGGCCTCACATCGACGTTGCCAGGTATGCAAAAGAACGTGAAAATTTCGAGGTGTCCTGAAATGCAGCCCAGCGGATCAGAATCGGTTAATACACACACGACAACATCACCACAGGTGTATACAAGTCATAGATTGGTCTATTAGGGCCATTATGGCAGTCAGAGGTTGAACTGCCTAAAGGCCTCACATCGACGATGCCAGGTATGCAAAAGTACGTGCAAATTTCGGTGTCCTGAAATGCAGCCCAGCGGATCAGAATCGGTTAATACACAATACGACAACATCACCACAGGTGTATACAAGTCATAGATTGATATATTAGGGCCATTATGGCAGTCAGAGGTTGAACTGCCTAAAGGCCTCACATCGACGATGCCAGGTATGCAAAAGTACGTGAAAATTTTCGGTGTCCTGAAATGCAGCCCAGCGGATCAGAATCGGTTAATACACACACGACAACATCACCACAGGTGTATACAAGTCATAGATTGGTATATTAGGGCCATTATGGCAGTCAGAGGTTGAAACTGCCTAAAGGCCTCACATCGACGATGCCAGGTATGCAAAAGTACGTGAAAATTTCGGTGTCCTGAAATGCAGCCCAGCGGATCAGAATCGGGTTAATACACACACACGACAACATCATCACAGGTGTATACAAGTCATAGATTGGTATATTAGGGCCATTATGGCAGTCAGAGGTTGAACTGCCTAAAGGCCTCACATCGACGATGCCAGGTATAGCAAAAGTACGTGAAAAATTTCGGTGTCCTGAAAATGCAGCCCAGCGGATCAGATCGGTTAATACACACACGACAACATCACCACAGGTGTATACAAGTCATAGATTGGTCTATTAGGGCCATTATGGCAGTCAGAGGTCGAACTGCCTAAAGACCTCACATCGACGATGCCAGGTATGCAAAAAGTACGTGAAAATTTCGATGTCTCGAAATTCTGCCCAGCGTATCAGAATCGGTCAATACAAACACGAAAACATCACCAAAGGTGTATACAAGTCATAGATTGGTCTATTAGGGCCATTATGGCAGTCAGAGGTTGAACTGCCTAAAGGCCTCACATCGACGATGCCAGGTATGCAAAAGTACGTGAAAATTTCGGTGTCCTGAAATGCAGCCCAGCGTATCAGAATCGGTTAATACACACACGACAACATCACCACAGGTGTATACAAGTCATAGATTGGTCTATTAGGGCCATTATGGCAGTCAGAGGTCGAACTGCCTAAAGACCATCACATCGACGATGCCAGGTATGCAAAAGTACGTGAAAATTTCGATGTCTCGAAATTCTGCCCAGCGTATCAGAATCGGTCAATACAAACACGAAAACATCACCAAAGGTGTATACAAGTCATAGATTGGTCTATTAGGGCCATTATGGCAGTCAGAGGTTGAACTGCCTAAAGGCCTCACATCGACGATGCCAGGTATGCAAAAGTACCGTGAAAATTTCGGTGTCCTGAAATGCAGCCCAGCGGATCAGAATCGGTTAATACACACACGACAACATCACCACAGGTGTATACAAGTCATAGATTGGTCTATTAGGGCCATTATGGCAGTCAGAGGTTGAACTGCCTAAAGGCCTCACATCGACGATGCCAGGTATGCAAAAGTACGTGAAAATGTCGGTGTCCTGAAATGCAGCCCAGCGTACCAGAATCGGTTAATACACGCACGAAAACATCACCAAAGGTGTATACAAGTCATAGATTGGTCTATTAGGGCCATTATGGCAGTCAGAGGTTGAACTGCCTAAAGGCCTCACATCGACGATGCCAGGTATGCAAAAGTACGTGAAAATTTCGGTGTCCTGAAATGCAGCCCAGCGGATCAGAATCGGTTAATACACACACGACAACATCACCAAAAGGTGTATTACAAGTCATAGATTGGTCTATTAGGGCCATTATGGCAGTCAGAGGTTGAACTGCCTAAAGGCCTCACATCGACGATGCCAGGTATGCAAAAGTACGTGAAAATTTCGATGTCCTGAAATGCAGCCCAGCGGATCAGAATCGGTTAATACACACGCGACAACATCACCAAAGGTGTATACAAGTCATAGATTGGTCTATTTAGGGCCATTATGGCAGTCAGAGGTTGAACTGCCTAAAGGCCTCACATCGACGATGCCAGGTATGGCAGTCAGAGGCACGTGAAAATTTCAGTGTCCTGAAATGCAGCCCAGCGGATCAGAATCGGTTAATACACACACGACAACAGCACCACAGGTGTATACAAGTCATAGTTTGGTCTATTAGGGCCATAATGGCAGTCAGAGGTTGAACTGCCTAAAGGCCTCACATCGACGATGCCAGGTATGCAAAAGTACGTGAAAATTTCGATGTCCTGAAATGCAGCCCAGCGGATCAGAATCGGTTAATACACACGCGACAACATCACCAAAGGTGTATACAAGTCATAGATTGGTCTATTAGGGCCATTATGGCAGTCAGAGGTTGAACTGCCTAAGGCCTCACATCGACGATGCCAGGTATGGCAGTCAGAGGCACGTGAAACAATTTCAGTGTCCTGAAATGCAGCCCAGCGGATCAGAATCGGTTAATTACACACACGACAACAGCACCCACAGGTGTATACAAGTCATAGTTTGGTCTATTAGGGCCATTATGGCAGTCAGAGGTTGAACACTGCCTAAAGGCCTCACATCGACGATGCCAGGTATGCAAAAATACGTGAAATTTCGATGTCCTGAAATGCAGCCCAGCGGATCAGATTCGGTTAATACACACACGACAACATCACCACAGGTGTATACAAGTCATAGATTGGTCTATTAGGGCCATTATGGCAGTCAGAGGTTGACACTGCCTAAAAGGCCCTCACATCGACTGATGCCAGGTATGCAAAAGTACGTGAAAATTTCGGTGTCCTGAAATGCAGCCCAGCGTATCAGATTCGGTTAATACACACACGACAACATCACCACAGGTGTATACAAGTCATAGTTTGGTCTATTAGGGCCATTATGGCAGTCAGAGGTTAAACTGCCTAAAGGCCTCACATCGACGATGCCAGGTATGCAAAAGTACGTGAGAATTTCGATGTCTTGAAATTCTGCCCAGCGTATCAGAAGCGGTCAATACACACACGAAAACATCACCAAAGGTGTATACAAGTCATAGATTGGTCTATTAGGGCCATTATGGCAGTCAGAGGTTGAACTGCCTAAAGGCCTCACATCGACGATGCCATGCTATGCAAAGTACGTGAAAATTTCGATGTCTCGAAATTCTGCCCAGCGTATCAGAATCGGTCAATACACACACGAAAACATCACCAAAGGTGTATACAAAGTCATAGATTGGTCTATTAGGGCCATTATGGCAGTCAGAGGTTGAACTGCCTAAAGGCCTCACATCGACGATGCCAGGTATGCAAAAGTACGTGAAAATTTCGGTGTCCTGAAATGCAGCCCAGCGTATCAGATTCGGTTAATACACACACGACAACATCACCACAGGTGTATACAAGTCATAGTTTGGTCTATTAGGGCCATTATGGCAGTCAGAGGTTAAACTGCCTAAAGGCCTCACATCGACGATGCCAGGTATGCAAAAATACGTGAGAATTTCGATGTCTCGAAATTCTGCCCAGCGTATCAGAAGCGGTCAATACACACACGAAAACATCACCAAAGGTGTATACAAGTCATAGATTGGTCTATTAGGGCCATTATGGCAGTCAGAGGTTGAACTGCCTAAAGGCCTCACATCGACGATGCCAGGTATGCAAAAAGTACGTGAAAATTTCGATGTCTCGAAATTCTGCCCAGCGTATCAGAAGCGGTCAATACACACACGAAAACATCACCAAAGGTGTATACAAGTCATAGATTGGTCTATTAGGGCCATTATGGCAGTCAGAAGTACGTGAAAATTTCGGTGTCCTGAAATGCAGCCCAGCGGATCAGAATCGGTTAATACACACACGACAACATCACCACAGGTGTATACAAGTCATAGATTGGTCTATTAGGGCCATTATGGCAGTCAGAGGTTGAACTGCCTAAAGGCCTCACATCGACGATGCCAGGTATGCAAAAGTACGTGAAAATTTCGGTGTCCTGAAATGCAGCCCAGCGGATCAGAATCGGTTAATACACACACGACAACATCACCACAGGTGTATACAAGTCATAGATTGGTCTATTAGGGCCATTATGGCAGTCAGAGGTTGAACTGCCTAAAGGCCTCACATCGACGATGCCAGGTATGCAAAAGTACGTGAAAATTTCGGTGTCCTGAAATGCAGCCCAGCGGATCAGAATCGGTTAATACACACACGACAACATCACCACAGGTGTATACAAGTCATAGATTGGTCTATTAGGGCCATTATGGCAGTCAGAGGTTGAACTGCCTAAAGGCCTCACATCGACGATGCCAGGTATGCAAAAGTACGTGAAAATTTCGGTGTCCTGAAATGCAGCCCAGCGGATCAGAATCGGTTAATACACACACGACAACATCACCACAGGTGTATACAAGTCATAGATTGGTCTATTAGGGCCATTATGGCAGTCAGAGGTTGAACTGCCTAAAGGCCTCACATCGACGATGCCAGGTATGCAAAAGTACGTGAAAATTTCGGTGTCCTGAAATGCAGCCCAGCGGATCAGAATCGGTTAATACACACACGACAACATCACCACAGGTGTATACAAGTCATAGATTGGTCTATTAGGGCCATTATGGCAGTCAGAGGTTGAACTGCCTAAAGGCCTCACATCGACGATGCCAGGTATGCAAAAGTACGTGAAAATTTCGGTGTCCTGAAATGCAGCCCAGCGGATCAGAATCGGTTAATACACACACGACAACATCACCACAGGTGTATACAAGTCATAGATTGGTCTATTAGGGCCATTATGGCAGTCAGAGGTTGAACTGCCTAAAGGCCTCACATCGACGATGCCAGGTATGCAAAAGTACGTGAAAATTTCGGTGTCCTGAAATGCAGCCCAGCGGATCAGAATCGGTTAATACACACACGACAACATCACCACAGGTGTATACAAGTCATAGATTGGTCTATTAGGGCCATTATGGCAGTCAGAGGTTGAACTGCCTAAAGGCCTCACATCGACGATGCCAGGTATGCAAAAGTACGTGCAAATTTCGGTGTCCTGAAATGCAGCCCAGCGGATCAGAATCGGTTAATACACATACGACAACATCACCACAGGTGTATACAAGTCATAGATTGATATATTAGGGCCATTATGGCAGTCAGAGGTTGAACTGCCTAAAGGCCTCACATCGACGATGCCAGGTATGCAAAAGTACGTGAAAATTTCGGTGTCCTGAAATGCAGCCCAGCGGATCAGAATCGGTTAATGCACACACGACAACATCACCACAGGTGTATACAAGTCATAGATTGGTATATTAGGGCCATTATGGCAGTCAGAGGTTGAACTGCCTAAAGGCCTCACATCGACGATGCCAGGTATGCAAAAGAACGTGAAAATTTCGGTGTCCTGAAATGCAGCCCAGCGGATCAGAATCGGTTAATACACACACGACAACATCACCACAGGTGTATACAAGTCATAGATTGGTCTATTAGGGCCATTATGGCAGTCAGAGGTTGAACTGCCTAAAGGCCTCACATCGACGATGCCAGGTATGCAAAAGTACGTGCAAATTTCGGTGTCCTGAAATGCAGCCCAGCGGATCAGAATCGGTTAATACACATACGACAACATCACCACAGGTGTATACAAGTCATAGATTGATATATTAGGGCCATTATGGCAGTCAGAGGTTGAACTGCCTAAAGGCCTCACATCGACGATGCCAGGTATGCAAAAGTACGTGAAAATTTCGGTGTCCTGAAATGCAGCCCAGCGGATCAGAATCGGTTAATACACACACGACAACATCACCACAGGTGTATACAAGTCATAGATTGGTATATTAGGGCCATTATGGCAGTCAGAGGTTGAACTGCCTAAAGGCCTCACATCGACGATGCCAGGTATGCAAAAGTACGTGAAAATTTCGGTGTCCTGAAATGCAGCCCAGCGGATCAGAATCGGTTAATACACACACGACAACATCATCACAGGTGTATACAAGTCATAGATTGGTATATTAGGGCCATTATGGCAGTCAGAGGTTGAACTGCCTAAAGGCCTCACATCGACGATGCCAGGTATGCAAAAGTACGTGAAAATTTCGGTGTCCTGAAATGCAGCCCAGCGGATCAGAATCGGTTAATACACACACGACAACATCACCACAGGTGTATACAAGTCATAGATTGGTCTATTAGGGCCATTATGGCAGTCAGAGGTCGAACTGCCTAAAGACCTCACATCGACGATGCCAGGTATGCAAAAGTACGTGAAAATTTCGATGTCTCGAAATTCTGCCCAGCGTATCAGAATCGGTCAATACAAACACGAAAACATCACCAAAGGTGTATACAAGTCATAGATTGGTCTATTAGGGCCATTATGGCAGTCAGAGGTTGAACTGCCTAAAGGCCTCACATCGACGATGCCAGGTATGCAAAAGTACGTGAAAATTTCGGTGTCCTGAAATGCAGCCCAGCGGATCAGAATCGGTTAATACACACACGACAACATCACCACAGGTGTATACAAGTCATAGATTGGTCTATTAGGGCCATTATGGCAGTCAGAGGTCGAACTGCCTAAAGACCTCACATCGACGATGCCAGGTATGCAAAAGTACGTGAAAATTTCGATGTCTCGAAATTCTGCCCAGCGTATCAGAATCGGTCAATACAAACACGAAAACATCACCAAAGGTGTATACAAGTCATAGATTGGTCTATTAGGGCCATTATGGCAGTCAGAGGTTGAACTGCCTAAAGGCCTCACATCGACGATGCCAGGTATGCAAAAGTACGTGAAAATTTCGGTGTCCTGAAATGCAGCCCAGCGGATCAGAATCGGTTAATACACACACGACAACATCACCACAGGTGTATACAAGTCATAGATTGGTCTATTAGGGCCATTATGGCAGTCAGAGGTTGAACTGCCTAAAGGCCTCACATCGACGATGCCAGGTATGCAAAAGTACGTGAAAATGTCGGTGTCCTGAAATGCAGCCCAGCGTACCAGAATCGGTTAATACACGCACGAAAACATCACCAAAGGTGTATACAAGTCATAGATTGGTCTATTAGGGCCATTATGGCAGTCAGAGGTTGAACTGCCTAAAGGCCTCACATCGACGATGCCAGGTATGCAAAAGTACGTGAAAATTTCGGTGTCCTGAAATGCAGCCCAGCGGATCAGAATCGGTTAATACACACACGACAACATCACCAAAGGTGTATACAAGTCATAGATTGGTCTATTAGGGCCATTATGGCAGTCAGAGGTTGAACTGCCTAAAGGCCTCACATCGACGATGCCAGGTATGCAAAAGTACGTGAAAATTTCGATGTCCTGAAATGCAGCCCAGCGGATCAGAATCGGTTAATACACACGCGACAACATCACCAAAGGTGTATACAAGTCATAGATTGGTCTATTAGGGCCATTATGGCAGTCAGAGGTTGAACTGCCTAAAGGCCTCACATCGACGATGCCGGGTATGCAAAAGTACGTGAAAATTTCGGTGTCCTGAAATGCAGCCCAGCGGATCAGAATCGGTGAACACACACACGACAACATCACCACAGGTGTATACAAGTCATAGATTGGTCTATTAGGGCCATTATGGCAGTCAGAGGTTGAACTGCCTAAAGGCCTCACATCGACGATGCCAGGTATGCAAAAGTACGTGAAAATTTCGGTGTCCTGAAATACAGCCCAGCGGATCAGAATCATCATCACCACAGGTGTATACAAGTCATAGATTGGTCTATTAGGGCCATTATGGCAGTCAGAGGTTGAACTGCCTAAAGACATCACATCGACGATGCCAGGTATGCAAAAGTACGTGAAAATTTCGATGTCCTGAAATGCAGCCCAGCGGATCAGAATCGGTTAATACACACGCGACAACATCACCAAAGGTGTATACAAGTCATAGATTGGTCTATTAGGGCCATTATGGCAGTCAGAGGTTGAACTGCCTAAAGGCCTCACATCGACGATGCCAGGTATGCAAAAGTACGTGAAAATTTCGGTGTCCTGAAATGCAGCCAGCGGATCAGAATCGGTTAATACACACGCGACAACATCACCACAGGTGTATACAAGTCATAGATTGGTCTATTAGGGCCATTATGGCAGTCAGAGGTTGAACTGCCTAAAGGCCTCACATCGACGATGCCGGGTATGCAAAAGTACGTGAAAATTTCGGTGTCCTGAAATGCAGCCCAGCGGATCAGAATCGGTGAACACACACACGACAACATCACCACAGGTGTATACAAGCCATAGATTGGTCTATTAGGGCCATGATGGCAGTCAGAGGTTGAACTGCCTAAAGGCCTCACATCGACGATGCCAGGTATGCAAAAGTACGTGAAAATGTCGGTGTTCTGAAATGCAGCCCAGCGGATCAGAATCGGTTAATACACACACGACAACATCACCACAGGTGTATACAAGTCATAGATTGGTCTATTAGGGCCATTATGGCAGTCAGAGGTCGAACTGCCTAAAGGCCTGACATCGACGATGCCAGGTATGCAAAAGTACGTGAAAATTTCGGTGTCCTGAAATGCAGCCCAGCGGATCAGAATCGGTTAAAACACACACAACAACATCGCCACAGGTGTATACAAGTCATAGATTGGTCTATTAGGGCCATTATGGCAGTCAGAGGTTGAACTGCCTAAAGGCCTCACATCGACGATGCCAGGTATGCAAAAGTACGTGAAAATGTCGGTGTCCTGAAATGCAGCCCAGCGGATCAGAATCGGTTAATACACACACGACAACATCACCACAGGTGTATACAAGTCATAGATTGGTCTATTAGGGCCATTATGGCAGTCAGAGGTTGAACTGCCTAAAGGCCTCACATCGACGATGCAAGGTATGCAAAAGTACGTGAAAATGTCGGTGTCCTGAAATGCAGCCCAGCGGATCAGAATTGGTTAATACACACACGACAACATCACCACAGGTGTATACAAGTCATAGATTGGTCTATTAGGGCCATTATGGCAGTCAGAGGTTGAACTTTTACGTGAAAATTTCGGTGTCCTGAAATGCAGCCCAGCGGATCAGCATCGGTTAATACACACACGACAACATCACCACAGGTGTATACAAGTCATAGATTGGTCTATTAGGGCCATTATGGCAGTCAGAGGTTGAACTGCCTAAAGGCCTCACATCGACGATGCAAGGTATGCAAAAGTACGTGAAAATGTCGGTGTCCTGAAATGCAGCCCAGCGGATCAGAATTGGTTAATACACACACGACAACATCACCACAGGTGTATACAAGTCATAGATTGGTCTATTAGGGCCATTATGGCAGTCAGAGGTTGAACTGCCTAAAGGCCTCACATCGACGATGCAAGGTATGCAAAAGTACGTGAAAATGTCGGTGTCCTGAAATGCAGCCCAGCGGATCAGAATTGGTTAATACACACACGACAACATCACCACAGGTGTATACAAGTCATAGATTGGTCTATTAGGGCCATTATGGCAGTCAGAGGTTGAACTGCCTAAAGGCCTCACATCGACGATGCCAGGTATGCAAAAGTACGTGAAAATTTCGGTGTCCTGAAATGCAGCCCAGCGGATCAGCATCGGTTAATACACACACGACAACATCACCACAGGTGTATACAAGTCACAGATTGGTCTATTAGGGCCATTATGGCAGTCAGAGGTTGAACTGCCTAAAGGCCTCACATCGACGATGCCAGGTATGCAAAAGTACGTGAAAATTTCGGTGTCCTGAAATGCAGCCCAGCGGATCAGAATCGGTTAATACACACACGACAACATCGCCGCAGGTGTTTACAAGACATAGATTGGTCTACTAGGGCCATTATGGCAGTCAGAGGTTGAACTGCCTAAATGCCTCACATCGACGATGCCAGGTGTGCAAAAGTACGTGAAAATTTCGGTGTCCTGAAATGCAGCCCAGCGGCTCAGAATCGGTTAATACACACACGACAACATCACCACAGGTGTATACAAGTCATAGATTGGTCTATTAGGGCCATTATGGCAGTCAGAGGTTGAACTGCCTAAAGGCCTCACATCGACGATGCCAGGTATGCAAAAGTACGTGAAAATTTCGATGTCCTGAAATGCAGCCCAACGTATCAGAATCGGTTAATGCACACACGAAAACATCACCAAAGGTGTACAGAAGTCATAGTTTGGTCTATTAGGGCCATTATGGCAGTCAGAGGTCGAACTGCCTAAAGGCCTCACATCGACGATGCCAGGTATGCAAAAGTACGTGAAAATTTCGATGTCCTGAAATGCAGCCCAGCGGATCAGAATCGGTTAACACACACACGACAACATCACCACAGGTGTATACAAGTCATAGATTGGTCTATTAGGGCCATTATGGCAGTCAGAGGTTGAACTGCCTAAAGGCCTCACATCGACGATGCCAGGTATGCAAAAGTACGTGAAAATTTCGGTGTCCTGAAATGCAGCCCAGCGGATCAGAATCGGTTAATACACACACGACAACATCACCACAGGTGTATACAAGTCATAGATTGGTCTATTAGGGCCATTATGGCAGTCAGAGGTCGAACTGCCTAAAGGCCTCACATCGACGATGCCAGGTATGCAAAAGTACGTGAAAATTTCGGTGTCCTGAAATGCAGCCCAGCGGATCAGAATCGGTTAATACACACACGACAACATCACCACAGGTGTATACAAGTCATAGTTTGGTCTATTAGGGCCATTATGGCAGTCAGAGGTCGAACTGCCTAAAGGCCTCACATCGACGATGCCAGGTATGCAAAAGTACGTGAAAATTTCGGTGTCCTGAAATGCAGCCCAGCGGATCAGAATCGGTTAATACACACACGACAACATCACCACAGGTGTATACAAGTCATAGATTGGTCTATTAGGGCTATTATGGCAGTCAGAGGTTGAGCTGCCTAAACGCCTCACATCGACGATGCCAGGTATGCAAAAGTACGTGAAAATTTCGGTGTCCTGAAATGCAGCCCAGCGGATCAGAATCGGTTAATACACACACGACAACATCACCACAGGTGTATACAAGTCATAGATTGGTCTATTAGGGCCATTATGGCAGTCAGAGGTTGAACTGCCTAAAGGCCTCACATCGACGATGCCAGGTATGCAAAAGAACGTGAAAATTTCGGTGTCCTGAAATGCAGCCCAGCGGATCAGAATCGGTTAATACACACACGACAACATCACCACAGGTGTATACAAGTCATAGATTGGTCTATTAGGGCTATTATGGCAGTCAGAGGTTGAGCTGCCTAAACGCCTCACATCGACGATGCCAGGTATGCAAAAGTACGTGAAAATTTCGGTGTCCTGAAATGCAGCCCAGCGGATCAGAACCGGTTAATACACACACGACAACATCACCACAGGTGTATACAAGTCATAGATTGGTCTATTAGGGCCATTATGGCAGTCAGAGGTTGAACTGCCACACATCGACGATGCCAGGTATGCAAAAGTACGTGAAAATTTCGGTGTCCTGAAATGCAGCCCAGCGGATCAGAATCGGTTAATACACACACGACAACATCACCACAGGTGTATACAAGTCATAGATTGGTCTATTAGGGCCATTATGGCAGTCAGAGGTTGAACTGCCTAAAGGCCTCACATCGACGATGCCAGGTATGCAAAAGAACGTGAAAATTTCGGTGTCCTGAAATGCAGCCCCAGCGGATCAGAATCGGTTAATACACACACGACAACATCACCACAGGTGTATACAAGTCATAGATTGGTCTATTAGGGCCATTATGGCAGTCAGAGGTTGAACTGCCTAAAGGCCTCACATCGACGATGCCAGGTATGCAAAAGTACGTGAAAATTTCGGTGTCCTGAAATGCAGCCCAGCGGGTCAGAATCGGTTAATACACACACGACAACATCACCACAGGTGTATACAAGTCATAGATTGGTCTATTAGGGCCATTATGGCAGTCAGAGGTTGAACTGCCTAAAGGCCTCACATCGACGATGCCAGGTATGCAAAAGTACATGAAAATTTCGGTGTCCTGAAATGCAGCCCAGCGGGTCAGAATCGGTTAATACACACACGACAACATCACCACAGGTGTATACAAGTCATAGATTGGTCTATTAGGGCCATTATGGCAGTCAGAGGTTGAACTGCCTAAAGGCCTCACATCGACGATGCCAGGTATGCAAAAGTACGTGAAAATTTCGGTGTCCTGAAATGCAGCCCAGCGGGTCAGAATCGGTTAATACACACACGACAACATCACCACAGGTGTATACAAGTCATAGATTGGTCTATTAGGGCCATTATGGCAGTCAGAGGTTGAACTGCCTAAAGGCCTCACATCGACGATGCCAGGTATGCAAAAGTACGTGAAAATTTCGATGTCTCGAAATTCTGCCCAGCGTATCAGAATCGGTCAATTCACACACGAAAACATCACCAAAGGTGTATACAAGTCATAGTTTGGTCTATTAGGGCCATTATGGCAGTCAGAGGTTGAACTGCCTAAAGGCCTCACATCAACGATGCCAGGTATGCAAAAGTACGTGAAAATTTCGGTGTCCTGAAATGCAGCCCAGCGGATCAGAATGGGTTAATACACACACGACAACATCACCACAGGTGTATACAAGTCATAGATTGGTCTATTAGGGCCATTATGGCAGTCAGAGGTTGAACTGCCTAAAGGCCTCACATCGACGATGCCAGGTATGCAAAAGTACGTGAAAATTTCGATGTCTGGAAATTCTGCCCAGCGTATCAGAATCGGTCAATACACACACGACAACATCACCACAGGTGTATACAAGTCATAAAATGGTCTATTAGGGCCATTATGGCAGTCAGAGGTTGAACTGCCTAAAGGCCTCACATCGACGATGCCAGGTATGCAAAAGTACGTGAAAATTTCGGTGTCCTGAAATGCAGCCTAGCGTATCAGAATCGGTTAATACACACACGACAACATCACCACAGGTGTATACAAGTCATAGATTGGTCTATTAGGGCCATTATGGCAGTCAGAGGTTGAACTGCCTAAAGGCCTCACATCGACGATGCCAGGTATGCAAAAGTACGTGAAAATTTCGATGTCCTGAAAGGCAGCCCAGCGGATCAGAATCGGTCAATACACACACGAAAACATCACCACAGGTGTATACAAGTCATAGATTGGTCTATTAGGGCCATTATGGCAGTCAGAGGTTGAACTGCCTAAAGGCCTCACATCGACGATGCCAGGTATGCAAAAGTACGTGAAAATTTCGATGTCCTGAAATGCAGCCCACCGGATCAGAATCGGTTAATACACACACGACAACATCGCCGCAGGTGTTTACAAGACATAGATTGGTCTATTAGGGCCATTATGGCAGTCAGAGGTTGAACTGCCTAAAGGCCTCACATCGACGATGCCAGGTATGCAAAAGTACGTGAAAATTTCGATGTCCTGAAAGGCAGCCCTGCGGATCAGAATCGGTCAATACACACACGAAAACATCACCACAGGTGTATACAAGTCATAGATTGGTCTATTAGGGCCATTATGGCAGTCAGAGGTTGAACTGCCTAAAGGCCTCACATCGACGATGCCAGGTATGCAAAAGTACGTGAAAATTTCGGTGTCCTGAAATGCAGCCCAGCGGATCAGAATCGGTCAATACACACACGAAAACATCACCACAGGTGTGTACAAGTCATAGATTGGTCTATTAGGGCCATTATGGCAGTCAGAGGTTGAACTGCCTAAAGGCCTCACATCGACGATGCCAGGTATGCAAAAGTACGTGAAAATTTCGATGTCCTGAAATGCAGCCCAGCGGATCAGAATCGGTTAATACACACACGACAACATCACCACAGGTGTATACAAGTCATAGATTGGTCTATTAGGGCCATTATGGCAGTCAGAGGTTGAACTGCCTAAAGGCCTCACATCGACGATGCCAGGTATGCAAAAGTACGTGAAAATTTCGGTGTCCTGAAATGCAGCCCAGCGGATCAGAATCGGTTAATACACACACGACAACATCACCACAGGTGTATACAAGTCATAGATTGGTCTATTAGGGCCATTATGGCAGTCAGAGGTTGAACTGCCTAAAGGCCTCACATCCACGATGCCAGGTATGCAAAAGTACGTGAAAATTTCGGTGTCCTGAAATGCAGCCCAGCGGATCAGAGTCGGTTAATACACACACGACAACATGACCACAGGTGTATACAAGTCATAGATTGGTCTATTAGGGCCATTATGGCAGTCAGAGGTTGAACTGCCTAAAGGCCTCACATCGACGATGCCAGGTATGCAAAAGTACGTGAAAATTTCGGTGTCCTGAAATGCAGCCCAGCGGATCAGAGTCGGTTAATACACACACGACAACATGACCACAGGTGTATACAAGTCATAGATTGGTCTATTAGGGCCATTATGGCAGTCAGAGGTTGAACTGCCTAAAGGCCTCACATCGACGATGCCAGGTATGCAAAAGTACGTGAAAATTTCGGTGTCCTGAAATGCAGCCCAGCGGGTCAGAATCGGTTAATACACACACGACAACATCACCACAGGAGTATACAAGTCATAGATTGGTCTATTAGGGCCATTATGGCAGTCAGAGGTTGAACTGCCTAAAGGCCTCACATCCACGATGCCAGGTATGCAAAAGTACGTGAAAATTTCGGTGTCCTGAAATGCAGCCCAGCGGATCAGAGTCGGTTAATACACACACGACAACATGACCACAGGTGTATACAAGTCATAGATTGGTCTATTAGGGCCATTATGGCAGTCAGAGGTTGAACTGCCTAAAGGCCTCACATCGACGATGCCAGGTATGCAAAAGTACGTGAAAATTTCGGTGTCCTGAAATGCAGCCCAGCGGATCAGAATCGGTCAATACACACACGAAAACATCACCACAGGTGTATACAAGCCATAGATTGGTCTATTAGGGCCATTATGGCAGTCAGAGGTTGAACTGCCTAAAGGCCTCACATCGACGATGCCAGGTATGCAAAAGTACGTGAAAATTTCGGTGTCCTGAAATGCAGCCCAGCGGATCAGAATCGGTCAATACACACACGAAAACATCACCACAGGTGTATACAAGTCATAGATTGGTCTATTAGGGCCATTATGGCAGTCAGAGGTTGAACTGCCTAAAGGCCTCACATCGACGATGCCAGGTATGCAAAAGTACGTGAAAATTTCGATGTCTCGAAATTCTGCCCAGCGTATCAGAATCGGTCAATTCACACACGAAAACATCACCAAAGGTGTATACAAGTCATAGTTTGGTCTATTAGGGCCATTATGGCAGTCAGAGGTTGAACTGCCTAAAGGCCTCACATCAACGATGCCAGGTATGCAAAAGTACGTGAAAATTTCGGTGTCCTGAAATGCAGCCCAGCGGATCAGAATCGGTCAATACACACACGAAAACATCACCACAGGTGTATACAAGTCATAGATTGGTCTATTAGGGCCATTATGGCAGTCAGAGGTTGAACTGCCTAAAGGCCTCACATCGACGATGCCAGGTATGCAAAAGTACGTGAAAATTTCGATGTCTCGAAATTCTGCCCAGCGTATCAGAATCGGTCAATTCACACACGAAAACATCACCAAAGGTGTATACAAGTCATAGTTTGGTCTATTAGGGCCATTATGGCAGTCAGAGGTCGAACTGCCTAAAGGCCTCACATCGACGATGCCAGGTATGCAAAAGTACGTGAAAATTTCGATGTCTCGAAATGCAGCCCAGCGCATCAGAATCGGTTAATACACACGCGACAACATCACCACAGGTGTATACAAGTCATAGATTGGTCTATTAGGGCCATTATGGCAGTCAGAGGTTGAACTGCCTAAAGGCCTCACATCGACGATGCCAGGTATGCAAAGAAAATTTCGGTGTCCAGCGGATCAGAATCGGTTAATACACACACGACAACATCACCACAGGTGTATACAAGTCATAGATTGGTCTATTAGGGCCATTATGGCAGTCAGAGGTTGAACTGCCTAAAGGCCTCACATCGACGATGCCAGGTATGCAAAAGTACGTGAAAATTTCGATGTCCTGAAATGCAGCCCAACGTATCAGAATCGGTTAATGCACACACGAAAACATCACCAAAGGTGTACAGAAGTCATAGTTTGGTCTATTAGGGCCATTATGGCAGTCAGAGGTCGAACTGCCTAAAGGCCTCACATCGACGATGCCAGGTATGCAAAAGTACGTGAAAATTTCGATGTCTCGAAATGCAGCCCAGCGCATCAGAATCGGTTAATACACACGCGACAACATCACCACAGGTGTATACAAGTCATAGATTGGTCTATTAGGGCCATTATGGCAGTCAGAGGTTGAACTGCCTAAAGGCCTCACATCGACGATGCCAGGTATGCAAAGAAAACTTCGGTGTCCAGCGGATCAGAATCGGTTAATACACACACGACAACATCACCACAGGTGTATACAAGTCATAGATTGGTCTATTAGGGCCATTATGGCAGTCAGAGGTTGAACTGCCTAAAGGCCTCACATCGACGATGCCAGGTATGCAAAAGTACGTGAAAATTTCGATGTCCTGAACTGCAGCCCAGCGGATCAGAATCGGTTAATACACACACGACAACATCACCACAGGTGTATACAAGTCATAGATTGGTCTATTAGGGCCATTATGGCAGTCAGAGGTTGAACTGCCTAAAGGCCTCACATCGACGATGCCAGGTATGCAAAAGTACGTGACAATTTCGGTGTCCTGAAATGCAGCCCAGCGGATCAGAATCGGTCAATACACACACGAAAACATCACCACAGGTGTATACAAGTCATAGATTGGTCTATTAGGGCCATTATGGCAGTCAGAGGTTGAACTGCCTAAAGGCCTCACATCGACGATGCCAGGTATGCAAAAGTACGTGAAAATTTCGGTGTCCTGAAATGCAGCCCAGCGGATCAGAGTCGGTTAATACACACACGACAACATGACCACAGGTGTATACAAGTCATAGATTGGTCTATTAGGGCCATTATGGCAGTCAGAGGTTGAACTGCCTAAAGGCCTCACATCGACGATGCCAGGTATGCAAAAGTACGTGAAAATTTCGGTGTCCTGAAATGCAGCCCAGCGGATCAGAGTCGGTTAATACACACACGACAACATGACCACAGGTGTATACAAGTCATAGATTGGTCTATTAGGGCCATTATGGCAGTCAGAGGTTGAACTGCCTAAAGGCCTCACATCGACGATGCAAGGTATGCAAAAGTACGTGAAAATGTCGGTGTCCTGAAATGCAGCCCAGCGGATCAGAATCGGTTAATACACACGCGACAACATCACCACAGGTGTATACAAGTCATAGATTGGTCTATTAGGGCCATTATGGCAGTCAGAGGTTGAACTGCCTAAAGGCCTCACATCGACGATGCCAGGTATGCAAAAGTACGTGAAAATTTCGGTGTCCTGAAATGCAGCCCAGCGGATCAGAGTCGGTTAATACACACACGACAACATGACCACAGGTGTATACAAGTCATAGATTGGTCTATTAGGGCCATTATGGCAGTCAGAGGTTGAACTGCCTAAAGGCCTCACATCGACGATGCCAGGTATGCAAAAGTACGTGAAAATTTCGATGTCTCGAAATTCTGCCCAGCGTATCAGAATCGGTCAATTCACACACGAAAACATCACCAAAGGTGTATACAAGTCATAGTTTGGTCTATTAGGGCCATTATGGCAGTCAGAGGTTGAACTGCCTAAAGGCCTCACATCAACGATGCCAGGTATGCAAAGAAAATTTCGGTGTCCAGCGGATCAGAATCGGTTAATACACACACGAAAACATCACCAAAGGTGTATACAAGTCATAGTTTGGTCTATTAGGGCCATTATGGCAGTCAGAGGTTGAACTGCCTAAAGGCCTCACATCGACGATGCCAGGTATGCAAAAGTACGTGAAAATTTCGATGTCCTGAAATGCAGCCCAGCGGATCAGAATCGGTTAATACACACACGACAACATCACCACAGGTGTATACAAGTCATAGATTGGTCTATTAGGGCCATTATGGCAGTCAGAGGTTGAACTGCCTAAAGGCCTCACATCGACGATGCCAGGTATGCAAAAGTACGTGAAAATTTCGATGTCCTGAAATGCAGCCCAGCGGATCAGAATCGGTTAATACACACACGACAACATCACCACAGGTGTATACAAGTCATAGATTGGTCTATTAGGGCCATTATGGCAGTCAGAGGTTGAACTGCCTAAAGGCCTCACATCGACGATGCCAGGTATGCAAAAGTACGTGAAAATTTCGATGTCCTGAAATGCAGCCCAGCGGATCAGAATCGGTTAATACACACACGACAACATCACCACAGGTGTATACAAGTCATAGATTGGTCTATTAGGGCCATTATGGCAGTCAGAGGTTGAACTGCCTAAAGGCCTCACATCGACGATGCCAGGTATGCAAAAGTACGTGAAAATTTCGGTGTCCTGAAATGCAGCCCAGCGGATCAGAATCGGTCAATACACACACGAAAACATCACCACAGGTGTATACAAGTCATAGATTGGTCTATTAGGGCCATTATGGCAGTCAGAGGTTGAACTGCCTAAAGGCCTCACATCGACGATGCCAGGTATGCAAAAGTACGTGAAAATTTCGGAGCCCTGAAATGCAGCCCAGCGGATCAGAATCGGTTAATACACACACGACAACATCACCACAGGTGTATACAAGTCATAGATTGGTCTATTAGGGCCATTATGGCAGTCAGAGGTTGAACTGCCTAAAGGCCTCACATCGACGATGCCAGGTATGCAAAAGTACGTGAAAATTTCGATGTCCTGAAATGCAGCCCAGCGGATCAGAATCGGTTAATACACACACGACAACATCACCACAGGAGTATACAAGTCATAGATTGGCCTATTAGGGCCATTATGGCAGTCAGAGGTTGAACTGCCTAAAGGCCTCACATCGACGATGCCAGGTATGCAAAAGTACGTGAAAATTTCGATGTCCTGAAAGGCAGCCCAGCGGATCAGAATCGGTCAATACACACACGAAAACATCACCACAGGTGTATACAAGTCATAGATTGGTCTATTAGGGCCATTATGGCAGTCAGAGGTTGAACTGCCTAAAGGCCTCACATCGACGATGCCAGGTATGCAAAAGTACGTGAAAATTTCGGTGTCCTGAAATGCAGCCCAGCGGATCAGAGTCGGTTAATACACACACGACAACATGACCACAGGTATATACAAGTCATAGATTGGTCTATTAGGGCCATTATGGCAGTCAGAGGTTGAACTGCCTAAAGGCCTCACATCGACGATGCCAGGTATGCAAAAGTACGTGAAAATTTCGGTGTCCTGAAATGCAGCCCAGCGGGTCAGAATCGGTTAATACACACACGACAACATCACCACAGGAGTATACAAGTCATAGATTGGCCTATTAGGGCCATTATGGCAGTCAGAGGTTGAACTGCCTAAAGGCCTCACATCGACGATGCTAGGTATGCAAAAGTACGTGAAAACGTCGATGTCCTGAAACGCAGCCCAGCGGATCAGCATCGGTTAATACACACACGACAACATCACCACAGGTGTATACAAGTCATAGATTGGTCTATTAGGGCCATTATGGCAGTCAGAGGTTGAACTGCCTAAAGGCCTCACATCGACGATGCCAGGTATGCAAAAGTACGTGAAAATTTCGATGTCTCGAAATTCTGCCCAGCGTATCAGAATCGGTCAATTCACACACGAAAACATCACCAAAGGTGTATACAAGTCATAGTTTGGTCTATTAGGGCCATTATGGCAGTCAGAGGTCGAACTGCCTAAAGGCCTCACATCGACGATGCCAGGTATGCAAAAGTACGTGAAAATTTCGATGTCTCGAAATGCAGCCCAGCGCATCAGAATCGGTTAATACACACGCGACAACATCACCACAGGTGTATACAAGTCATAGATTGGTCTATTAGGGCCATTATGGCAGTCAGAGGTTGAACTGCCTAAAGGCCTCACATCGACGATGCCAGGTATGCAAAGAAAATTTCGGTGTCCAGCGGATCAGAATCGGTTAATACACACACGACAACATCACCACAGGTGTATACAAGTCATAGATTGGTCTATTAGGGCCATTATGGCAGTCAGAGGTTGAACTGCCTAAAGGCCTCACATCGACGATGCCAGGTATGCAAAAGTACGTGAAAATTTCGATGTCCTGAAATGCAGCCCAACGTATCAGAATCGGTTAATGCACACACGAAAACATCACCAAAGGTGTACAGAAGTCATAGTTTGGTCTATTAGGGCCATTATGGCAGTCAGAGGTCGAACTGCCTAAAGGCCTCACATCGACGATGCCAGGTATGCAAAAGTACGTGAAAATTTCGATGTCTCGAAATGCAGCCCAGCGCATCAGAATCGGTTAATACACACGCGACAACATCACCACAGGTGTATACAAGTCATAGATTGGTCTATTAGGGCCATTATGGCAGTCAGAGGTTGAACTGCCTAAAGGCCTCACATCGACGATGCCAGGTATGCAAAGAAAATTTCGGTGTCCAGCGGATCAGAATCGGTTAATACACACACGACAACATCACCACAGGTGTATACAAGTCATAGATTGGTCTATTAGGGCCATTATGGCAGTCAGAGGTTGAACTGCCTAAAGGCCTCACATCGACGATGCCAGGTATGCAAAAGTACGTGAAAATTTCGATGTCCTGAACTGCAGCCCAGCGGATCAGAATCGGTTAATACACACACGACAACATCACCACAGGTGTATACAAGTCATAGATTGGTCTATTAGGGCCATTATGGCAGTCAGAGGTTGAACTGCCTAAAGGCCTCACATCGACGATGCCAGGTATGCAAAAGTACGTGAAAATTTCGGTGTCCTGAAATGCAGCCCAGCGGATCAGAATCGGTCAATACACACACGAAAACATCACCACAGGTGTATACAAGTCATAGATTGGTCTATTAGGGCCATTATGGCAGTCAGAGGTTGAACTGCCTAAAGGCCTCACATCGACGATGCCAGGTATGCAAAAGTACGTGAAAATTTCGGTGTCCTGAAATGCAGCCCAGCGGATCAGAGTCGGTTAATACACACACGACAACATGACCACAGGTGTATACAAGTCATAGATTGGTATATTAGGGCCATTATGGCAGTCAGAGGTTGAACTGCCTAAAGGCCTCACATCGACGATGCCAGGTATGCAAAAGTACGTGAAAATTTCGGTGTCCTGAAATGCAGCCCAGCGGATCAGAGTCGGTTAATACACACACGACAACATGACCACAGGTGTATACAAGTCATAGATTGGTCTATTAGGGCCATTATGGCAGTCAGAGGTTGAACTGCCTAAAGGCCTCACATCGACGATGCAAGGTATGCAAAAGTACGTGAAAATGTCGGTGTCCTGAAATGCAGCCCAGCGGATCAGAATCGGTTAATACACACGCGACAACATCACCACAGGTGTATACAAGTCATAGATTGGTCTATTAGGGCCATTATGGCAGTCAGAGGTTGAACTGCCTAAAGGCCTCACATCGACGATGCCAGGTATGCAAAAGTACGTGAAAATTTCGGTGTCCTGAAATGCAGCCCAGCGGATCAGAGTCGGTTAATACACACACGACAACATGACCACAGGTGTATACAAGTCATAGATTGGTCCTATTAGGGCCATTATGGCAGTCAGAGGTTGAACTGCCTAAAGGCCTCACATCGACGATGCCAGGTATGCAAAAGTACGTGAAAATTTCGATGTCTCGAAATTCTGCCCAGCGTATCAGAATCGGTCAATTCACACACGAAAACATCACCAAAGGTGTATACAAGTCATAGTTTGGTCTATTAGGGCCATTATGGCAGTCAGAGGTTGAACTGCCTAAAGGCCTCACATCAACGATGCCAGGTATGCAAAGAAAATTTCGGTGTCCAGCGGATCAGAATCGGTTAATACACACACGACAACATCACCACAGGTGTATACAAGTCATAGATTGGTCTATTAGGGCCATTATGGCAGTCAGAGGTTGAACTGCCTAAAGGCCTCACATCGACGATGCCAGGTATGCAAAAGTATGTGAAAATTTCGATGTCCTGAAATGCAGCCCAGCGGATCAGAATCGGTTAATACACACACGACAACATCACCACAGGTGTATACAAGTCATAGATTGGTCTATTAGGGCCATTATGGCAGTCAGAGGTTGAACTGCCTAAAGGCCTCACATCGACGATGCCAGGTATGCAAAAGTACGTGAAAATTTCGGTGTCCTGAAATGCAGCCCAGCGGATCAGAATCGGTCAATACACACACGAAAACATCACCACAGGTGTATACAAGTCATAGATTGGTCTATTAGGGCCATTATGGCAGTCAGAGGTTGAACTGCCTAAAGGCCTCACATCGACGATGCCAGGTATGCAAAAGTACGTGAAAATTTCGATGTCTCGAAATTCTGCCCAGCGTATCAGAATCGGTCAATTCACACACGAAAACATCACCAAAGGTGTATACAAGTCATAGTTTGGTCTATTAGGGCCATTATGGCAGTCAGAGGTTGAACTGCCTAAAGGCCTCACATCAACGATGCCAGGTATGCAAAGAAAATTTCGGTGTCCAGCGGATCAGAATCGGTTAATACACACACGACAACATCACCACAGGTGTATACAAGTCATAGATTGGTCTATTAGGGCCATTATGGCAGTCAGAGGTTGAACTGCCTAAAGGCCTCACATCGACGATGCCAGGTATGCAAAAGTACGTGAAAATTTCGATGTCCTGAAATGCAGCCCAGCGGATCAGAATCGGTTAATACACACACGACAACATCACCACAGGTGTATACAAGTCATAGATTGGTCTATTAGGGCCATTATGGCAGTCAGAGGTTGAACTGCCTAAAGGCCTCACATCGACGATGCCAGGTATGCAAAAGTACGTGAAAATTTCGGTGTCCTGAAATGCAGCCCAGCGGATCAGAATCGGTCAATACACACACGAAAACATCACCACAGGTGTATACAAGTCATAGATTGGTCTATTAGGGCCATTATGGCAGTCAGAGGTTGAACTGCCTAAAGGCCTCACATCGACGATGCTAGGTATGCAAAAGTACGTGAAAACGTCGATGTCCTGAAACGCAGCCCAGCGGATCAGCATCGGTTAATACACACACGACAACATCACCACAGGTGTATACAAGTCATAGATTGGTCTATTAGGGCCATTATGGCAGTCAGAGGTTGAACTGCCTAAAGGCCTCACATCGACGATGCCAGGTATGCAAAAGTACGTGCAAATTTCGATGTCCTGAAATGCAGCCCAGCGGATCAGAATCGGTTAATACACACACGACAACATCACCACAGGAGTATACAAGTCATAGATTGGCCTATTAGGGCCATTATGGCAGTCAGAGGTTGAACTGCCTAAAGGCCTCACATCGACGATGCCAGGTATGCAAAAGTACGTGCAAATTTCGATGTCCTGAAATGCAGCCCAGCGGATCAGAATCGGTTAATACACACACGACAACATCACCACAGGAGTATACAAGTCATAGATTGGTCTATTAGGGCCATTATGGCAGTCAGAGGTTGAACTGCCTAAAGGCCTCACATCAACGATGCCAGGTATGCAAAGAAAATTTCGGTGTCCAGCGGATCAGAGTCGGTTAATACACACACGACAACATGACCACAGGTGTATACAAGTCATAGATTGGTCTATTAGGGCCATTATGGCAGTCAGAGGTTGAACTGCCTAAAGGCCTCACATCGACGATGCAAGGTATGCAAAAGTACGTGAAAATGTCGGTGTCCTGAAATGCAGCCCAGCGGATCAGAGTCGGTTAATACACACACGACAACATGACCACAGGTGTATACAAGTCATAGATTGGTCTATTAGGGCCATTATGGCAGTCAGAGGTTGAACTGCCTAAAGGCCTCACATCGACGATGCCAGGTATGCAAAAGTACGTGAAAATTTCGGTGTCCTGAAATGCAGCCCAGCGGATCAGAGTCGGTTAATACACACACGACAACATGACCACAGGTGTATACAAGTCATAGATTGGTCTATTAGGGCCATTATGGCAGTCAGAGGTTGAACTGCCTAAAGGCCTCACATCGACGATGCCAGGTATGCAAAAGTACGTGAAAATTTCGATGTCTCGAAATTCTGCCCAGCGTATCAGAATCGGTCAATTCACACACGAAAACATCACCAAAGGTGTATACAAGTCATAGTTTGGTCTATTAGGGCCATTATGGCAGTCAGAGGTTGAACTGCCTAAAGGCCTCACATCAACGATGCCAGGTATGCAAAGAAAATTTCGGTGTCCAGCGGATCAGAATCGGTTAATACACACACGAAAACATCACCACAGGTGTATACAAGTCATAGATTGGTCTATTAGGGCCATTTTGGCAGTCAGAGGTTGAACTGCCTAAAGGCCTCACATCGACGATGCCAGGTATGCAAAAGTACGTGAAAATTTCGATGTCTCGAAATTCTGCCCAGCGTATCAGAATCGGTCAATTCACACACGAAAACATCACCAAAGGTGTATACAAGTCATAGTTTGGTCTATTAGGGCCATTATGGCAGTCAGAGGTTGAACTGCCTAAAGGCCTCACATCAACGATGCCAGGTATGCAAAGAAAATTTCGGTGTCCAGCGGATCAGAATCGGTTAATACACACACGAAAACATCACCACAGGTGTATACAAGTCATAGATTGGTCTATTAGGGCCATTATGGCAGTCAGAGGTTGAACTGCCTAAAGGCCTCACATCGACGATGCCAGGTATGCAAAAGTACGTGAAAATTTCGATGTCCTGAAAGGCAGCCCAGCGGATCAGAATCGGTTAATACACACACGACAACATCACCACAGGTGTATACAAGTCATAGATTGGTCTATTAGGGCCATTATGGCAGTCAGAGGTTGAACTGCCTAAAGGCCTCACATCGACGATGCCAGGTATGCACAAGTACGTGAAAATTTCGGTGTCCTGAAATGCAGCCCAGCGGATCAGAGTCGGTTAATACACACACGACAACATGACCACAGGTGTATACAAGTCATAGATTGGTCTATTAGGGCCATTATGGCAGTCAGAGGTTGAACTGCCTAAAGGCCTCACATCGACGATGCCAGGTATGCAAAAGTACGTGAAAATTTCGGTGTCCTGAAATGCAGCCCAGCGGATCAGAGTCGGTTAATACACACACGACAACATGACCACAGGTGTATACAAGTCATAGATTGGTCTATTAGGGCCATTATGGCAGTCAGAGGTTGAACTGCCTAAAGGCCTCACATCGACGATGCCAGGTATGCAAAAGTACGTGAAAATTTCGGTGTCCTGAAATGCAGCCCAGCGGATCAGAATCGGTCAATACACACACGAAAACATCACCACAGGTGTATACAAGTCATAGATTGGTCTATTAGGGCCATTATGGCAGTCAGAGGTTGAACTGCCTAAAGGCCTCACATCGACGATGCCAGGTATGCAAAAGTACGTGAAAATTTCGATGTCTCGAAATTCTGCCCAGCGTATCAGAATCGGTCAATTCACACACGAAAACATCACCAAAGGTGTATACAAGTCATAGTTTGGTCTATTAGGGCCATTATGGCAGTCAGAGGTTGAACTGCCTAAAGGCCTCACATCAACGATGCCAGGTATGCAAAAGTACGTGAAAATTTCGGTGTCCTGAAATGCAGCCCAGCGGATCAGAGTCGGTTAATACACACACGACAACATGACCACAGGTGTATACAAGTCATAGATTGGTCTATTAGGGCCATTATGGCAGTCAGAGGTTGAACTGCCTAAAGGCCTCACATCGACGATGCCAGGTATGCAAAAGTACGTGAAAATTTCGATGTCTCGAAATTCTGCCCAGCGTATCAGAATCGGTCAATTCACACACGAAAACATCACCAAAGGTGTATACAAGTCATAGTTTGGTCTATTAGGGCCATTATGGCAGTCAGAGGTTGAACTGCCTAAAGGCCTCACATCGACGATGCCAGGTATGCAAAAGTACGTGAAAATTTCGGTGTCCTGAAATGCAGCCCAGCGGGTCAGAATCGGTTAATACACACACGACAACATCACCACAGGAGTATACAAGTCATAGATTGGTCTATTAGGGCCATTATGGCAGTCAGAGGTTGAACTGCCTAAAGGCCTCACATCAACGATGCCAGGTATGCAAAAGTACGTGAAAATTTCGGTGTCCTGAAATGCAGCCCAGCGGGTCAGAATCGGTTAATACACACACGACAACATCACCACAGGTGTATACAAGTCATAGATTGGTCTATTAGAGCCATTATGGCAGTCAGAGGTTGAACTGCCTAAAGACCTCACATCGACGATGCCAGGTATACAAAAGTACGTGAAAATTTCGATGTCCTGAAAGGCAGCCCAGCGGATCAGAATCGGTCAATACACACACGAAAACATCACCACAGGTGTATACAAGTCATAGATTGGTCTATTAGGGCCATTATGGCAGTCAGAGGTTGAACTGCCTAAAGGCCTCACATCGACGATGCCAGGTATGCAAAAGTACGTGAAAATGTCGGTGTCCTGAAATGCAGCCCAGCGGATCAGAATCGGTTAATACACACACGACAACATCACCACAGGTGTATACAAGTCATAGATTGGTCTATTAGGGCCATTATGGCAGTCAGAGGTTGAACTGCCTAAAGGCCTCACATCGACGATGCCAGGTATGCAAAAGTACGTGAAAATTTCGATGTCCTGAAATGCAGCCCAGCGGATCAGAATCGGTTAATACACACACGACAACATCACCACAGGAGTATACAAGTCATAGATTGGCCTATTAGGGCCATTATGGCAGTCAGAGGTTGAACTGCCTAAAGGCCTCACATCGACGATGCCAGGTATGCAAAAGTACGTGAAAATTTCGGTGTCCTGAAATGCAGCCCAGCGGATCAGAATCGGTCAATACACACACGAAAACATCACCACAGGTGTATACAAGTCATAGATTGGTCTATTAGGGCCATTATGGCAGTCAGAGGTTGAACTGCCTAAAGGCCTCACATCGACGATGCCAGGTATGCAAAAGTACGTGAAAATTTCGATGTCTCGAAATTCTGCCCAGCGTATCAGAATCGGTCAATACACACACGGAAACATCACCAAAGGTGTATACAAGTCATAGTTTGGTCTATTAGGGCCATTATGGCAGTCAGAGGTTGAACTGCCTAAAGGCCTCACATCGACGATGCCAGGTATGCAAAAGTACGTGAAAATTTCGATGTCCTGAAATGCAGCCCAGCGGGTCAGAATCGGTTAATACACACACGACAACATCACCACAGGTGTATACAAGTCATAGATTGGTCTATTAGGGCCATTATGGCAGTCAGAGGTTGAACTGCCTAAAGGCCTCACATCGACGATGCCAGGTATGCAAAAGTACGTGAAAATTTCGGTGTCCTGAAATGCAGCCCAGCGTACCAGAATCGGTTAATACACACACGACAACATGACCACAGGTGTATACAAGTCATAGATTGGTCTATTAGGGCCATTATGGCAGTCAGAGGTTGAACTGCCTAAAGGCCTCACATCGACGATGCCAGGTATGCAAAAGTACGTGAAAATTTCGGTGTCCTGAAATGCAGCCCAGCGGATCAGAGTCGGTTAATACACACACGACAACATGACCACAGGTGTATACAAGTCATAGATTGGTCTATTAGGGCCATTATGGCAGTCAGAGGTTGAACTGCCTAAAGGCCTCACATCGACGATGCCAGGTATGCAAAAGTACGTGAAAATTTCGATGTCTCGAAATTCTGCCCAGCGTATCAGAATCGGTCAATTCACACACGAAAACATCACCAAAGGTGTATACAAGTCATAGTTTGGTCTATTAGGGCCATTATGGCAGTCAGAGGTTGAACTGCCTAAAGGCCTCACATCAACGATGCCAGGTATGCAAAGAAAATTTCGGTGTCCAGCGGATCAGAATCGGTTAATACACACACGAAAACATCACCACAGGTGTATACAAGTCATAGATTGGTCTATTAGGGCCATTATGGCAGTCAGAGGTTGAACTGCCTAAAGGCCTCACATCGACGATGCCAGGTATGCAAAAGTACGTGAAAATTTCGATGTCTCGAAATTCTGCCCAGCGTATCAGAATCGGTCAATTCACACACGAAAACATCACCAAAGGTGTATACAAGTCATAGTTTGGTCTATTAGGGCCATTATGGCAGTCAGAGGTTGAACTGCCTAAAGGCCTCACATCAACGATGCCAGGTATGCAAAGAAAATTTCGGTGTCCAGCGGATCAGAATCGGTTAATACACACACGAAAACATCACCACAGGTGTATACAAGTCATAGATTGGTCTATTAGGGCCATTATGGCAGTCAGAGGTTGAACTGCCTAAAGGCCTCACATCGACGATGCCAGGTATGCAAAAGTACGTGAAAATTTCGATGTCTCGAAATTCTGCCCAGCGTATCAGAATCGGTCAATTCACACACGAAAACATCACCAAAGGTGTATACAAGTCATAGTTTGGTCTATTAGGGCCATTATGGCAGTCAGAGGTTGAACTGCCTAAAGGCCTCACATCAACGATGCCAGGTATGCAAAGAAAATTTCGGTGTCCAGCGGATCAGAATCGGTTAATACACACACGAAAACATCACCACAGGTGTATACAAGTCATAGATTGGTCTATTAGGGCCATTATGGCAGTCAGAGGTTGAACTGCCTAAAGGCCTCACATCGACGATGCCAGGTATGCAAAAGTACGTGAAAATTTCGATGTCTCGAAATTCTGCCCAGCGTATCAGAATCGGTCAATTCACACACGAAAACATCACCAAAGGTGTATACAAGTCATAGTTTGGTCTATTAGGGCCATTATGGCAGTCAGAGGTTGAACTGCCTAAAGGCCTCACATCAACGATGCCAGGTATGCAAAGAAAATTTCGGTGTCCAGCGGATCAGAATCGGTTAATACACACACGAAAACATCACCACAGGTGTATACAAGTCATAGTTTGGTCTATTAGGGCCATTATGGCAGTCAGAGGTTGAACTGCCTAAAGGCCTCACATCGACGATGCCAGGTATGCAAAAGTACGTGAAAATTTCGATGTCCTGAAATGCAGCCCAGCGGATCAGAATCGGTTAATACACACACGAAAACATCACCACAGGTGTATACAAGTCATAGATTGGTCTATTAGGGCCATTATGGCAGTCAGAGGTTGAACTGCCTAAAGGCCTCACATCGACGATGCCAGGTATGCAAAAGTACGTGAAAATTTCGATGTCCTGAAATGCAGCCCAGCGGATCAGAATCGGTTAATACACACACGACAACATCACCACAGGTGTATACAAGTCATAGATTGGTCTATTAGGGCCATTATGGCAGTCAGAGGTTGAACTGCCTAAAGGCCTCACATCGACGATGCCAGGTATGCAAAAGTACGTGAAAATTTCGGTGTCCTGAAATGCAGCCCAGCGGATCAGAGTCGGTTAATACACACACGACAACATGACCACAGGTGTATACAAGTCATAGATTGGTCTATTAGGGCCATTATGGCAGTCAGAGGTTGAACTGCCTAAAGGCCTCACATCGACGATGCCAGGTATGCAAAAGTACGTGAAAATTTCGATGTCCTGAAATGCAGCCCAACGTATCAGAATCGGTTAATGCACACACGAAAACATCACCAAAGGTGTACAGAAGTCACAGTTTGGTCTATTAGGGCCATTATGGCAGTCAGAGGTTGAACTGCCTAAAGGCCTCACATCGACGATGCCAGGTATGCAAAAGTACGTGAAAATTTCGATGTCCTGAAATGCAGCCCAGCGGATCAGAATCGGTCAATTCACACACGACAACATCACCACAGGTGTATACAAGTCATAGATTGGTCTATTAGGGCCATTATGGTAGTCAGAGGTTGAACTGCCTAAAGGCCTCACATCGACGATGCCAGGTATGCAAAAGTACGTGAAAATGTCGGTGTCCTGAAATGCAGCCCAGCGGGTCAGAATCGGTTAATACACACACGACAACATCACCACAGGTGTATACAAGTCATAGATTGGTCTATTAGAGCCATTATGGCAGTCAGAGGTTGAACTGCCTAAAGACCTCACATCGACGATGCCAGGTATGCAAAAGTACGTGAAAATTTCGGTGTCCTGAAATGCAGCCCAGCGGATCAGAGTCGGTTAATACACACACGACAACATGACCACAGGTGTATACAAGTCATAGATTGGTCTATTAGGGCCATTATGGCAGTCAGAGGTTGAACTGCCTAAAGGCCTCACATCGACGATGCAAGGTATGCAAAAGTACGTGAAAATGTCGGTGTCCTGAAATGCAGCCCAGCGGATCAGAGTCGGTTAATACACACACGACAACATCACCACAGGTGTATACAAGTCATAGATTGGTCTATTAGGGCCATTATGGCAGTCAGAGGTTGAACTGCCTAAAGGCCTCACATCGACAATGCCAGGTATGCAAAAGTACGTGAAAATTGCGATGTCTCAAAATTCTGCCCAGCGTATCAGAATCGGTCAATACACACACGAAAACATCATCAAAGGTGTATACAAGTCATAGATTGGTCTATTAGGGCCATTATGGCAGTCAGAGGTTGAACTGCCTAAAGGCCTCACATCGACGATGCCAGGTATGCAAAAGTACGTGAAAATTTCGGTGTCCTGAAATGCAGCCCAGCGGATCAGAATCGGTCAATACACACACGACAACATCACCACAGGTGTATACAAGTCATAGATTGGTCTATTAGGGCCATTATGGCAGTCAGAGGTTGAACTGCCACACATCGAAGATGCCAGGTATGCAAAAGTACGTGAAAATTTCGGTGTCCTGAAATGCAGCCCAGCGGATCAGAATCGGTCAATACACACACGAAAACATCACCAAAGGTGTATACAAGTCATAGTTTGGTCTATTAGGGCCATTATGGCAGTCAGAGGTTGAACTGCCTAAAGGCCTCACATCGACGATGCCAGGTATGCAAAAGTACGTGAAAATTTCGATGTCTCGAAATTCTGCCCAGCGGATCAGAATCGGTCAATACACACACGAAAACATCACCAAAGGTGTATACAAGTCATAGTTTGGTCTATTAGGGCCATTATGGCAGTCAGAGGTTGAACTGCCTAAAGGCCTCACATCGTTTGGTCTATTAGGGCCATTATGGCAGTCAGAGGTTGAACTGCCTAAAGGCCTCACATCGACGATGCCAGGTATGCAAAAGTACGTGAAAATTTCGGTGTCCTGAAATGCAGCCCAGCGGATCAGAATCGGTTAATACACACACGACAACATCACCACAGGTGTATACAAGTCATAGATTGGTCTATTAGGGCCATTATGGCAGTCAGAGGTTGAACTGCCTAAAGGCCTCACATCGACGATGCCAGGTATGCAAAAGTACGTGAAAATTTCGGTGTCCTGAAATGCAGCCCAGGGGATCAGAATCGGTTAATACACACACGACAACATCACCACAGGTGTATACAAGTCATAGATTGGTCTATTAGGGCCATTATGGCAGTCAGAGGTTGAACTGCCTAAAGGCCTCACATCGACGATGCCAGGTATGCAAAAGTACGTGAAAATTTCGGTGTCCTGAAATGCAGCCCAGCGGATCAGAATCGGTTAATACACACACGACAACATCACCACAGGTGTATACAAGTCATAGATTGGTCTATTAGGGCCATTATGGCAGTCAGAGGTTGAACTGCCTAAAGGCCTCACATCGACGATGCCAGGTATGCAAAAGTACGTGAAAATTTCGGTGTCGTGAAATGCAGCCCAGCGGATCAGAATCGGTTAATGCACACACGACAACATCACCACAGGTGTATACAAGTCATAGATTGGTCTATTAGGGCCATTATGGCAGTCAGAGGTTGAACTGCCTAAAGGCCTCACATCGACGATGCCAGGTATGCAAAAGTCCGTGAAAATTTCGGTGTCCTGAAATGCAACCCAGCGGATCAGAATCGGTTAATGCACACACGACAACATCACCACAGGTGTATACAAGTCATAGATTGGTCTATTAGGGCCATTATGGCAGTCAGAGGTTGAACTGCCAAAAGGCCTCACATCGACGATGCCGGGTATGCAAAAGTACGTGAAAATTTCGGTGTCCTGAAATGCAGCCCAGCGGATCAGAATCATCATCACCACAGGTGTATACAAGTCATAGATTGGTCTATTAGGGCCATTATGGCAGTCAGAGGTTGAACTGCCTAAAGGCCTCACATCGACGATGCCAGGTATGCAAAAGTACGTGAAAATTTCGATGTCCTGAAATGCAGCCCAGCGGATCAGAATCGGTTAATACACACGCGACAACATCACCACAGGTGTATACAAGTCATAGATTGGTCTATTAGGGCCATTATGGCAGTAAGAGGCTGAACTGCCTAAAGGCCTCACATCCACGATGCCAGGTATGCAAAAGTACGTGAAAATTTCGATGTCCTGAAATGCAGCCCAGCGGATCAGAATCGGTTAATACACACACGACAACATCACCACAGGTGTATACAAGTCATAGATAGGTCTATTAGGGCCATTATGGCAGTCAGAGGTTGAACTGCCTAAAGGCCTCACATCGACGATGCCAGGTATGCAAAAGTACGTGAAAATTTCGATGTCTCAAAATTCTGCCCAGCGTATCAGAATCGGTCAATACACACACGAAAACATCACCAAAGGTGTATACAAGTCATAGTTTGGTCTATTAGGGCCATTATGGCATTCAGAGGTTGAACTGCCTAAAGGCCTCACATCGACGATGCCAGGTATGCAAAAGTACGTGAAAATTTCGATGTCTCGAAATTCTGCCCAGCGTATCAGAATCGGTCAATACACACACGAAAACATCACCACAGGTGTATATAAGTCATAGATTGGTTTATTAGGGCCATTATAGCAGTCAGAGGTTGAACTGCCTAAAGGCCTCACATCGACGATGCCAGGTATGCAAAAGTACGTGAAAATTTCGGTGTCCTGAAATGCAGCCCAGCGGGTCAGAATCGGTTAATACACACACGACAACATCACCACAGGAGTATACAAGTCATAGATTGGCCTATTAGGGCCATTATGGCAGTCAGAGGTTGAACTGCCTAAAGGCCTCACATCGACGATGCTAGGTATGCAAAAGTACGTGAAAACGTCGATGTCCTGAAACGCAGCCCAGCGGATCAGCATCGGTTAATACACACACGACAACATCACCACAGGTGTATACAAGTCATAGATTGGTCTATTAGGGCCATTATGGCAGTCAGAGGTTGAACTGCCTAAAGGCCTCACATCGACGATGCCAGGTATGCAAAAGTACGTGAAAATTTCGATGTCTCGAAATTCTGCCCAGCGTATCAGAATCGGTCAATTCACACACGAAAACATCACCAAAGGTGTATACAAGTCATAGTTTGGTCTATTAGGGCCATTATGGCAGTCAGAGGTCGAACTGCCTAAAGGCCTCACATCGACGATGCCAGGTATGCAAAAGTACGTGAAAATTTCGATGTCTTGAAATGCAGCCCAGCGCATCAGAATCGGTTAATACACACGCGACAACATCACCACAGGTGTATACAAGTCATAGATTGGTCTATTAGGGCCATTATGGCAGTCAGAGGTTGAACTGCCTAAAGGCCTCACATCGACGATGCCAGGTATGCAAAGAAAATTTCGGTGTCCAGCGGATCAGAATCGGTTAATACACACACGACAACATCACCACAGGTGTATACAAGTCATAGATTGGTCTATTAGGGCCATTATGGCAGTCAGAGGTTGAACTGCCTAAAGGCCTCACATCGACGATGCCAGGTATGCAAAAGTACGTGAAAATTTCGGTGTCCTGAAATGCAGCCCAGCGGGTCAGAATCGGTTAATACACACACGACAACATCACCACAGGAGTATACAAGTCATAGATTGGTCTATTAGGGCCATTATGGCAGTCAGAGGTTGAACTGCCTAAAGG
This sequence comes from Eristalis tenax, assembly GCA_905231855.2. Classification (NCBI taxonomy): domain Eukaryota; kingdom Metazoa; phylum Arthropoda; class Insecta; order Diptera; family Syrphidae; genus Eristalis; species Eristalis tenax. The sequence goes on along the minus strand of HG993126.1, from coordinate 44,694,466 downwards.
CCTCACATCGACGATGCCAGGTATGCAAAAGAACGTGAAAATTTCGGTGTCCTGAAATGCAGCCCAGCGGATCAGATGTTGTCGTGTGTGAATTGACCGATTCTGATACGCTGGGCAGAATTTCGAGACATCGAAATTTTCACGTACTTTTGCATACCTGGCATCGTCGATGTGAGGCCTTTAGGCAGTTCAACCTCTGACTGCCATAATGGCCCTAATAGACCAATCTATGACTTGTATACACCTGTGGTGATGTTTTCGTGTGTGTATTAACCGATTCTGATCCGCTGGACACCGAAATTTTCTTTGCATACCTGGCATCGTCGATGTGAGGCCTTTAGGCAGTTCAACCTCTGACTGCCATAATGGCCCTAATAGACCAAACTATGACTTGTATACACCTTTGGTGATGTTTTCGTGTGTGAATTGACCGATTCTGATACGCTGGGCAGAATTTCGAGACATCGAAATTTTCACGTACTTTTGCATACCTGGCATCGTCGATGTGAGGCCTTTAGGCAGTTCAACCTCTGACTGCCATAATGGCCCTAAAAGACCAATCTATGACTTGTATACACCTTTGGTGATGTTTTCGTGTGTGTATTGACCGATTCTGATCCGCTGGGCTGCATTTCAGGACATCGAAATTTTCACGTACTTTTGCATACCTGGCATCGTCGATGTGAGCCCTTTAGGCAGTTCAACCTCTGACTGCCATAATGGCGCTAATAGACCAATCTATGTCTCGTATACACCTGTGGTGATGTTGTCGTGTGTGTATTAACCAATTCTGATCCGCTGAGCTGCATTTCAGGGCATCGAAATTTTCAGGTACTTTTGCATACCTGGCATCGTCGATGTGAGGCCTTTAGGCAGTTCAACCTCTGACTGCCATAATGGCCCTAATAGACCAATCTATGACTTGTATACACCTGTGGTGATGTTGTCGTGTGTGTATTAACCGATTCTGATCCGCTGGGCTGCCTTTCAGGACATCGAAATTTTCACGTACTTTTGCATACCTGGCATCGTCGATGTGAGGCCTTTAGGCAGTTCAACCTCTGACTGCCATAATGGCCCTAATAGACCAATCTATGACTTGTATACACCTGTGGTGATGTTTTCGTGTGTGTATTAACCGATTCTGATCCGCTGGACACCGAAATTTTCTTTGCATACCTGGCATCGTCGATGTGAGGCCTTTAGGCAGTTCAACCTCTGACTGCCATAATGGCCCTAATAGACCAATCTATGACTTGTATACACCTGTGGTGATGTTTTCGTGTGTGTATTGACCGATTCTGATACGCTGGGCAGAATTTCGAGACATCGAAATTTTCACGTACTTTTGCATACCTGGCATCGTCGATGTGAGGCCTTTAGGCAGTTCAACCTCTGACTGCCATAATGGCCCTAATAGACCAAACTATGACTTGTATACACCTTTGGTGATGTTTTCGTGTGTGTATTGACCGATTCTGATCCGCTGGGCTGCATTTCAGGACATCGAAATTTTCACGTACTTTTGCATACCTGGCATCGTCGATGTGAGCCCTTTAGGCAGTTCAACCTCTGACTGCCATAATGGCGCTAATAGACCAATCTATGTCTCGTATACACCTGTGGTGATGTTGTCGTGTGTGTATTAACCAATTCTGATCCGCTGAGCTGCATTTCAGGGCATCGAAATTTTCAGGTACTTTTGCATACCTGGCATCGTCGATGTGAGGCCTTTAGGCAGTTCAACCTCTGACTGCCATAATGGCCCTAATAGACCAAACTATGACTTGTATACACCTTTGGTGATGTTTTCGTGTGTGTATTGACCGATTCTGATACGCTGGGCAGAATTTCGAGACATCGAAATTTTCACGTACTTTTGCATAGCCGGCATCGTCGATTTGAAGCCTTTGGTCACTTCAACCTCTGACTGCCATAATGGCCCTAATAGACCAAACTATGACTTGTATACACCTTTGGTGATGTTTTCGTGTGTGTATTGACCGATTCTGATACGCTGGGCAGAATTTCGAGACATCGAAATTTTCACGTACTTTTGCATACCTGGCATCGTCGATGTGAGGCCTTTAGGCAGTTCAACCTCTGACTGCCATAATGGCCCTAATAGACCAATCTATGACTTGTATACACCTGTGGTGATGTTGTCCTGTGTGTATTAACCGATTCTGATCCGCTGGGCTGCATTTCAGGACATCGAAATTTTCACGTACTTTTGCATACCTGGCATCGTCGATGTGAGGCCTTTAGGCAGTTCAACCTCTGACTGCCATAATGGCCCTAATAGACCAATCTATGACTTGTATACACCTGTGGTGATGTTGTCGTGTGTGTATTAACCGATTCTGATCCGCTGGGCTGCATTTCAGGACACCGAAATTTTCACGTACTTTTGCATACCTGGCATCGTCGATGTGAGGCCTTTAGGCAGTTCAACCTCTGACTGCCATAATGGCCCTAATAGACCAATCTATGACTTGTATACACCTGTGGTGATGTTGTCGTGTCGCTGGGCTGCATTTCAGGACATCGAAATTTTCACGTACTTTTGCATACCCGGCATCGTCGATGTGAGGCCTTTAGGCAGTTCAACCTCTGACTGCCATAATGGCCCTAATAGACCAATTTATGACTTGTATACACCTGTGGTGATGTTGTCGTGTGTGTATTAACCGATTCTGGTACGCTGGGCTGCATTTCAGGACATCGAAATTTTCACGTACTTTTGCATACCTGGCATCGTCGATGTGAGGCCTTTAGGCAGTTCAACCTCTGACTGCCATAATGGCCCTAATAGACCAATCTATGACTTGTATACACCTGTGGTCATGTTGTCGTGTGTGTATTAACCGACTCTGATCCGCTGGGCTGCATTTCAGGACACCGAAATTTTCACGTACTTTTGCATACCTGGCATCGTCGATCTGAGGCCTTTAGGCAGTTCAACCTCTGACTGCCATAATGGCCCTAATAGACCAAGCTATGACTTGTATACACCTGTGGTGATGTTGTCGTGTGTGTATTAACCGATTCTGATCCGCTGGGCTGCATTTCTTTTGTATACCTGGCATCGTCGATGTGAGGCCTTTAGGCAGTTCAACCTCTGACTGCCATAATGGCCCTAATAGACCAAGCTATGACTTGTATACACCTGTGGTGATGTTGTCGTGTGTGTATTAACCGATTCTGATCCGCTGGGCTGCATTTCAGGACACCGACATTTTCACGTACTTTTGCATACCTGGCATCGTCGATGTGAGGCCTTAGGCAGTTCAACCTCTGACTGCCATAATGGCCCTAATAGACCAATCTATGACTTGTATACACCTGTGGTGATGTTGTCGTGTGTGTATTAACCGATTCTGATCCGCTGGGCTGCATTTCAGGACACCGAAATTTTCACGTACTTTTGCATACCTGGCATCGTCGATGTGAGGCCTTAGGCAGTTCAACCTCTGACTGCCATAATGGCCCTAATAGACCAATCTATGACTTGTATACACCTGTGGTGATGTTGTCGTGTGTGCATTAACCGATTCTGATCCGCTGGGCTGCATTTCAGGACACCGAAATTTTCACGTACTTTTGCATACCTGGCATCGTCGATGTGAGGCCTTTAGGCAGTTCAACCTCTGACTGCCATAATGGCCCTAATAGACCAATCTATGACTTGTATACACCTGTGGTGATGTTTTCGTGTGTGTATTAACCGATTCTGATCCGCTGGACACCGAAATTTTCTTTGCATACCTGGCATCGTTGATGTGAGGCCTTTAGGCAGTTCAACCTCTGACTGCCATAATGGCCCTAATAGACCAAACTATGACTTGTATACACCTTTGGTGATGTTTTCGTGTGTGAATTGACCGATTCTGATACGCTGGGCAGAATTTCGAGACATCGAAATTTTCACGTACTTTTGCATACCTAGCATCGTCGATGTGAGGCCTTTAGGCAGTTCAACCTCTGACTGCCATAATGGCCCTAATAGACCAAACTATGACTTGTATACACCTTTGGTGATGTTTCCGTGTGTGTATTGACCGATTCTGATACGCTGGGCAGAATTTCGAGACATCGAAATTTTCACGTACTTTTGCATACCTGGCATCGTCGATGTGAGGCCTTTAGGCAGTTCAACCTCTGACTGCCATAATGGCCCTAATAGACCAATCTATGACTTGTATACACCTGTGGTGATGTTGTCGTGTGTGTATTAACCGATGCTGATCCGCTGGGCTGCGTTTCAGGACATCGACGTTTTCACGTACTTTTGCATACCTAGCATCGTCGATGTGAGGCCTTTAGGCAGTTCAACCTCTGACTGCCATAATGGCCCTAATAGACCAAACTATGACTTGTATACACCTTTGGTGATGTTTCCGTGTGTGTATTGACCGATTCTGATACGCTGGGCAGAATTTCGAGACATCGAAATTTTCACGTACTTTTGCATACCTGGCATCGTCGATGTGAGGCCTTTAGGCAGTTCAACCTCTGACTGCCATAATGGCCCTAATAGACCAATCTATGACTTGTATACACCTGTGGTGATGTTTTCGTGTGTGTATTAACCGATTCTGATCCGCTGGACACCGAAATTTTCTTTGCATACCTGGCATCGTTGATGTGAGGCCTTTAGGCAGTTCAACCTCTGACTGCCATAATGGCCCTAATAGACCAATCTATGACTTGTATACACCTGTGGTGATGTTGTCGTGTGTGTATTAACCAATTCTGATCCGCTGGGCTGCATTTCAGGACACCGACATTTTCACGTACTTTTGCATACCTTGCATCGTCGATGTGAGGCCTTTAGGCAGTTCAACCTCTGACTGCCATAATGGCCCTAATAGACCAAACTATGACTTGTATACACCTTTGGTGATGTTTCCGTGTGTGTATTGACCGATTCTGATACGCTGGGCAGAATTTCGAGACATCTAAATTTTCACGTACTTTTGCATACCTGGCATCGTCGATGTGAGGCCTTTAGGCAGTTCAACCTCTGACTGCCATAATGGCCCTAATAGACCAATCTATGACTTGTATACACCTGTGGTGATGTTGTCGTGTGTGAATTGACCGATTCTGATCCGCTGGGCTGCCTTTCAGGACATCGAAATTTTCACGTACTTTTGCATACCTGGCATCGTCGATGTGAGGCCTTTAGGCAGTTCAACCTCTGACTGCCATAATGGCCCTAATAGACCAAACTATGACTTGTATACACCTTTGGTGATGTTTTCGTGTGTGAATTGACCGATTCTGATACGCTGGGCAGAATTTCGAGACATCGAAATTTTCACGTACTTTTGCATACCTGGCATCGTCGATGTGAGGCCTTTAGGCAGTTCAACCTCTGACTGCCATAATGGCCCTAATAGACCAAACTATGACTTGTATACACCTTTGGTGATGTTTTCGTGTGTGTATTGACCGATTCTGATCCGCTGGGCTGCATTTCAGGACACCGAAATTTTCACGTACTTTTGCATACCTGGCATCGTCGATGTGAGGCCTTTAGGCAGTTCAACCTCTGACTGCCATAATGGCCCTAATAGACCAATCTATGACTTGTATACACCTGTGGTGATGTTGTCGTGTGTGTATTAACCGATTCTGATACGCTGCATTTCAGGACACCGAAATTTTCACGTACTTTTGCATACCTGGCATCGTCGATGTGAGGCCTTTAGGCAGTTCAACCTCTGACTGCCATAATGGCCCTAATAGACCAATCTATGACTTGTATACACCTGTGGTGATGTTTTCGTGTGTGTATTAACCGATTCTGATCCGTTGGACACCGAAATTTTCTTTGCATACCTGGCATCGTCGATGTGAGGCCTTTAGGCAGTTCAACCTCTGACTGCCATAATGGCCCTAATAGACCAATCTATGACTTGTATACACCTGTGGTGATGTTTTCGTGTGTGTATTAACCGATTCTGATCCGCTGGACACCGAAATTTTCTTTGCATACCTGGCATCGTCGATGTGAGGCCTTTAGGCAGTTCAACCTCTGACTGCCATAATGGCCCTAATAGACCAATCTATGACTTGTATACACCTGTGGTGATGTTGTCGTGTGTGTATTAACCGATTCTGACCCGCTGGGCTGCATTTCAGGACACCGAAATTTTCACGTACTTTTGCATACCTGGCATCGTCGATGTGAGGCCTTTAGGCAGTTCAACCTCTGACTGCCATAATGGCCCTAATAGACCAATCTATGACTTGTATACACCTGTGGTGATGTTGTCGTGTGTGTATTAACCGATGCTGATCCGCTGGGCTGCGTTTCAGGACATCGACGTTTTCACGTACTTTTGCATACCTAGCATCGTCGATGTGAGGCCTTTAGGCAGTTCAACCTCTGACTGCCATAATGGCCCTAATAGACCAAACTATGACTTGTATACACCTTTGGTGATGTTTCCGTGTGTGTATTGACCGATTCTGATACGCTGGGCAGAATTTCGAGACATCGAAATTTTCACGTACTTTTGCATACCTGGCATCGTCGATGTGAGGCCTTTAGGCAGTTCAATATAATGGCCCTAATAGACCAATCTATGACTTGTATACACCTGTGGTGATGTTGTCGTGTGTGAATTGACCGATTCTGATCCGCTGGGCTGCCTTTCAGGACATCGAAATTTTCACGTACTTTTGCATACCTGGCATCGTCGATGTGAGGCCTTTAGGCAGTTCAACCTCTGACTGCCATAATGGCCCTAATAGACCAATCTATGACTTGTATACACCTGTGGTGATGTTGTCGTGTGTGTATTAACCGATTCTGATCCGCTGGGCTGCATTTCAGGACATCGAAATTTTCACGTACTTTTGCATACCTGGCATCGTCGATGTGAGGCCTTTAGGCAGTTCAACCTCTGACTGCCATAATGGCCCTAATAGACCAATCTATGACTTGTATACACCTGTGGTCATGTTGTCGTGTGTGTATTAACCGACTCTGATCCGCTGGGCTGCATTTCAGGACACCGAAATTTTCACGTACTTTTGCATACCTGGCATCGTCGATGTGAGGCCTTTAGGCAGTTCAACCTCTGACTGCCATAATGGCCCTAATAGGCCAATCTATGACTTGTATACTCCTGTGGTGATGTTGTCGTGTGTGTATTAACCGATTCTGACCCGCTGGGCTGCATTTCAGGACACCGAAATTTTCACGTACTTTTGCATACCTGGCATCGTCGATGTGAGGCCTTTAGGCAGTTCAACCTCTGACTGCCATAATGGCCCTAATAGACCAAACTATGACTTGTATACACCTTTGGTGATGTTTTCGTGTGTGAATTGACCGATTCTGATACGCTGGGCAGAATTTCGAGACATCGAAATTTTCACGTACTTTTGCATACCTGGCATCGTCGATGTGAGGCCTTTAGGCAGTTCAATATAATGGCCCTAATAGACCAATCTATGACTTGTATACACCTGTGGTGATGTTGTCGTGTGTGAATTGACCGATTCTGATCCGCTGGGCTGCCTTTCAGGACATCGAAATTTTCACGTACTTTTGCATACCTGGCATCGTCGATGTGAGGCCTTTAGGCAGTTCAACCTCTGACTGCCATAATGGCCCTAATAGACCAAACTATGACTTGTATACACCTTTGGTGATGTTTTCGTGTGTGAATTGACCGATTCTGATACGCTGGGCAGAATTTCGAGACATCGAAATTTTCACGTACTTTTGCATACCTGGCATCGTCGATGTGAGGCCTTTAGGCAGTTCAATATAATGGCCCTAATAGACCAATCTATGACTTGTATACACCTGTGGTGATGTTGTCGTGTGTGAATTGACCGATTCTGATCCGCTGGGCTGCCTTTCAGGACATCGAAATTTTCACGTACTTTTGCATACCTGGCATCGTCGATGTGAGGCCTTTAGGCAGTTCAACCTCTGACTGCCGTAATGGCCCTAATAGGCCAATCTATGACTTGTATACTCCTGTGGTGATGTTGTCGTGTGTGTATTAACCGATTCTGACCCGCTGGGCTGCATTTCAGGACACCGAAATTTTCACGTACTTTTGCATACCTGGCATCGTCGATGTGAGGCCTTTAGGCAGTTCAACCTCTGACTGCCATAATGGCCCTAATAGACCAATCTATGACTTGTATACACCTGTGGTGATGTTGTCGTGTGTGTATTAACCGATTCTGGTACGCTGGGCTGCATTTCAGGACACCGAAATTTTCACGTACTTTTGCATACCTGGCATCGTCGATGTGAGGCCTTTAGGCAGTTCAACCTCTGACTGCCATAATGGCCCTAATAGACCAATCCATGACTTGTATACACCTGTGGTGATGTTGTCGTGTGTGTATTAACCGATTCTGACCCGCTGGGCTGCATTTCAGGACATCGAAATTTTCACGTACTTTTGCATACCTGGCATCGTCGATGTGAGGCCTTTAGGCAGTTCAACCTCTGACTGCCGTAATGGCCCTAATAGGCCAATCTATGACTTGTATACTCCTGTGGTGATGTTGTCGTGTGTGTATTAACCGATTCTGACCCGCTGGGCTGCATTTCAGGACACCGAAATTTTCACGTACTTTTGCATACCTGGCATCGTCGATGTGAGGCCTTTAGGCAGTTCAACCTCTGACTGCCATAATGGCCCTAATAGACCAATCTATGACTTGTATACACCTGTGGTGATGTTGTCGTGTGTGTATTAACCGATTCTGACCCGCTGGGCTGCATTTCAGGACACCGACATTTTCACGTACTTTTGCATACCTGGCATCGTCGATGTGAGGCCTTTAGGCAGTTCAACCTCTGACTGCCATAATGGCCCTAATAGACCAATCTATGACTTGTATACACCTGTGGTGATGTTGTCGTGTGTGTATTAACCGATTCTGACCCGCTGGGCTGGATTTCAGGACACCGACATTTTCACGTACTTTTGCATACCTGGCATCGTCGATGTGAGGCCTTTAGGCAGTTCAACCTCTGACTGCCATAATGGCCCTAATAGACCAATCTATGACTTGTATACACCTGTGGTGATGTTTTCGTGTGTGTATTAACCGATTCTGATCCGCTGGACACCGAAATTTTCTTTGCATACCTGGCATCGTTGATGTGAGGCCTTTAGGCAGTTCAACCTCTGACTGCCATAATGGCCCTAATAGACCAAGCTATGACTTGTATACACCTGTGGTGATGTTTTCGTGTGTGTATTGACCGATTCTGATCCGCTGGACACCGAAATTTTCTTTGCATACCTGGCATCGTTGATGTGAGGCCTTTAGGCAGTTCAACCTCTGACTGCCATAATGGCCCTAATAGACCAAACTATGACTTGTATACACCTTTGGTGATGTTTTCGTGTGTGTATTGACCGATTCTGACCCGCTGGGCTGCATTTCAGGACATCGAAATTTTCACGTACTTTTGCATACCTGGCATCGTCGATGTGAGGCCTTTAGGCAGTTCAACCTCTGACTGCCATAATGGCCCTAATAGACCAATCTATGACTTGTATACACCTGTGGTGATGTTTTCGTGTGTGTATTGACCGATTCTGATCCGCTGGACACCGAAATTTTCTTTGCATACCTGGCATCGTTGATGTGAGGCCTTTAGGCAGTTCAACCTCTGACTGCCATAATGGCCCTAATAGACCAATCTATGACTTGTATACACCTGTGGTGATGTTGTCGTGTGTGTATTAACCAATTCTGATCCGCTGGGCTGCATTTCAGGACACCGACATTTTCACGTACTTTTGCATACCTTGCATCGTCGATGTGAGGCCTTTAGGCAGTTCAACCTCTGACTGCCATAATGGCCCTAATAGACCAAACTATGACTTGTATACACCTTTGGTGATGTTTCCGTGTGTGTATTGACCGATTCTGATACGCTGGGCAGAATTTCGAGACATCGAAATTTTCACGTACTTTTGCATACCTGGCATCGTCGATGTGAGGCCTTTAGGCAGTTCAACCTCTGACTGCCATAATGGCCCTAATAGACCAATCTATGACTTGTATACACCTGTGGTCATGTTGTCGTGTGTGTATTAACCGATTCTGGTACGCTGGGCTGCATTTCAGGACACCGAAATTTTCACGTACTTTTGCATACCTGGCATCGTCGATGTGAGGCCTTTAGGCAGTTCAACCTCTGACTGCCATAATGGCCCTAATAGACCAATCTATGACTTGTATACACCTGTGGTGATGTTGTCGTGTGTGTATTAACCGATTCTGGTACGCTGGGCTGCATTTCAGGACACCGAAATTTTCACGTACTTTTGCATACCTGGCATCGTCGATGTGAGGCCTTTAGGCAGTTCAACCTCTGACTGCCATAATGGCCCTAATAGACCAATCTATGACTTGTATACACCTGTGGTGATGTTGTCGTGTGTGTATTAACCGATTCTGACCCGCTGGGCTGCATTTCAGGACATCGAAATTTTCACGTACTTTTGCATACCTGGCATCGTCGATGTGAGGCCTTTAGGCAGTTCAACCTCTGACTGCCATAATGGCCCTAATAGACCAAACTATGACTTGTATACACCTTTGGTGATGTTTCCGTGTGTGTATTGACCGATTCTGATACGCTGGGCAGAATTTCGAGACATCGAAATTTTCACGTACTTTTGCATACCTGGCATCGTCGATGTGAGGCCTTTAGGCAGTTCAACCTCTGACTGCCATAATGGCCCTAATAGACCAATCTATGACTTGTATACACCTGTGGTCATGTTGTCGTGTGTGTATTAACCGATTCTGGTACGCTGGGCTGCATTTCAGGACACCGAAATTTTCACGTACTTTTGCATACCTGGCATCGTCGATGTGAGGCCTTTAGGCAGTTCAACCTCTGACTGCCATAATGGCCCTAATAGACCAATCTATGACTTGTATACACCTGTGGTGATGTTGTCGTGTGTGTATTAACCGATTCTGACCCGCTGGGCTGCATTTCAGGACATCGAAATTTTCACGTACTTTTGCATACCTGGCATCGTCGATGTGAGGCCTTTAGGCAGTTCAACCTCTGACTGCCATAATGGCCCTAATAGACCAAACTATGACTTGTATACACCTTTGGTGATGTTTCCGTGTGTGTATTGACCGATTCTGATACGCTGGGCAGAATTTCGAGACATCGAAATTTTCACGTACTTTTGCATACCTGGCATCGTCGATGTGAGGCCTTTAGGCAGTTCAACCTCTGACTGCCATAATGGCCCTAATAGACCAATCTATGACTTGTATACACCTGTGGTGATGTTTTCGTGTGTGTATTAACCGATTCTGATCCGCTGGACACCGAAATTTTCTTTGCATACCTGGCATCGTTGATGTGAGGCCTTTAGGCAGTTCAACCTCTGACTGCCATAATGGCCCTAATAGACCAATCTATGACTTGTATACACCTGTGGTGATGTTGTCGTGTGTGTATTAACCAATTCTGATCCGCTGGGCTGCATTTCAGGACACCGACATTTTCACGTACTTTTGCATACCTTGCATCGTCGATGTGAGGCCTTTAGGCAGTTCAACCTCTGACTGCCATAATGGCCCTAATAGACCAAACTATGACTTGTATACACCTTTGGTGATGTTTCCGTGTGTGTATTGACCGATTCTGATACGCTGGGCAGAATTTCGAGACATCGAAATTTTCACGTACTTTTGCATACCTGGCATCGTCGATGTGAGGCCTTTAGGCAGTTCAACCTCTGACTGCCATAATGGCCCTAATAGACCAATCTATGACTTGTATACACCTGTGGTGATGTTGTCGTGTGTGAATTGACCGATTCTGATCCGCTGGGCTGCCTTTCAGGACATCGAAATTTTCACGTACTTTTGCATACCTGGCATCGTCGATGTGAGGCCTTTAGGCAGTTCAACCTCTGACTGCCATAATGGCCCTAATAGACCAAACTATGACTTGTATACACCTTTGGTGATGTTTTCGTGTGTGAATTGACCGATTCTGATACGCTGGGCAGAATTTCGAGACATCGAAATTTTCACGTACTTTTGCATACCTGGCATCGTCGATGTGAGGCCTTTAGGCAGTTCAACCTCTGACTGCCATAATGGCCCTAATAGACCAAACTATGACTTGTATACACCTTTGGTGATGTTTTCGTGTGTGTATTGACCGATTCTGATCCGCTGGGCTGCATTTCAGGACACCGAAATTTTCACGTACTTTTGCATACCTGGCATCGTCGATGTGAGGCCTTTAGGCAGTTCAACCTCTGACTGCCATAATGGCCCTAATAGACCAATCTATGACTTGTATACACCTGTGGTGATGTTGTCGTGTGTGTATTAACCGATGCTGATCCGCTGGGCTGCGTTTCAGGACATCGACGTTTTCACGTACTTTTGCATACCTAGCATCGTCGATGTGAGGCCTTTAGGCAGTTCAACCTCTGACTGCCATAATGGCCCTAATAGACCAAACTATGACTTGTATACACCTTTGGTGATGTTTCCGTGTGTGTATTGACCGATTCTGATACGCTGGGCAGAATTTCGAGACATCGAAATTTTCACGTACTTTTGCATACCTGGCATCGTCGATGTGAGGCCTTTAGGCAGTTCAACCTCTGACTGCCATAATGGCCCTAATAGACCAATCTATGACTTGTATACACCTGTGGTGATGTTGTCGTGTGTGTATTAACCGATGCTGATCCGCTGGGCTGCGTTTCAGGACATCGACGTTTTCACGTACTTTTGCATACCTAGCATCGTCGATGTGAGGCCTTTAGGCAGTTCAACCTCTGACTGCCATAATGGCCCTAATAGACCAAACTATGACTTGTATACACCTTTGGTGATGTTTCCGTGTGTGTATTGACCGATTCTGATACGCTGGGCAGAATTTCGAGACATCGAAATTTTCACGTACTTTTGCATACCTGGCATCGTCGATGTGAGGCCTTTAGGCAGTTCAACCTCTGACTGCCATAATGGCCCTAATAGACCAATCTATGACTTGTATACACCTGTGGTGATGTTGTCGTGTGTGTATTAACCGATTCTGATCCGCTGGGCTGCCTTTCAGGACATCGAAATTTTCACGTACTTTTGCATACCTGGCATCGTCGATGTGAGGCCTTTAGGCAGTTCAACCTCTGACTGCCATAATGGCCCTAATAGACCAATCTATGACTTGTATACACCTGTGGTGATGTTTTCGTGTGTGTATTAACCGATTCTGATCCGCTGGACACCGAAATTTTCTTTGCATACCTGGCATCGTTGATGTGAGGCCTTTAGGCAGTTCAACCTCTGACTGCCATAATGGCCCTAATAGACCAATCTATGACTTGTATACACCTGTGGTGATGTTTTCGTGTGTGTATTAACCGATTCTGATCCGCTGGACACCGAAATTTTCTTTGCATACCTGGCATCGTTGATGTGAGGCCTTTAGGCAGTTCAACCTCTGACTGCCATAATGGCCCTAATAGACCAAACTATGACTTGTATACACCTTTGGTGATGTTTTCGTGTGTGAATTGACCGATTCTGATACGCTGGGCAGAATTTCGAGACATCGAAATTTTCACGTACTTTTGCATACCTGGCATCGTCGATGTGAGGCCTTTAGGCAGTTCAACCTCTGACTGCCATAATGGCCCTAATAGACCAATCTATGACTTGTATACACCTGTGGTGATGTTTTCGTGTGTGTATTAACCGATTCTGATCCGCTGGACACCGAAATTTTCTTTGCATACCTGGCATCGTTGATGTGAGGCCTTTAGGCAGTTCAACCTCTGACTGCCATAATGGCCCTAATAGACCAAACTATGACTTGTATACACCTTTGGTGATGTTTTCGTGTGTGAATTGACCGATTCTGATACGCTGGGCAGAATTTCGAGACATCGAAATTTTCACGTACTTTTGCATACCTAGCATCGTCGATGTGAGGCCTTTAGGCAGTTCAACCTCTGACTGCCATAATGGCCCTAATAGACCAATCTATGACTTGTATACACCTGTGGTGATGTTGTCGCGTGTGTATTAACCGATTCTGATCCGCTGGGCTGCATTTCAGGACATCGAAATTTTCACGTACTTTTGCATACCTGGCATCGTCGATGTGAGGCCTTTAGGCAGTTCAACCTCTGACTGCCATAATGGCCCTAATAGACCAATCTATGACTTGTATACACCTGTGGTCATGTTGTCGTGTGTGTATTAACCGATTCTGGTACGCTGGGCTGCATTTCAGGACACCGAAATTTTCACGTACTTTTGCATACCTGGCATCGTCGATGTGAGGCCTGTAGGCAGTTCAACCTCTGACTGCCATAATGGCCCTAATAGACCAATCTATGACTTGTATACACCTGTGGTCATGTTGTCGTGTGTGTATTAACCGATTCTGGTACGCTGGGCTGCATTTCAGGACACCGAAATTTTCACGTACTTTTGCATACCTGGCATCGTCGATGTGAGGCCTTTAGGCAGTTCAACCTCTGACTGCCATAATGGCCCTAATAGACCAATCTATGACTTGTATACACCTGTGGTGATGTTGTCGTGTGTGTATTAACCGATTCTGATACGCTGCATTTCAGGACACCGAAATTTTCACGTACTTTTGCATACCTGGCATCGTCGATGTGAGGCCTTTAGGCAGTTCAACCTCTGACTGCCATAATGGCCCTAATAGACCAATCTATGACTTGTATACACCTGTGGTGATGTTGTCGTGTGTGTATTAACCGATTCTGATCCGCTGGGCTGCATTTCAGGACATCGAAATTTTCACGTACTTTTGCATACCTGGCATCGTCGATGTGAGGCCTTTAGGCAGTTCAACCTCTGACTGCCATAATGGCCCTAATAGACCAATCTATGACTTGTATACACCTGTGGTGATGTTTTCGTGTGTGTATTGACCGATTCTGATCCGCTGGGCTGCATTTCAGGACACCGAAATTTTCACGTACTTTTGCATACCTGGCATCGTCGATGTGAGGCCTTTAGGCAGTTCAACCTCTGACTGCCATAATGGCCCTAATAGACCAAACTATGACTTGTATACACCTTTGGTGATGTTTCCGTGTGTGTATTGACCGATTCTGATACGCTGGGCAGAATTTCGAGACATCGAAATTTTCACGTACTTTTGCATACCTGGCATCGTCGATGTGAGGCCTTTAGGCAGTTCAACCTCTGACTGCCATAATGGCCCTAATAGACCAATCTATGACTTGTATACACCTGTGGTGATGTTTTCGTGTGTGTATTGACCGATTCTGATCCGCTGGGCTGCATTTCAGGACACCGAAATTTTCACGTACTTTTGCATACCTGGCATCGTCGATGTGAGGCCTTTAGGCAGTTCAACCTCTGACTGCCATAATGGCCCTAATAGACCAATCTTTGACTTGTATACACCTGTGGTGATGTTGTCGTGTGTGTATTAACCGATTCTGATCCGCTGGGCTGCATTTCTTTTGTATACCTGGCATCGTCGATGTGAGGCCTTTAGGCAGTTCAACCTCTGACTGCCATAATGGCCCTAATAGGCCAATCTATGACTTGTATACTCCTGTGGTGATGTTGTCGTGTGTGTATTAACCGATTCTGACCCGCTGGGCTGCATTTCAGGACACCGAAATTTTCACGTACTTTTGCATACCTGGCATCGTCGATGTGAGGCCTTTAGGCAGTTCAACCTCTGACTGCCATAATGGCCCTAATAGACCAATCTATGACTTGTATACACCTGTGTTGATGTTGTCGTGTGTGTATTAACCGATTCTGACCCGCTGGGCTGCATTTCAGGACACCGAAATTTTCACGTACTTTTGCATACCTGGCATCGTCGATGTGAGGCCTTTAGGCAGTTCAACCTCTGACTGCCATAATGGCCCTAATAGACCAATCTATGACTTGTATACACCTGTGGTGATGTTGTCGTGTGTGTATTAACCGATTCTGACCCGCTGGGCTGCATTTCAGGACACCGACATTTTCACGTACTTTTGCATACCTGGCATCGTCGATGTGAGGCCTTTAGGCAGTTCAACCTCTGACTGCCATAATGGCCCTAATAGACCAATCTATGACTTGTATACACCTGTGGTGATGTTGTCGTGTGTGTATTAACCGATTCTGACCCGCTGGGCTGCATTTCAGGACACCGACATTTTCACGTACTTTTGCATACCTGGCATCGTCGATGTGAGGCCTTTAGGCAGTTCAACCTCTGACTGCCATAATGGCCCTAATAGACCAAACTATGACTTGTATACACCTTTGGTGATGTTTCCGTGTGTGTATTGACCGATTCTGATACGCTGGGCAGAATTTCGAGACATCGAAATTTTCACGTACTTTTGCATACCTGGCATCGTCGATGTGAGGCCTTTAGGCAGTTCAACCTCTGACTGCCATAATGGCCCTAATAGACCAATCTATGACTTGTATACACCTGTGGTGATGTTGTCGTGTGTGTATTAACCGATGCTGATCCGCTGGGCTGCGTTTCAGGACATCGACGTTTTCACGTACTTTTGCATACCTAGCATCGTCGATGTGAGGCCTTTAGGCAGTTCAACCTCTGACTGCCATAATGGCCCTAATAGGCCAATCTATGACTTGTATACTCCTGTGGTGATGTTGTCGTGTGTGTATTAACCGATTCTGACCCGCTGGGCTGCATTTCAGGACACCGAAATTTTCACGTACCTTTGCATACCTGGCATCGTCGATGTGAGGCCTTTAGGCAGTTCAACCACTGACTACCATAATGTCGTGTGTGTATTAACCGATTCTGATCCGCTGGGCTGCATTTCAGGACACCGAAATTTTCACGTACTTTTGCATACCTGGCATCGTCGATGTGAGGCCTTTAGGCAGTTCAACCTCTGACTGCCATAATGGCCCTAATAGACCAATCTATGACTTGTATACACCTGTGGTGATGTTGTCGTGTGTGTATTAACCGATTCTGATCCGCTGGGCTGCATTTCTTTTGTATACCTGGCATCGTCGATGTGAGGCCTTTAGGCAGTTCAACCTCTGACTGCCATAATGGCCCTAATAGGCCAATCTATGACTTGTATACTCCTGTGGTGATGTTGTCGTGTGTGTATTAACCGATTCTGACCCGCTGGGCTGCATTTCAGGACACCGAAATTTTCACGTACTTTTGCATACCTGGCATCGTCGATGTGAGGCCTTTAGGCAGTTCAACCTCTGACTGCCATAATGGCCCTAATAGACCAATCTATGACTTGTATACACCTGTGGTGATGTTGTCGTGTGTGTATTAACCGATTCTGATGCGCTGGGCTGCATTTCGAGACATCGAAATTTTCACGTACTTTTGCATACCTGGCATCGTCGATGTGAGGCCTTTAGGCAGTTCAACCTCTGACTGCCATAATGGCCCTAATAGACCAATCTATGACTTGTATACACCTGTGGTGATGTTGTCGTGTGTGTATTAACCGATTCTGATCCGCTGGGCTGCATTTCTTTTGTATACCTGGCATCGTCGATGTGAGGCCTTTAGGCAGTTCAACCTCTGACTGCCATAATGGCCCTAATAGGCCAATCTATGACTTGTATACTCCTGTGGTGATGTTGTCGTGTGTGTATTAACCGATTCTGACCCGCTGGGCTGCATTTCAGGACACCGAAATTTTCACGTACTTTTGCATACCTGGCATCGTCGATGTGAGGCCTTTAGGCAGTTCAACCTCTGACTGCCATAATGGCCCTAATAGACCAATCTATGACTTGTATACACCTGTGGTGATGTTGTCGTGTGTGTATTAACCGATTCTGATCCGCTGGGCTGCATTTCTTTTGTATACCTGGCATCGTCGATGTGAGGCCTTTAGGCAGTTCAACCTCTGACTGCCATAATGGCCCTAATAGGCCAATCTATGACTTGTATACTCCTGTGGTGATGTTGTCGTGTGTGTATTAACCGATTCTGACCCGCTGGGCTGCATTTCAGGACACCGAAATTTTCACGTACTTTTGCATACCTGGCATCGTCGATGTGAGGCCTTTAGGCAGTTCAACCTCTGACTGCCATAATGGCCCTAATAGACCAATCTATGACTTGTATACACCTGTGGTGATGTTGTCGTGTGTGTATTAACCGATTCTGATGCGCTGGGCTGCATTTCGAGACATCGAAATTTTCACGTACTTTTGCATACCTGGCATCGTCGATGTGAGGCCTTTAGGCAGTTCAACCTCTGACTGCCATAATGGCCCTAATAGACCAATCTATGACTTGTATACACCTGTGGTGATGTTGTCGTGTCGCTGGGCTGCATTTCAGGACATCGAAATTTTCACGTACTTTTGCATACCCGGCATCGTCGATGTGAGGCCTTTAGGCAGTTCAACCTCTGACTGCCATAATGGCCCTAATAGACCAATTTATGACTTGTATACACCTGTGGTGATGTTGTCGTGTGTGTATTAACCGATTCTGGTACGCTGGGCTGCATTTCAGGACATCGAAATTTTCACGTACTTTTGCATACCTGGCATCGTCGATGTGAGGCCTTTAGGCAGTTCAACCTCTGACTGCCATAATGGCCCTAATAGACCAAGCTATGACTTGTATACACCTGTGGTGATGTTGTCGTGTGTGTATTAACCGATTCTGATCCGCTGGGCTGCATTTCTTTTGTATACCTGGCATCGTCGATGTGAGGCCTTTAGGCAGTTCAACCTCTGACTGCCATAATGGCCCTAATAGACCAATCTATGACTTGTATACACCTGTGGTCATGTTGTCGTGTGTGTATTAACCGATTCTGGTACGCTGGGCTGCATTTCAGGACACCGAAATTTTCACGTACTTTTGCATACCTGGCATCGTCGATGTGAGGCCTTTAGGCAGTTCAACCTCTGACTGCCATAATGGCCCTAATAGACCAATCTATGACTTGTATACACCTGTGGTGATGTTGTCGTGTGTGTATTAACCGATTCTGATCCGCTGGGCTGCATTTCAGGACACCGACATTTTCACGTACTTTTGCATACCTGGCATCGTCGATGTGAGGCCTTAGGCAGTTCAACCTCTGACTGCCATAATGGCCCTAATAGACCAATCTATGACTTGTATACACCTGTGGTGATGTTGTCGTGTGTGAATTGACCGATTCTGATCCGCTGGGCTGCCTTTCAGGACATCGAAATTTTCACGTACTTTTGCATACCTGGCATCGTCGATGTGAGGCCTTTAGGCAGTTCAACCTCTGACTGCCATAATGGCCCTAATAGACCCATCTATGACTTGTATACACCTGTGGTGATGTTGTCGTGTGTGTATTAACCGATTCTGACCCGCTGGGCTGCATTTCAGGACACCGAAATTTTCACGTACTTTTGCATACCTGGCATCGTCGATGTGAGGCCTTTAGGCAGTTCAACCTCTGACTGCCATAATGGCCCTAATAGACCAATCTATGACTTGTATACTCCTGTGGTGATGTTGTCGTGTGTGTATTAACCGATTCTGACCCGCTGGGCTGCATTTCAGGACACCGAAATTTTCACGTACTTTTGCATACCTGGCATCGTCGATGTGAGGCCTTTAGGCAGTTCAACCTCTGACTGCCATAATGGCCCTAATAGACCAATCTATGACTTGTATACACCTGTGGTGATGTTGTCGTGTGTGTATTAACCGATGCTGATCCGCTGGGCTGCGTTTCAGGACATCGACGTTTTCACGTACTTTTGCATACCTAGCATCGTCGATGTGAGGCCTTTAGGCAGTTCAACCTCTGACTGCCATAATGGCCCTAATAGGCCAATCTATGACTTGTATACTCCTGTGGTGATGTTGTCGTGTGTGTATTAACCGATTCTGACCCGCTGGGCTGCATTTCAGGACACCGAAATTTTCACGTACTTTTGCATACCTGGCATCGTTGATGTGAGGCCTTTAGGCAGTTCAACCTCTGACTGCCATAATGGCCCTAATAGACCAATCTATGACTTGTATACACCTGTGGTGATGTTGTCGTGTGTGTATTAACCGATTCTGATCCGCTGGGCTGCATTTCAGGACACCGAAATTTTCACGTACTTTTGCATACCTGGCATCGTCGATGTGAGGCCTTTAGGCAGTTCAACCTCTGACTGCCATAATGGCCCTAATAGACCAATCTATGACTTGTATACACCTGTGGTGATGTTGTCGTGTGTGTATTAACCGATTCTGATCCGCTGGGCTGCATTTCAGGACATCGAAATTTTCACGTACTTTTGCATACCTGGCATCGTCGATGTGAGGCCTTTAGGCAGTTCAACCTCTGACTGCCATAATGGCCCTAATAGACCAAACTATGACTTGTATACACCTTTGGTGATGTTTTCGTGTGTGAATTGACCGATTCTGATACGCTGGGCAGAATTTCGAGACATCGAAATTTTCACGTACTTTTGCATACCTGGCATCGTCGATGTGAGGCCTTTAGGCAGTTCAACCTCTGACTGCCATAATGGCCCTAATAGACCAATCTATGACTTGTATACACCTGTGGTGATGTTTTCGTGTGTGTATTAACCGATTCTGACCCGCTGGGCTGCATTTCAGGACACCGAAATTTTCACGTACTTTTGCATACCTGGCATCGTCGATGTGAGGCCTTTAGGCAGTTCAACCTCTGACTGCCATAATGACTTGTATACACCGGTGGTGATGTTGTCGTGTGTGTATTAACCGATGCTGATCCGCATTTCAGGACACCGAAATTTGCACGTACTTTTGCATACCTGGCATCGTCGATGTGAGGCCTTTAGGCAGTTCAACCTCTGACTGCCATAATGGCCCTAATAGACCAATCTATAACTTGTATACACCTGTGGTGATGTTGTCGTGTGTGTATTAACCGATGCTGATCCGCTGGGCTGCGTTTCAGGACATCGACGTTTTCACGTACTTTTGCATACCTAGCATCGTCGATGTGAGGCCTTTAGGCAGTTCAACCTCTGACTGCCATAATGGCCCTAATAGGCCAATCTATGACTTGTATACTCCTGTGGTGATGTTGTTGTGTGTGTATTAACCGATTCTGACCCGCTGGGCTGCATTTCAGGACACCGAAATTTTCACGTACTTTTGCATACCTGGCATCGTCGATGTGAGGCCTTTAGCCAGTTCAACCTCTGACTGCCATAATGGCCCTAATAGACCAATCTATGACTTGTATACTCCTGTGGTGATGTTGTCGTGTGTGTATTAACCGATTCTGACCCGCTGGGCTGCATTTCAGGACACCGAAATTTTCACGTACTTTTGCATACCTGGCATCGTCGATGTGAGGCCTTTAGGCAGTTCAACCTCTGACTGCCATAATGGCCCTAATAGACCAATCTATGACTTGTATACTCCTGTGGTGATGTTGTCGTGTGTGTATTAACCGATTCTGACCCGCTGGGCTGCATTTCAGGACACCGAAATTTTCACGTACTTTTGCATACCTGGCATCGTCGATGTGAGGCCTTTAGGCAGTTCAACCTCTGACTGCCATAATGGCCCTAATAGACCAATCTATGACTTGTATACACCTGTGGTGATGTTGTCGTGTGTGTATTAACCGATTCTGACCCGCTGGGCTGGATTTCAGGACACCGACATTTTCACGTACTTTTGCATACCTGGCATCGTCGATGTGAGGCCTTTAGGCAGTTCAACCTCTGACTGCCATAATGGCCCTAATAGACCAATCTATGACTTGTATACTCCTGTGGTGATGTTGTCGTGTGTGTATTAACCGATTCTGACCCGCTGGGCTGCATTTCAGGACACCGAAATTTTCACGTACTTTTGCATACCTGGCATCGTCGATGTGAGGCCTTTAGGCAGTTCAACCTCTGACTGCCATAATGGCCCTAATAGACCAATCTATGACTTCTGTACACCTTTGGTGATGTTTTCGTGTGTGTATTAACCGATTCCGATAAGTTGGGCTGCATTTCAGGACATCGGAATTTTCACGTATTTTTGCATAGCCGGCATCGTCGATTTGAAGCCTTTGGTCACTTCAACCTCTGACTGCCATAATGGCCCTAATAGACCAAACTATGACTTCTGTACACCTTTGGTGATGTTTTCGTGTGTGTATTAACCGATTCCGATAAGTTGGGCTGCATTTCAGGACATCGGAATTTTCACGTATTTTTGCATAGCCGGCATCGTCGATTTGAAGCCTTTGGTCACTTCAACCTCTGACTGCCATAATGGCCCTAATAGACCAAACTATGACTTCTGTACACCTTTGGTGATGTTTTCGTGTGTGTATTAACCGATTCTGATACGTTGGGCTGCATTCCGTGACATCGAAATTTTCACGTACTTTTGCATACCTGGCATCGTCGATGTGAGGCCTTTAGGCAGTTCAACCTCTGACTGCCATAATGGCCCTAATAGACCAATCTATGACTTGTATACACCTGTGGTGATGTTGTCGTGTGTGTATTAACCGATTCTGATCCGCTGGGCTGCATTTCAGGACATCGAAATTTTCACGTACTTTTGCATACCTGGCATCGTCGATGTGAGGCCTTTAGGCAGTTCAACCTCTGACTGCCATAATGGCCCTAATAGACCAAACTATGACTTGTATACACCTTTGGTGATGTTTTCGTGTGTGAATTGACCGATTCTGATACGCTGGGCAGAATTTCGAGACATCGAAATTTTCACGTACTTTTGCAAACCTGGCATCGTCGATGTGAGGCCTTTAGGCAGTTCAACCTCTGACTGCCATAATGGCCCTAATAGACCAATCTATGACTTGTATACACCTGTGGTGATGTTGTCGTGTGTGAATTGACCGATTCTGATCCGCTGGGCTGCATTTCAGGACATCGAAATTTTCACGTACTTTTGCATACCTGGCATCGTCGATGTGAGGCCTTTAGGCAGTTCAACCTCTGACTGCCGTAATGGCCCTAATAGGCCAATCTATGACTTGTATACTCCTGTGGTGATGTTGTCGTGTGTGTATTAACCGATTCTGACCCGCTGGGCTGCATTTCAGGACACCGAAATTTTCACGTACTTTTGCATACCTGGCATCGTCGATGTGAGGCCTTTAGGCAGTTCAACCTCTGACTGCCATAATGGCCCTAATAGACCAATCTATGACTTGTATACACCTGTGGTGATGTTGTCGTGTGTGTATTAACCGATTCTGATCCGCTGGGCTGCGTTTCAGGACATCGACGTTTTCACGTACTTTTGCATACCTGGCATCGTCGATGTGAGGCCTTTAGGCAGTTCAACCTCTGACTGCCATAATGGCCCTAATAGACCAATCTATGACTTGTATACACCTGTGGTGATGTTGTCGTGTGTGTATTAACCGATTCTGATCCGCTGGGCTGCGTTTCAGGACATCGACGTTTTCACGTACTTTTGCATACCTAGCATCGTCGATGTGAGGCCTTTAGGCAGTTCAACCTCTGACTGCCATAATGGCCCTAATAGGCCAATCTATGACTTGTATACTCCTGTGGTGATGTTGTCGTGTGTGTATTAACCGATTCTGACCCGCTGGGCTGCATTTCAGGACACCGAAATTTTCACGTACTTTTGCATACCTGGCATCGTCGATGTGAGGCCTTTAGGCAGTTCAACCTCTGACTGCCATAATGGCCCTAATAGACCAATCTATGACTTGTATACACCTGTGGTCATGTTGTCGTGTGTGTATTAACCGACTCTGATCCGCTGGGCTGCATTTCAGGACACCGAAATTTTCACGTACTTTTGCATACCTGGCATCGTCGATGTGAGGCCTTTAGGCAGTTCAACCTCTGACTGCCATAATGGCCCTAATAGACCAATCTATGACTTGTATACACCTGTGGTCATGTTGTCGTGTGTGTATTAACCGACTCTGATCCGCTGGGCTGCATTTCAGGACACCGAAATTTTCACGTACTTTTGCATACCTGGCATCGTTGATGTGAGGCCTTTAGGCAGTTCAACCTCTGACTGCCATAATGGCCCTAATGAACCAAACTATGACTTCTGTACACCTTTGGTGATGTTTTCGTGTGTGTATTAACCGATTCTGATACGTTGGGCTGCATTTCAGGACATCGGAATTTTCACGTATTTTTGCATAGCCGGCATCGTCGATTTGAAGCCTTTGGTCACTTCAACCTCTGACTGCCATAATGGCCCTAATAGACCAAACTATGACTTCTGTACACCTTTGGTGATGTTTTCGTGTGTGTATTAACCGATTCTGATACGTTGGGCTGCATTCCGTGACATCGGAATTTTCACGTATTTTTGCATAGCCGGCATCGTCGATTTGAAGCCTTTGGTCACTTCAACCTCTGACTGCCATAATGGCCCTAATAGACCAAACTATGACTTCTGTACACCTTTGGTGATGTTTTCGTGTGTGCATTAACCGATTCTGATACGCTGGGCAGAATTTCGAGACATCGAAATTTTCACGTACTTTTGCATACCTGGCATCGTCGATGTGAGGCCTTTAGGCAGTTCAACCTCTGACTGCCATAATGGCCCTAATAGACCAAACTATGACTTGTATACACCTTTGGTGATGTTTTCGTGTGTGTATTGACCGATTCTGATACGCTGGGCAGAATTTCGAGACATCGAAATTTTCACGTACTTTTGCATACCTGGCATCGTCGATGTGAGGCCTTTAGGCAGTTCAACCTCTGACTGCCATAATGGCCCTAATAGACCAAACTATGACTTGTATACACCTTTGGTGATGTTTCCGTGTGTGTATTGACCGATTCTGATACGCTGGGCAGAATTTCGAGACATCGAAATTTTCACGTACTTTTGCATACCTGGCATCGTCGATGTGAGGCCTTTAGGCAGTTCAACCTCTGACTGCCATAATGGCCCTAATAGGCCAATCTATGACTTGTATACTCCTGTGGTGATGTTGTCGTGTGTGTATTAACCGATTCTGACCCGCTGGGCTGCATTTCAGGACACCGAAATTTTCACGTACTTTTGCATACCTGGCATCGTCGATGTGAGGCCTTTAGGCAGTTCAACCTCTGACTGCCATAATGGCCCTAATAGACCAATCTATGACTTGTATACTCCTGTGGTGATGTTGTCGTGTGTGTATTAACCGATTCTGACCCGCTGGGCTGCATTTCAGGACACCGAAATTTTCACGTACTTTTGCATACCTGGCATCGTCGATGTGAGGCCTTTAGGCAGTTCAACCTCTGACTGCCATAATGGCCCTAATAGACCAATCTATGACTTGTATACACCTGTGGTGATGTTGTCGTGTGTGTATTAACCGATGCTGATCCGCTGGGCTGCGTTTCAGGACATCGACGTTTTCACGTACTTTTGCATACCTAGCATCGTCGATGTGAGGCCTTTAGGCAGTTCAACCTCTGACTGCCATAATGGCCCTAATAGGCCAATCTATGACTTGTATACTCCTGTGGTGATGTTGTCGTGTGTGTATTAACCGATTCTGACCCGCTGGGCTGCATTTCAGGACACCGAAATTTTCACGTACTTTTGCATACCTGGCATCGTCGATGTGAGGCCTTTAGGCAGTTCAACCTCTGACTGCCATAATGGCCCTAATAGACCAATCTATGACTTGTATACTCCTGTGGTGATGTTGTCGTGTGTGTATTAACCGATTCTGACCCGCTGGGCTGCATTTCAGGACACCGAAATTTTCACGTACTTTTGCATACCTGGCATCGTCGATGTGAGGCCTTTAGGCAGTTCAACCTCTGACTGCCATAATGGCCCTAATAGACCAATCTATGACTTGTATACACCTGTGGTGATGTTGTCGTGTGTGTATTAACCGATGCTGATCCGCTGGGCTGCGTTTCAGGACATCGACGTTTTCACGTACTTTTGCATACCTAGCATCGTCGATGTGAGGCCTTTAGGCAGTTCAACCTCTGACTGCCATAATGGCCCTAATAGGCCAATCTATGACTTGTATACTCCTGTGGTGATGTTGTCGTGTGTGTATTAACCGATTCTGACCCGCTGGGCTGCATTTCAGGACACCGAAATTTTCACGTACCTTTGCATACCTGGCATCGTTGATGTGAGGCCTTTAGGCAGTTCAACCACTGACTACCATAATGTCGTGTGTGTATTAACCGATTCTGATGCGCTGGGCTGCATTTCGAGACATCGAAATTTTCACGTACTTTTGCATACCTGGCATCGTCGATGTGAGGCCTTTAGGCAGTTCAACCTCTGACTGCCATAATGGCCCTAATAGACCAATTTATGACTTGTATACACCTGTGGTGATGTTGTCGTGTGTGTATTAACCGATTCTGGTACGCTGGGCTGCATTTCAGGACATCGAAATTTTCACGTACTTTTGCATACCTGGCATCGTCGATGTGAGGCCTTTAGGCAGTTCAACCTCTGACTGCCATAATGGCCCTAATAGACCAAGCTATGACTTGTATACACCTGTGGTGATGTTGTCGTGTGTGTATTAACCGATTCTGGTACGCTGGGCTGCATTTCAGGACACCGAAATTTTCACGTACTTTTGCATACCTGGCATCGTCGATGTGAGGCCTTTAGGCAGTTCAACCTCTGACTGCCATAATGGCCCTAATAGACCAATCTATGACTTGTATACACCTGTGGTGATGTTGTCGTGTGTGTATTAACCGATTCTGATCCGCTGGGCTGCATTTCAGGACACCGACATTTTCACGTACTTTTGCATACCTGGCATCGTCGATGTGAGGCCTTAGGCAGTTCAACCTCTGACTGCCATAATGGCCCTAATAGACCAATCTATGACTTGTATACACCTGTGGTGATGTTGTCGTGTGTGTATTAACCGATTCTGATCCGCTGGGCTGCATTTCAGGACATCGAAATTTTCACGTACTTTTGCATACCTGGCATCGTCGATGTGAGGCCTTTAGGCAGTTCAACCTCTGACTGCCATAATGGCCCTAATAGACCAAACTATGACTTGTATACACCTTTGGTGATGTTTTCGTGTGTGAATTGACCGATTCTGATACGCTGGGCAGAATTTCGAGACATCGAAATTTTCACGTACTTTTGCATACCTGGCATCGTCGATGTGAGGCCTTTAGGCAGTTCAACCTCTGACTGCCATAATGGCCCTAATAGACCAATCTATGACTTGTATACACCTGTGGTGATGTTGTCGTGTGTGTATTAACCGATTCTGATCCGCTGGACACCGAAATTTTCTTTGCATACCTGGCATCGTCGATGTGAGGGCTTTAGGCAGTTCAACCTCTGACTGCCATAATGGCCCTAATAGACCAATCTATGACTTGTATACACCTGTGGTGATGTTGTCGTGTGTGTATTAACCGATTCTGATCCGCTGGGCTGCATTTCAGGACATCGAAATTTTCACGTACTTTTGCATACCTGGCATCGTCGATGTGAGGCCTTTAGGCAGTTCAACCTCTGACTGCCATAATGGCCCTAATAGACCAAACTATGACTTGTATACACCTTTGGTGATGTTTTCGTGTGTGAATTGACCGATTCTGATACGCTGGGCAGAATTTCGAGACATCGAAATTTTCACGTACTTTTGCATACCTGGCATCGTCGATGTGAGGCCTTTAGGCAGTTCAACCTCTGACTGCCATAATGGCCCTAATAGGCCAATCTATGACTTGTATACTCCTGTGGTGATGTTGTCGTGTGTGTATTAACCGATTCTGACCCGCTGGGCTGCATTTCAGGACACCGAAATTTTCACGTACTTTTGCATACCTGGCATCGTCGATGTGAGGCCTTTAGGCAGTTCAACCTCTGACTGCCATAATGGCCCTAATAGACCAAACTATGACTTGTATACACCTTTGGTGATGTTTTCGTGTGTGAATTGACCGATTCTGATACGCTGGGCAGAATTTCGAGACATCGAAATTTTCACGTACTTTTGCATACCTGGCATCGTCGATGTGAGGCCTTTAGGCAGTTCAATATAATGGCCCTAATAGACCAATCTATGACTTGTATACACCTGTGGTGATGTTGTCGTGTGTGTATTAACCGATTCTGACCCGCTGGGCTGCATTTCAGGACACCGAAATTTTCACGTACTTTTGCATACCTGGCATCGTCGATGTGAGGCCTTTAGGCAGTTCAACCTCTGACTGCCATAATGGCCCTAATAGACCAATCTATGACTTGTATACACCTGTGGTGATGTTGTCGTGTGTGTATTAACCGATTCTGGTACGCTGGGCTGCATTTCAGGACACCGAAATTTTCACGTACTTTTGCATACCTGGCATCGTCGATGTGAGGCCTTTAGGCAGTTCAACCTCTGACTGCCATAATGGCCCTAATAGACCAATCCATGACTTGTATACACCTGTGGTGATGTTGTCGTGTGTGTATTAACCGATTCTGACCCGCTGGGCTGCATTTCAGGACATCGAAAATTTTCACGTACTTTTGCATACCTGGCATCGTCGATGTGAGGCCTTTAGGCAGTTCAACCTCTGACTGCCGTAATGGCCCTAATAGGCCAATCTATGACTTGTATACTCCTGTGGTGATGTTGTCGTGTGTGTATTAACCGATTCTGACCCGCTGGGCTGCATTTCAGGACACCGAAATTTTCACGTACTTTTGCATACCTGGCATCGTCGATGTGAGGCCTTTAGGCAGTTCAACCTCTGACTGCCATAATGGCCCTAATAGACCAATCTATGACTTGTATACACCTGTGGTGATGTTGTCGTGTGTGTATTAACCGATTCTGACCCGCTGGGCTGCATTTCAGGACACCGACATTTTCACGTACTTTTGCATACCTGGCATCGTCGATGTGAGGCCTTTAGGCAGTTCAACCTCTGACTGCCATAATGGCCCTAATAGACCAATCTATGACTTGTATACACCTGTGGTGATGTTGTCGTGTGTGTATTAACCGATTCTGACCCGCTGGGCTGGATTTCAGGACACCGACATTTTCACGTACTTTTGCATACCTGGCATCGTCGATGTGAGGCCTTTAGGCAGTTCAACCTCTGACTGCCATAATGGCCCTAATAGACCAATCTATGACTTGTATACACCTGTGGTCATGTTGTCGTGTGTGTATTAACCGATTCTGACCCGCTGGGCTGGATTTCAGGACACCGACATTTTCACGTACTTTTGCATACCTGGCATCGTCGATGTGAGGCCTTTAGGCAGTTCAACCTCTGACTGCCATAATGGCCCTAATAGACCAATCTATGACTTGTATACACCTGTGGTAATGTTGTCGTGTGTGTGTTAACCGATTCTGATCCGCTGGGCTGCATTTCAGGACACCGACATTTTCACGTACTTTTGCATACCTGGCATCGTCGATGTGAGGCCTTTAGGCAGTTCAACCTCTGACTGCCATAATGGCCCTAATAGACCAATCTATGACTTGTATACACCTGTGGTGATGTTGTCGTGTGTGTATTAACCGATTCTGACCCGCTGGGCTGCATTTCAGGACACCGAAATTTTCACGTACTTTTGCATACCTGGCATCGTCGATGTGAGGCCTTTAGGCAGTTCAACCTCTGACTGCCATAATGGCCCTAATAGACCAATCTATGACTTGTATACACCTGTGGTGATGTTGTCGTGTGTGTATTAACCGATTCTGGTACGCTGGGCTGCATTTCAGGACACCGAAATTTTCACGTACTTTTGCATACCTGGCATCGTCGATGTGAGGCCTTTAGGCAGTTCAACCTCTGACTGCCATAATGGCCCTAATAGACCAATCTATGACTTGTATACACCTGTGGTGATGTTGTCGTGTGTGTATTAACCGATTCTGGTCCGCTGGGCTGCATTTCAGGACACCGAAATTTTCACGTACTTTTGCATACCTGGCATCGTCGATGTGAGGCCTTTAGGCAGTTCGACCTCTGACTGCCATAATGGCCCTAATGAGACCTAAACTATGACTTGTATACACCTGTGGTCATGTTGTCGTGTGTGTATTAACCGACTCTGATCCGCTGGGCTGCATTTCAGGACATCGAAATTTTCACGTACTTTTGCACACCTGGCATCGTCGATGTGAAGCCTTTAGGCAGTTCGACCTCTGACTGCCATAATGGCCCTAATAGACCAAACTATGACTTCTGTACACCTTTGGTGATGTTTTCGTGTGTGCATTAACCGATTCTGATACGTTGGGCTGCATTTCAGGACATCGAAATTTTCACGTACTTTTGCATACCTGGCATCGTCGATGTGAGGCCTTTAGGCAGTTCAACCTCTGACTGCCATAATGGCCCTAATAGACCAATCTATGACTTGTATACACCTGTGGTCATGTTGTCGTGTGTGTATTAACCGACTCTGATCCGCTGGGCTGCATTTCAGGACACCGAAATTTTCACGTACTTTTGCATACCTGGCATCGTTGATGTGAGGCCTTTAGGCAGTTCAACCTCTGACTGCCATAATGGCCCTAATAGACCAAACTATGACTTGTATACACCTTTGGTGATGTTTTCGTGTGTGAATTGACCGATTCTGATACGCTGGGCAGAATTTCGAGACATCGAAATTTTCACGTACTTTTGCATACCTGGCATCGTCGATGTGAGGCCTTTAGGCAGTTCAACCTCTGACTGCCATAATGGCCCTAATAGACCAATCTATGACTTGTATACACCTGTGGTGATGTTTGTCGTGTGTGTATTAACCGATTCTGATGCGCTGGGCTGCATTTCGAGACATCGAAATTTTCACGTACTTTTGCATACCTGGCATCGTCGATGTGAGGCCTTTAGGCAGTTCAACCTCTGACTGCCATAATGGCCCTAATAGACCAATCTATGACTTGTATACACCTGTGGTGATGTTGTCGTGTGTGTATTAACCGATTCTGATGCGCTGGGCTGCATTTCGAGACATCGAAATTTTCACGTACTTTTGCATACCTGGCATCGTCGATGTGAGGCCTTTAGGCAGTTCAACCTCTGACCTGCCATAATGGCCCTAATAGACCAATCTATGACTTGTATACACCTGTGGTCATGTTGTCGTGTGTGTATTAACCGACTCTGATCCGCTGGGCTGCATTTCAGGACACCGAAATTTTCACGTACTTTTGTATACCTGGCATCGTCGATGTGAGGCCTTTAGGCAGTTCAACCTCTGACTGCCATAATGGCCCTAATAGACCAAGCTATGACTTCTGTACACCTTTGGTGATGTTTTCGTGTGTGCATTAACCGATTCTGATACGTTGGGCTGCATTTCAGGACATCGAAATTTTCACGTACTTTTGCATACCTGGCATCGTCGATGTGAGGCCTTTAGGCAGTTCAACCTCTGACTGCCATAATGGCCCTAATAGACCAATCTATGACTTGTATACACCTGTGGTCATGTTGTCGTGTGTGTATTAACCGACTCTGATCCGCTGGGCTGCATTTCAGGACACCGAAATTTTCACGTACTTTTGTATACCTGGCATCGTCGATGTGAGGCCTTTAGGCAGTTCAACCTCTGACTGCCATAATGGCCCTAATAGACCAAGCTATGACTTGTATACACCTGTGGTCATGTTGTCGTGTGTGTATTAACCGACTCTGATCCGCTGGGCTGCATTTCAGGACACCGAAATTTTCACGTACTTTTGCATACCTGGCATCGTCGATGTGAGGCCTTTAGGCAGTTCAACCTCTGACTGCCATAATGGCCCTAATAGACCAATCTATGACTTGTATACACCTGTGGTGATGTTGTCGTGTGTGTATTAACCGACTCTGATCCGCTGGGCTGCATTTCAGGACACCGAAATTTTCACGTACTTTTGCATACCTGGCATCGTCGATGTGAGGCCTTTAGGCAGTTCAACCTCTGACTGCCATAATGGCCCTAATAGACCAAGCTATGACTTGTATACACCTGTGGTGATGTTGTCGTGTGTGTATTAACCGATTCTGATCCGCTGGGCTGCATTTCTTTTGTATACCTGGCATCGTCGATGTGAGGCCTTTAGGCAGTTCAACCTCTGACTGCCATAATGGCCCTAATAGACCAAGCTATGACTTGTATACACCTGTGGTGATGTTGTCGTGTGTGTATTAACCGATTCTGATCCGCTGGGCTGCATTTCAGGACACCGACATTTTCACGTACTTTTGCATACCTGGCATCGTCGATGTGAGGCCTTAGGCAGTTCAACCTCTGACTGCCATAATGGCCCTAATAGACCAATCTATGACTTGTATACACCTGTGGTGATGTTGTCGTGTGTGTATTAACCGATTCTGATCCGCTGGGCTGCATTTCAGGACACCGAAATTTTCACGTACTTTTGCATACCTGGCATCGTCGATGTGAGGCCTTAGGCAGTTCAACCTCTGACTGCCATAATGGCCCTAATAGACCAATCTATGACTTGTATACACCTGTGGTGATGTTGTCGTGTGTGTATTAACCGATTCTGATACGCTAGGCTGCATTTCAGGACACCGAAATTTTCACGTACTTTTGCATACCTGGCATCGTCGATGTGAGGCCTTTAGGCAGTTCAACCTCTGACTGCCATAATGGCCCTAATAGACCAATCTATGACTTGTATACACCTGTGGTGATGTTGTCGTGTGTGTATTAACCGATTCTGATACGCTGCATTTCAGGACACCGAAATTTTCACGTACTTTTGCATACCTGGCATCGTCGATGTGAGGCCTTTAGGCAGTTCAACCTCTGACTGCCATAATGGCCCTAATAGACCAATCTATGACTTGTATACACCTGTGGTGATGTTTTCGTGTGTGTATTAACCGATTCTGATCCGTTGGACACCGAAATTTTCTTTGCATACCTGGCATCGTCGATGTGAGGCCTTTAGGCAGTTCAACCTCTGACTGCCATAATGGCCCTAATAGACCAATCTATGACTTGTATACACCTGTGGTGATGTTTTCGTGTGTGTATTAACCGATTCTGATCCGCTGGACACCGAAATTTTCTTTGCATACCTGGCATCGTCGATGTGAGGCCTTTAGGCAGTTCAACCTCTGACTGCCATAATGGCCCTAATAGACCAATCTATGACTTGTATACACCTGTGGTGATGTTGTCGTGTGTGCATTAACCGATTCTGATCCGCTGGGCTGCATTTCAGGACACCGAAATTTTCACGTACTTTTGCATACCTGGCATCGTCGATGTCAGGCCTTTAGGCAGTTCAACCTCTGACTGCCATAATGGCCCTAATAGACCAATCTATGACTTGTATACACCTGTGGTGATGTTGTCGTGTGTGCATTAACCGATTCTGATCCGCTGGGCTGCATTTCAGGACACCGAAATTTTCACGTACTTTTGCATACCTGGCATCGTCGATGTGAGGCCTTTAGGCAGTTCAACCTCTGACTGCCATAATGGCCCTAATAGACCAATCTATGACTTGTATACACCTGTGGTGATGTTGTCGTGTGTGCATTAACCGATTCTGATCCGCTGGGCTGCATTTCAGGACACCGAAATTTTCACGTACTTTTGCATACCTGGCATCGTCGATGTGAGGCCTTTAGGCAGTTCAACCTCTGACTGCCATAATGGCCCTAATAGACCAATCTATGACTTGTATACACATGTGGTGATGTTGTCGTGTGTGCATTAACCGATTCTGATCCGCTGGGCTGCATTTCAGGACACCGAAATTTTCACGTACTTTTGCATACCTGGCATCGTCGATGTGAGGCCTTTAGGCAGTTCAACCTCTGACTGCCATAATGGCCCTAATAGACCAATCTATGACTTGTAATACACCTGTGGTGATGTTGTCGTGTGTGCATTAACCGATTCTGATCCGCTGGGCTGCATTTCAGGACACCGAAATTTTCACGTACTTTTGCATACCTGGCATCGTCGATGTGAGGCCTTTAGGCAGTTCAACCTCTGACTGCCATAATGGCCCTAATAGACCAATCTATGACTTGAATACATCTGTGGTGATGTTGTCGTGTGTGCATTAACCGATTCTGATCCGCTGGGATGCATTTCAGGACACCGATGTGAGGCCTTTAGGCAGTTCAACCTCTGACTGCCATAATGGCCCTAATAGACCAATCTATGACTTGTATACACCTGTGGTGATGTTGTCGTGTGTGCATTAACCGATTCTGATCCGCTGGGCTGCATTTCAGGACACCGAAATTTTCACGTACTTTTGCATACCTGGCATCGTCGATGTGAGGCCTTTAGGCAGTTCAACCTCTGACTGCCATAATGGCCCTAATAGACCAATCTATGACTTGTATACACCTGTGGTGATGTTGTCGTGTGTGCATTAACCCGATTCTGATCCGCTGGGCTGCATTTCAGGACACCGAAATTTTCACGTACTTTTGCATACCTGGCATCGTCGATGTGAGGCCTTTAGGCAGTTCAACCTCTGACTGCCATAATGGCCCTAATAGACCCAATCTATGACTTGTATACATCTGTGGTGATGTTGTCGTGTGTGCATTAACCGATTCTGATCCGCTGGGATGCATTTCAGGACACCGATGTGAGGCCTTTAGGCAGTTCAACCTCTGACTGCCATAATGGCCCTAATAGACCAATCTATGACTTGTATACACCTGTGGTGATGTTGTCGTGTGTGCATTAACCGATTCTGATCCGCTGGGCTGCATTTCAGGACACCGAAATTTTCACGTACTTTTGCATACCTGGCATCGTCGATGTGAGGCCTTTAGGCAGTTCAACCTCTGACTGCCATAATGGCCCTAATAGACCAATCTATGACTTGTATACACCTGTGGTGATGTTGTCGTGTGTGCATTAACCGATTCTGATCCGCTGGGCTGCATTTCAGGACACCGAAATTTTCACGTACTTTTGCATACCTGGCATCGTCGATGTGAGGCCTTTAGGCAGTTCAACCTCTGACTGCCATAATGGCCCTAATAGACCAATCTATGACTTGTATACACATGTGGTGATGTTGTCGTGTGTGCATTAACCGATTCTGATCCGCTGGGCTGCATTTCAGGACACCGAAATTTTCACGTACTTTTGCATACCTGGCATCGTCGATGTGAGGCCTTTAGGCAGTTCAACCTCTGACTGCCATAATGGCCCTAATAGACCAATCTATGACTTGTATACATCTGTGGTGATGTTGTCGTGTGTGCATTAACCGATTCTGATCCGCTGGGATGCATTTCAGGACACCGATGTGAGGCCTTTAGGCAGTTCAACCTCTGACTGCCATAATGGCCCTAATAGACCAATCTATGACTTGTATACACCTGTGGTGATGTTGTCGTGTGTGCATTAACCGATTCTGATCCGCTGGGCTGCATTTCAGGACACCGAAATTTTCACGTACTTTTGCATACCTGGCATCGTCGATGTGAGGCCTTTAGGCAGTTCAATATAATGGCCCTAATAGACCAATCTATGACTTGTATACACCTGTGGTGATGTTGTCGTGTGTGTATTAACCGATTCTGATCCGCTGGGCTGCATTTCAGGACACCGAAATTTTCACGTACTTTTGCATACCTGGCATCGTCGATGTGAGGCCTTTAGGCAGTTCAACCTCTGACTGCCATAATGGCCCTAATAGACCAATCTATGACTTGTATACACCTGTGGTGATGTTGTCGTGTGTGTATTAACCGATTCTGATCCCCTGGGCTGCATTTCAGGACACCGAAATTTTCACGTACTTTTGCATACCTGGCATCGTCGATGTGAGGCCTTTAGGCAGTTCAACCTCTGACTGCCATAATGGCCCTAATAGACCAATCTATGACTTGTATACACATGTGGTGATGTTGTCGTGTGTGCATTAACCGATTCTGATCCGCTGGGCTGCATTTCAGGACACCGAAATTTTCACGTACTTTTGCATACCTGGCATCGTCGATGTGAGGCCTTTAGGCAGTTCAACCTCTGACTGCCATAATGGCCCTAATAGACCAATCTATGACTTGTATACACCTGTGGTGATGTTGTCGTGTGTGCATTAACCGATTCTGATCCGCTGGGCTGCATTTCAGGACACCGAAATTTTCACGTACTTTTGCATACCTGGCATCGTCGATGTCAGGCCTTTAGGCAGTTCAACCTCTGACTGCCATAATGGCCCTAATAGACCAATCTATGACTTGTATACACCTGTGGTGATGTTGTCGTGTGTGTATTAACCGATTCTGATCCGCTGGGCTGCATTTCAGGACACCGAAATTTTCACGTACTTTTGCATACCTGGCATCGTCGATGTGAGGCCTTTAGGCAGTTCAACCTCTGACTGCCATAATGGCCCTAATAGACCAATCTATGACTTGTATACACCTGTGGTGATGTTGTCGTGTGTGCATTAACCGATTCTGATCCGCTGGGTTGCATTTCAGGACACCGAAATTTTCACGGACTTTTGCATACCTGGCATCGTCGATGTGAGGCCTTTAGGCAGTTCAACCTCTGACTGCCATAATGGCCCTAATAGACCAATCTATGACTTGTATACACCTGTGGTGATGTTGTCGTGTGTGCATTAACCGATTCTGATCCGCTGGGCTGCATTTCAGGACACCGAAATTTTCACGTACTTTTGCATACCTGGCATCGTCGATGTGAGGCCTTTAGGCAGTTCAACCTCTGACTGCCATAATGGCCCTAATAGACCAATTTATGACTTGTATACACCTGTGGTGATGTTGTCGTGTGTGTATTAACCGATTCTGATCCCCTGGGCTGCATTTCAGGACACCGAAATTTTCACGTACTTTTGCATACCTGGCATCGTCGATGTGAGGCCTTTAGGCAGTTCAACCTCTGACTGCCATAATGGCCCTAATAGACCAAACGATGTGAGGCCTTTAGGCAGTTCAACCTCTGACTGCCATAATGGCCCTAATAGACCAAACTATGACTTGTATACACCTTTGGTGATGTTTTCGTGTGTGTATTGACCGATTCTGATCCGCTGGGCAGAATTTCGAGACATCGAAATTTTCACGTACTTTTGCATACCTGGCATCGTCGATGTGAGGCCTTTAGGCAGTTCAACCTCTGACTGCCATAATGGCCCTAATAGACCAAACTATGACTTGTATACACCTTTGGTGATGTTTTCGTGTGTGTATTGACCGATTCTGATACGCTGGGCAGAATTTCGAGACATAGAAATTTTCACGTACTTTTGCATACCTGGCATCGTCGATGTGAGGCCTTTAGGCAGTTCAACCTCTGACTGCCATAATGGCCCTAATAGACCAAACTATGACTTGTATACACCTTTGGTGATGTTTTCGTGTGTGTATTGACCGATTCTGATACGCTGGGCTGCATTTCAGGACACCGAAATTTTCACGGACTTTTGCATACCTGGCATCGTCGATGTGAGGCCTTTAGGCAGTTCAACCTCTGACTGCCATAATGGCCCTAATAGACCAATCTATGACTTGTATACACCTGTGGTGATGTTGTCGTGTGTGCATTAACCGATTCTGATCCGCTGGGCTGCATTTCAGGACACCGAAATTTTCACGTACTTTTGCATACCTGGCATCGTCGATGTGAGGCCTTAGGCAGTTCAACCTCTGACTGCCATAATGGCCCTAATAGACCAATCTATGACTTGTATACACCTGTGGTGATGTTGTCGTGTGTGTATTAACCGATTCTGATCCGCTGGGCTGCATTTCAGGACACCGAAATTTTCACGTACTTTTGCATACCTGGCATCGTCGATGTGAGGCCTTTAGGCAGTTCAACCTCTGACTGCCATAATGGCCCTAATAGACCAATCTATGACTTGTATACACCTGTGGTGATGTTGTCGTGTGTGTATTAACCGATTCTGATCCGCTGGGCTGCATTTCAGGACACCGAAATTTTCACGTACTTCAGGCCTTTAGGCAGTTCAACCTCTGACTGCCATAATGGCCCTAATAGACCAATCTATGACTTGTATACACCTGTGGTGATGTTGTCGTGTGTGTATTAACCGATTCTGATCCGCTGGGCTGCATTTCAGGACACCGAAATTTTCACGTACTTTTGCATACCTGGCATCGTCGATGTGAGGCCTTTAGGCAGTTCAACCTCTGACTGCCATAATGGCCCTAATAGACCAATCTATGACTTGTATACACCTGTGGTGATGTTGTCGTGTGTGTATTAACCGATTCTGAGCCGCTGGGCTGCATTTCAGGACACCGAAATTTTCACGTACTTTTGCATACCTGGCATCGTCGATGTGAGGCCTTTAGGCAGTTCAACCTCTGACTGCCATAATGGCCCTAATAGACCAATCTATGACTTGTATACACCTGTGGTGATGTTGTCGTGTCGCTGGGCTGCATTTCAGGACATCGAAATTTTCACGTACTTTTGCATACCCGGCATCGTCGATGTGAGGCCTTTAGGCAGTTCAACCTCTGACTGCCATAATGGCCCTAATAGACCAATTTATGACTTGTATACACCTGTGGTGATGTTGTCGTGTGTGTATTAACCGATTCTGGTACGCTGGGCTGCATTTCAGGACATCGAAATTTTCACGTACTTTTGCATACCTGGCATCGTCGATGTGAGGCCTTTAGGCAGTTCAACCTCTGACTGCCATAATGGCCCTAATAGACCAATCTATGACTTGTATACACCTGTGGTCATGTTGTCGTGTGTGTATTAACCGACTCTGATCCGCTGGGCTGCATTTCAGGACACCGAAATTTTCACGTACTTTTGCATACCTGGCATCGTCGATCTGAGGCCTTTAGGCAGTTCAACCTCTGACTGCCATAATGGCCCTAATAGACCAAGCTATGACTTGTATACACCTGTGGTGATGTTGTCGTGTGTGTATTAACCGATTCTGATCCGCTGGGCTGCATTTCTTTTGTATACCTGGCATCGTCGATGTGAGGCCTTTAGGCAGTTCAACCTCTGACTGCCATAATGGCCCTAATAGACCAAGCTATGACTTGTATACACCTGTGGTGATGTTGTCGTGTGTGTATTAACCGATTCTGATCCGCTGGGCTGCATTTCAGGACACCGACATTTTCACGTACTTTTGCATACCTGGCATCGTCGATGTGAGGCCTTAGGCAGTTCAACCTCTGACTGCCATAATGGCCCTAATAGACCAATCTATGACTTGTATACACCTGTGGTGATGTTGTCGTGTGTGTATTAACCGATTCTGATCCGCTGGGCTGCATTTCAGGACACCGAAATTTTCACGTACTTTTGCATACCTGGCATCGTCGATGTGAGGCCTTAGGCAGTTCAACCTCTGACTGCCATAATGGCCCTAATAGACCAATCTATGACTTGTATACACCTGTGGTGATGTTGTCGTGTGTGTATTAACCGATTCTGATACGCTAGGCTGCATTTCAGGACACCGAAATTTTCACGTACTTTTGCATACCTGGCATCGTCGATGTGAGGCCTTTAGGCAGTTCAACCTCTGACTGCCATAATGGCCCTAATAGACCAATCTATGACTTGTATACACCTGTGGTGATGTTGTCGTGTGTGTATTAACCGATTCTGATACGCTGCATTTCAGGACACCGAAATTTTCACGTACTTTTGCATACCTGGCATCGTCGATGTGAGGCCTTTAGGCAGTTCAACCTCTGACTGCCATAATGGCCCTAATAGACCAATCTATGACTTGTATACACCTGTGGTGATGTTTTCGTGTGTGTATTAACCGATTCTGATCCGCTGGACACCGAAATTTTCTTTGCATACCTGGCATCGTCGATGTGAGGCCTTTAGGCAGTTCAACCTCTGACTGCCATAATGGCCCTAATAGACCAATCTATGACTTGTATACACCTGTGGTGATGTTTTCGTGTGTGTATTAACCGATTCTGATCCGCTGGACACCGAAATTTTCTTTGCATACCTGGCATCGTCGATGTGAGGCCTTTAGGCAGTTCAACCTCTGACTGCCATAATGGCCCTAATAGACCAATCTATGACTTGTATACACCTGTGGTGATGTTGTCGTGTGTGTATTAACCGATTCTGATCCGCTGGGCTGCATTTCAGGACACCGAAATTTTCACGGACTTTTTCATACCTGGCATCGTCGATGTGAGGCCTTTAGGCAGTTCAACCTCTGACTGCCATAATGGCCCTAATAGACCAATCTATGACTTGTATACACCTTTGGTGATGTTTTCGTGCGTGTATTAACCGATTCTGGTACGCTGGGCTGCATTTCAGGACACCGACATTTTCACGTACTTTTGCATACCTGGCATCGTCGATGTGAGGCCTTTAGGCAGTTCAACCTCTGACTGCCATAATGGCCCTAATAGACCAATCTATGACTTGTATACACCTGTGGTGATGTTGTCGTGTGTGTATTAACCGATTCTGATCCGCTGGGCTGCATTTCAGGACACCGAAATTTTCACGTACTTTTGCATACCTGGCATCGTCGATGTGAGGCCTTTAGGCAGTTCAACCTCTGACTGCCATAATGGCCCTAATAGACCAATCTATGACTTGTATACACCTGTGGTGATGTTGTCGTGTGTGTATTAACCGATTCTGATCCGCTGGGCTGCATTTCAGGACATCGAAATTTTCACGTACTTTTGCATACCTGGCATCGTCGATGTGAGGCCTTTAGGCAGTTCAACCTCTGACTGCCATAATGGCCCTAATAGACCAATCTATGACTTGTATACTCCTGTGGTGATGTTGTCGTGTGTGTATTAACCGATTCTGACCCGCTGGGCTGCATTTCAGGACACCGAAATTTTCACGTACTTTTGCATACCTGGCATCGTCGATGTGAGGCCTTTAGGCAGTTCAACCTCTGACTGCCATAATGGCCCTAATAGACCAATCTATAACTTGTATACACCTGTGGTGATGTTGTCGTGTGTGTATTAACCGATGCTGATCCGCTGGGCTGCGTTTCAGGACATCGACGTTTTCACGTACTTTTGCATACCTAGCATCGTCGATGTGAGGCCTTTAGGCAGTTCAACCTCTGACTGCCATAATGGCCCTAATAGGCCAATCTATGACTTGTATACTCCTGTGGTGATGTTGTCGTGTGTGTATTAACCGATTCTGACCCGCTGGGCTGCATTTCAGGACACCGAAATTTTCACGTACTTTTGCATACCTGGCATCGTCGATGTGAGGCCTTTAGGCAGTTCAACCTCTGACTACCATAATGGCCCTAATAGACCAATCTATGACTTGTATACAGCTGTGGTCATGTTGTCGTGTGTGTATTAACCGACTCTGATCCGCTGGGCTGCATTTCAGGACACCGAAATTTTCACGTACTTTTGCATACCTGGCATCGTTGATGTGAGGCCTTTAGGCAGTTCAACCTCTGACTGCCATAATGGCCCTAATAGACCAAACTATGACTTGTATACACCTTTGGTGATGTTTTCGTGTGTGAATTGACCGATTCTGATACGCTGGGCAGAATTTCGAGACATCGAAATTTTCACGTACTTTTGCATACCTGGCATCGTCGATGTGAGGCCTTTAGGCAGTTCAACCTCTGACTGCCATAATGGCCCTAATAGACCAATCTATGACTTGTATACACCTGTGGTGATGTTTTCGTGTGTGTATTAACCGATTCTGATCCGCTGGACACCGAAATTTTCTTTGCATACCTGGCATCGTCGATGTGAGGCCTTTAGGCAGTTCAACCTCTGACTGCCATAATGGCCCTAATAGACCAATCTATGACTTGTATACACCTGTGGTGATGTTTTCGTGTGTGTATTGACCGATTCTGATCCGCTGGGCTGCATTTCAGGACACCGAAATTTTCACGTACTTTTGCATACCTGGCATCGTCGATGTGAGGCCTTTAGGCAGTTCAACCTCTGACTGCCATAATGGCCCTAATAGACCAATCTATGACTTGTATACACCTGTGGTGATGTTTTCGTGTGTGTATTAACCGATTCTGATCCGCTGGACACCGAAATTTTCTTTGCATACCTGGCATCGTCGATGTGAGGCCTTTAGGCAGTTCAACCTCTGACTGCCATAATGGCCCTAATAGACCA
Organism: Eristalis tenax; assembly: GCA_905231855.2. Classification (NCBI taxonomy): domain Eukaryota; kingdom Metazoa; phylum Arthropoda; class Insecta; order Diptera; family Syrphidae; genus Eristalis; species Eristalis tenax. The sequence goes on along the minus strand of HG993126.1, from coordinate 44,652,325 downwards.
AACTATGACTTGTATACACCTTTGGTGATGTTTTCGTGTGTGAATTGACCGATTCTGATACGCTGGGCAGAATTTCGAGACATCGAAATTTTCACGTACTTTTGCATACCTGGCATCGTCGATGTGAGGCCTTTAGGCAGTTCAACCTCTGACTGCCATAATGGCCCTAATAGACCAATCTATGACTTGTATACACCTGTGGTGATGTTGTCGTGTGTGTATTAACCGATTCTGATCCGCTGGGCTGCATTTCAGGACATCGAAATTTTCACGTACTTTTGCATACCTGGCATCGTCGATGTGAGGCCTTTAGGCAGTTCAACCTCTGACTGCCATAATGGCCCTAATAGACCAAACTATGACTTGTATACACCTTTGGTGATGTTTTCGTGTGTGAATTGACCGATTCTGATACGCTGGGCAGAATTTCGAGACATCGAAATTTTCACGTACTTTTGCATACCTGGCATCGTCGATGTGAGGCCTTTAGGCAGTTCAACCTCTGACTGCCATAATGGCCCTAATAGGCCAATCTATGACTTGTATACTCCTGTGGTGATGTTGTCGTGTGTGTATTAACCGATTCTGACCCGCTGGGCTGCATTTCAGGACACCGAAATTTTCACGTACTTTTGCATACCTGGCATCGTCGATGTGAGGCCTTTAGGCAGTTCAACCTCTGACTGCCATAATGGCCCTAATAGACCAAACTATGACTTGTATACACCTTTGGTGATGTTTTCGTGTGTGAATTGACCGATTCTGATACGCTGGGCAGAATTTCGAGACATCGAAATTTTCACGTACTTTTGCATACCTGGCATCGTCGATGTGAGGCCTTTAGGCAGTTCAAACTCTGACTGCCATAATGGCCCTAATAGACCAATCTATGACTTGTATACACCTGTGGTGATGTTGTCGTGTGTGAATTGACCGATTCTGATCCGCTGGGCTGCCTTTCAGGACATCGAAATTTTCACGTACTTTTGCATACCTGGCATCGTCGATGTGAGGCCTTTAGGCAGTTCAACCTCTGACTGCCATAATGGCCCTAATAGACCAATCTATGACTTGTATACACCTGTGGTGATGTTGTCGTGTGTGTATTAACCGATTCTGACCCGCTGGGCTGCATTTCAGGACACCGAAATTTTCACGTACTTTTGCATACCTGGCATCGTCGATGTGAGGCCTTTAGGCAGTTCAACCTCTGACTGCCATAATGGCCCTAATAGACCAATCTATGACTTGTATACACCTGTGGTGATGTTGTCGTGTGTGTATTAACCGATTCTGGTACGCTGGGCTGCATTTCAGGACACCGAAATTTTCACGTACTTTTGCATACCTGGCATCGTCGATGTGAGGCCTTTAGGCAGTTCAACCTCTGACTGCCATAATGGCCCTAATAGACCAATCCATGACTTGTATACACCTGTGGTGATGTTGTCGTGTGTGTATTAACCGATTCTGACCCGCTGGGCTGCATTTCAGGACATCGAAATTTTCACGTACTTTTGCATACCTGGCATCGTCGATGTGAGGCCTTTAGGCAGTTCAACCTCTGACTGCCGTAATGGCCCTAATAGGCCAATCTATGACTTGTATACTCCTGTGGTGATGTTGTCGTGTGTGTATTAACCGATTCTGACCCGCTGGGCTGCATTTCAGGACACCGAAATTTTCACGTACTTTTGCATACCTGGCATCGTCGATGTGAGGCCTTTAGGCAGTTCAACCTCTGACTGCCATAATGGCCCTAATAGGCCAATCTATGACTTGTATACACCTTTGGTGATGTTTTCGTGTGTGAATTGACCGATTCTGATACGCTGGGCAGAATTTCGAGACATCGAAATTTTCACGTACTTTTGCATACCTGGCATCGTCGATGTGAGGCCTTTAGGCAGTTCAACCTCTGACTGCCATAATGGCCCTAATAGACCAATCTATGACTTGTATACACCTGTGGTGATGTTTTCGTGTGTGTATTAACCGATTCTGATCCGCTGGGCTGCATTTCAGGACACCGAAATTTTCACGTACTTTTGCATACCTGGCATCGTCGATGTGAGGCCTTTAGGCAGTTCAACCTCTGACTGCCATAATGGCCCTAATATATCAATCTATGACTTGTATACACCTGTGGTGATGTTGTCGTGTGTGTATTAACCGATGCTGATCCGCTGGGCTGCGTTTCAGGACATCGACGTTTTCACGTACTTTTGCATACCTAGCATCGTCGATGTGAGGCCTTTAGGCAGTTCAACCTCTGACTGCCATAATGGCCCTAATAGACCAATCTATGACTTGTATACTCCTGTGGTGATGTTGTCGTGTGTGTATTAACCGATTCTGACCCGCTGGGCTGCATTTCAGGACACCGAAATTTTCACGTACTTTTGCATACCTGGCATCGTCGATGTGAGGCCTTTAGGCAGTTCAACCTCTGACTGCCATAATGGCCCTAATAGACCGGCCCATACCGACACGAGTTTCGGGACACTGGGGTGTCCCGAAAGTCATGTCGGCCCACATCGACACGAGATTCGGGACACTGGGGTGTCCCGAAAGTCATGTCGGCCCACATCGACACGAGATTCGGGACACTGGGGTGTCCCGAAAGTCATGTCGGCCCATACCGACACGAGTTTCGGGACACTGGGGTGCCACGAAAGTCATGTCGGCCCATACCGACACGAGTTTCGGGACACTGGGGTGTCCCGAAAGTCATGTCGGCCCATACCGACACGAGATTCGGGACACTGGGGTGTCCCGAAAGTCATGTCGGCCCATACCGACACGAGTTTCGGGACACTGGGGTGTCCCGAAAGTCATGTCGGCCCATACCGACACGAGTTTCGAACACTGGGGTGTCCCGAAAGTCATGTCGGCCCATACCGACACGAGTTTCGGGACACTGGGGTGTCCCGAAAGTCATGTCGGCCCATACCGACACGAGTTTCGGGACACTGGGGTGTCAAGAAAGTCATGTCGGCCCACATCGACACGAGATTCGGGACACTGGGGTGTCCCGAAAGTCATGTCGGCCCATACCGACACGAGTTTCGGGACACTGGGGTGTCCCGAAAGTCATGTCGGCCCATACCGACACGAGTTTCGGGACACTGGGATGTCCCGAAAGTCATGTCGGCCCATACCAACACGAGTTTCGGGACACTGGGGTGTCCCGAAAGTCATGTCGGCCCATACCGACACGAGTTTCGGGACACTGGGGTGTCCCGAAAGTCATGTCGGCCCATACCGACACGAGTTTCGGGACACTGGGGTGTCCCGAAAGTCATGTCGGCCCATACCGACACGAGTTTCGGGACACTGGGGTGTCCCGAAAGTCATGTCGGCCCATACCGACACGAGTTTCGGGACACTGGGGTGTCCCGAAAGTCATGTCGGCCCACATCGACACGAGACTCGGGACACTGGGGTGTCCCGAAAGTCATGTCGGCCCACATCGACACGAGATTCGGGACACTGGGGTGTCCCGAAAGTCATGTCGGCCCATACTGACACGAGTTTCGGGACACTGGGGTGTCCCGAAAGTCATGTCGGCCCATACCGACACGAGTTTCGGGACACTGGGGTGTCCCGAAAGTCATGTCGGCCCATACCGACACGAGTTTCGGGACACTGGGGTGTCCCGAAAGTCATGTCGGCCCATACCGACACGAGTTTCGGGACACTGGGGTGTCCCGAAAGTCATGTCGGCCCATACCGACACGAGTTTCGGGACACTGGGGTGCCACGAAAGTCATGTCGGCCCATACCGACACGAGTTTCGGGACACTGGGGTGTCCCGACACCCCAGAAACTCGACACGAGTATCGGGACACTGGGGTGTCCCGACACCCGAGAAACTCGACACGAGTATCGGGACACTGGGGTGTCGGCCCATACCGACACGAGTTTCGGGACACTGGGGTGTCGGCCCATACCGAAACGAGTTTCGGGACACTGGGGTGTCCCGAAAGTCATGTCGGCCCATACCGACACGCGTTTCGGGACACTGGGGTGTCCCGAAAGTCATGTCGGCCCATACCGACACGAGTTTCGGGACACTGGGGTGTCAAGAAAGTCATGTCGGCCCACATCGACACGAGATTCGGGACACTGGGGTGTCCCGAAAGTCATGTCGGCCCACATCGACACGAGATTCGGGACACTGGGGTGTCCCGAAAGTCATGTCGGCCCATACCGACACGAGTTTCGGGACACTGGGGTGTCCCGAAAGTCATGTCGGCCCATACCGACACGAGTTTCGGGACACTGGGGTGTCCCGAAAGTCATGTCGGCCCATACCGACACGAGTTTCGGGACACTGGGGTGTCCCGAAAGTCATGTCGGCCCATACCGACACGAGTTTCGGGACACTGGGGTGTCCCGAAAGTCATGTCGGCCCATACCGACACGAGTTTCGGGACACTGGGGTGTCCCGAAAGTCATGTCGGCCCATACCGACACGAGTTTCGGGACACTGGGGTGTCCCGAAAGTCATGTCGGCCCATACCGACACGAGTTTCGGGACACTGGGGTGTCCCGAAAGTCATGTCGGCCCATACCGACACGAGTTTCGGGACACTGGGGTGTCCCGTAAGTCATGTCGGAACATACCGACACGAGTTTCGGGACACTGGGGTGTCGGCCCGAAACTGGATGTCGGCCCATACCGACACGAGTTTCGGGACACTGGGGTGTCCCGAAAGTCATGTCGGCCCACATCGACACGAGATTCGGGACACTGGGGTGTCCCGAAAGTCATGTCGGCCCACATCGACACGAGATTCGGGACACTGGGGTGTCCCGAAAGTCATGTCGGCCCACATCGACACGAGATTCGGGACACTGGGGTGTCCCGAAAGTCATGTCGGCCCATACCGACACGAGTTTCGGGACACTGGGGTGTCCCGAAAGTCATGTCGGCCCATACCGACACGAGTTTCGGGACACTGGGGTGTCCCGAAAGTCATGTCGGCCCATACCGACACGAGTTTCGGGACACTGGGGTGTCCCGAAAGTCATGTCGGCCCATACCGACACGAGTTTCGGGACACTGGGGTGCCACGAAAGTCATGTCGGCCCATACCGACACGAGTTTCGGGACACTGGGGTGTCCCGAAAGTCATGTCGGCCCATACCGACACGAGTTTCGGGACACTGGGGTGTCCCGAAAGTCATGTCGGCCCATACCGACACGAGTTTCGGGACACTGGGGTGTCCCGACACCCCAGAAACTCGACACGAGTATCGGGACACTGGGGTGTCGGCCCATACCGACACGAGTTTCGGGACACTGGGGTGTCGGCCCATACCGAAACGAGTTTCGGGACACTGGGGTGTCCCGAAAGTCATGTCGGCCCATACCGACACGAGTTTCGGGACACTGGGGTGTCCCGAAAGACATGTCGGCCCATACCGACACGAGTTTCGGGACACTGGGGTGTCCCGAAAGTCATGTCGGCCCATACCGACACGAGTTTCGGGACACTGGGGTGTCCCGAAAGTCATGTCGGCCCATACCGACACGAGTTTCGGGACACTGGGGTGTCCCGAAAGTCATGTCGGCCCATACCGACACGAGTTTCGGGACACTGGGGTGTCCCGAAAGTCATGTCGGCCCATACCGACACGAGTTTCGGGACACTGGGGTGTCCCGAAAGTCATGTCGGCCCATACCGACACGAGTTTCGGGACACTGGGGTGTCCCGAAAGTCATGTCGGCCCATACCGACACGAGTTTCGGGACACTGGGGTGTCCCGAAAGTCATGTCGGCCCATACCGACACGAGTTTCGGGACACTGGGGTGTCCCGAAAGTCATGTCGGCCCACATCGACACGAGATTCGGGACACTGGGGTGTCCCGAAAGTCATGTCGGCCCATACCGACACGAGTTTCGGGACACTGGGGTGTCCCGAAAGTCATGTCGGCCCATACCGACACGAGTTTCGGGACACTGGGGTGTCCCGAAAGTCATGTCGGCCCATACCGACACGAGTTTCGGGACACTGGGGTGTCCCGAAAGTCATGTCGGCCCATACCGACACGAGTTTCGGGACACTGGGGTGCCACGAAAGTCATGTCGGCCCATACCGACACGAGTTTCGGGACACTGGGGTGCCACGAAAGTCATGTCGGCCCATACCGACACGAGTTTCGGGACACTGGGGTGCCACGAAAGTCATGTCGGCCCATACCGACACGAGTTTCGGGACACTGGGGTGTCCCGACACCCAAGAAACTCGACACGAGTATCGGGACACTGGGGTGTCGGCCCATAGTTTCGGGACACTGGGGTGTCCCGAAAGTCATGTCGGCCCATACCGACACGAGTTTCGGGACACTGGGGTGTCCCGAAAGACATGTCGGCCCATACCGACACGAGTTTCGGGACACTGGGGTGTCCCGAAAGTCATGTCGGCCCATACCGACACGAGTTTCGGGACACTGGGGTGTCCCGAAAGTCATGTCGGCCCATACCGACACGAGTTTCGGGACACTGGGGTGTCCCGAAAGTCATGTCGGCCCATACCGACACGAGTTTCGGGACACTGGGGTGTCCCGAAAGTCATGTCGGCCCATACCGACACGAGTTTCGGGACACTGGGGTGTCCCGAAAGTCATGTCGGCCCATACCGACACGAGTTTCGGGACACTGGGGTGTCCCGAAAGTCATGTCGGCCCATACCGACACGAGTTTCGGGACACTGGGGTGTCCCGAAAGTCATGTCGGCCCATACCGACACGAGTTTCGGGACACTGGGGTGTCCCGAAAGTCATGTCGGCCCACATCGACAGGAGATTCGGGACACTGGGGTGTCCCGAAAGTCATGTCGGCCCACATCGACACGAGATTCGGGACACTGGGGTGTCCCGAAAGTCATGTCGGCCCATACCGACACGAGTTTCGGGACACTGGGGTGTCCCGAAAGTCATGTCGGCCCATACCGACACGAGTTTCGGGACACTGGGGTGTCCCGAAAGTCATGTCGGCCCATACCGACACGAGTTTCGGGACACTGGGGTGTCCCGAAAGTCATGTCGGCCCATACCGACACGAGTTTCGGGACACTGGGGTGCCACGAAAGTCATGTCGGCCCATACCGACACGAGTTTCGGGACACTGGGGTGCCACGAAAGTCATGTCGGCCCATACCGACACGAGTTTCGGGACACTGGGGTGCCACGAAAGTCATGTCGGCCCATACCGACACGAGTTTCGGGACACTGGGGTGTCCCGACACCCAAGAAACTCGACACGAGTATCGGGACACTGGGGTGTCGGCCCATACCGACACGAGTTTCGGGACACTGGGGTGTCGGCCCATACCGACACGAGTTTCGGGACACTGGGGTGTCCCGAAAGTCATGTCGGCCCATACCGACACGAGTTTCGGGACACTGGGGTGTCCCGAAAGTCATGTCGGCCCATACCGACACGAGTTTCGGGACACTGGGGTGTCCCGAAAGTCATGTCGGCCCATACCGACACGAGTTTCGGGACACTGGGGTGTCCCGAAAGTCATGTCGGCCCATACCGACACGAGTTTCGGGACACTGGGGTGTCCCGAAAGTCATGTCGGCCCATATCGACACGAGTTTCGGGACACTGGGGTGTCCCGAAAGTCATGTCGGCCCATACCGACACGAGTTTCGGGACACTGGGGTGTCCCGAAAGTCATGTCGGCCCATACCGACACTAGTTTCGGGACACTGGGGTGTCCCGAAAGTCATGTCGGCCCATACCGACACTAGTTTCGGGACACTGGGGTGTCCCGAAAGTCATGTCGGCCCATACCGACACGAGTTTCAGGACACTGGGGTGTCCCGAAAGTCATGTCGGCCCATACCGACACGAGTTTCGGGACACTCGGGTGTCCCGAAAGTCATGTCGGCCCATACCGACACAAGTTTCGGGACACTGGGGTGTCCCGACACCCCAGAAACTCGACACGAGTATCGGGACACTGGGGTGTCCCGAAAGTCATGTCGGCCCATACCGACACGAGTTTCGGGACACTGGGGTGTCGGCCCATACCGACACGAGTTTCGGGACACTGGGGTGTCCCGAAAGTCATGTCGGCCCATACCGACACGAGTTTCGGGACACTGGGGTGTCCGAAAGTCATGTCGGCCCATACCGACACGAGTTTCGGGACACTGGGGTGTCCCGAAAGTCATGTCGGCCCATACCGACACGAATTTCGGGACACTGGGGTGTCCCGAAAGTCATGTCGGCTCATACCGACACGAGTTTCGGGACACTGGGGTGTCCCGAAAGTCATGTCGGCTCATACCGACACGAGTTTCGGGACACTGGGGTGTCCCGAAAGTCATGTCGGCCCATACCGACACGAGTTTCGGGACACTGGGGTGTCCCGAAAGACATGTCGGCCCATACCGACACGAGTTTCGGGACACTGGGGTGTCCCGAAAGTCATGTCGGCCCATACCGACACGAGTTTCGGGACACTGGGGTGTCCCGAAAGTCATGTCGGCCCATGCCGACACGAGTTTCGGGACACTGGGGTGTCCCGAAAGTCATGTCGGCCCATACCGACACGAGTTTCGGGACACTGGGGTGTCCCGAAAGTCATGTCGGCCCATACCGACACGAGTTTCGGGACACTGGGGTGTCCCGAAGGTCGTGTCGGCCCATACCGACACGAGTTACGGGACACTGGGGTCCCCATTACATGACCGAAAGTCATGTCGGCCCATACCCGAAAATCATGTGGCCCTAATAGACCAAACTATGACTTGTATACACCTTTGGTGATGTTTTCGTGTGTGTATTAACCGATTCTGATACGCTGGGCTGCATTTCAGGACATCGAAATTTTATGATTTTTTCCACCTGACAAGCACGTGAAAACGATACAAACTAATGCCGGTGCAGATTGTCTGCACCGTGTGTGGCGGAGAGGTGTATGCTCAGTCTTACGGTTTACAGCGGCGTAGAAAAGAAAGAACACTATCGACAACGTGCAAGTCTTGTGAAGACTATATCAGGAAGGTGTCGTAATGAAATCGTATGACCTCGCAGGACAAATAATAAGCACATCAGTGCCCCCAGTCTTACAACTTTGTGCAACAATCAAGGACTTAGACACAGACATGCAATGTTTTTCTATTTGTTTTTCCGCGGTCCAAAAACTGCCTGGTTACGCTAGGGTGGAACTCCTGGTGAGCTGGAGTCGATGGTGGAGGATCGAGTTGCCTGGGGATCTAAACGACCCCTTTGGCATGCGGATCAGTAGATGATGATGACGACGAAGAAACAAACAACGAAAAACAGGGAAATTCGAGATTTATCCCACGGATTTCCTGCGATTTATTGATTGTCATCGCAAAGGTCAATCGAAAGAGGAACTGAATCCGTTTAAATTGGAATGGAAGATCCCTTGAAATAATCAGAATTCCTGGTATAAGGTCTTTATCTCCTTGAATTACACTGTTCATCAGTTTCTTTCCGGACAATCGCGTACCGTTGCACAATTTCGAATGATTAAGATCGATCCCACTTTCAGCTGTGAATTATGCGGCGAAGTTCCTGGCACATCAATCGAATTCAAAAATTCCGTCGGATTGTTGGTCGCTTCATCCTCGTCGGCCACCCTATTAACGGATTTGTACGAATGCAGTTCTCCAGCGATTTGATTTCGAATATTGAAGCTTTCGTCGATGATCCACTGATTGCATAGCAATGCTTGCATAGTATAGACAATGAACCTTTATTAATGCAGCCAATATCTCTTTAATCATTTGCGGAATGGTATTTGAAAGCAGCTCGATTCAAGTCCACATTGACGACTAGTGAAATTTTGCCGAATTTGAGGAGGCTATTGAGCAGCGAAAACCTATGCAATATGTGCACGTATCCATTCTCGTTCTTCTGCACGTTCCTCTTGCGCTTGATAATTACGGACAATCTGAGTAATTATCGCACGACGTGTACGTCGTCTAATATTAGGCATTAACCAAGCAAATAAATCTCCCTTAAAAACAACAAAGTCTTTTGAATTGATACGAGTAAATATCGCATTGAATTTTTCATTTGATCTCGAGCCGCCCAGTGATTCTACGTCTAATGGTCAGCAAGGATCTGAGTGGACAAGCTCTAGTAGTTTCTCGGAATGAATTGAATTCCACTGTCAGACCTTTGCCAACCATTTTGCCCACACGAAGGAAGTCAGCTCGAAGCTCAGCGGAGTGTCTTCTACCATGTTTATAGTTAAAGCCGTGTTGTGCGCGTGCGTACGTAATTTTTTTTTTGTTTTCACAATCACTAGTCCACGGTGTCCAGGCATACCACAGTTGAAGAACGTTGGCATTCCAATATATGCCAGTTCATGAGCATCTCCTTGCAGATTCCCCTTTCTTCTTTTTTTTGCTTTGGGAAACTGAATTTGGGAAACTAATCGCAAGTAACAGTCAGCTTTCCTGTGACTTCAACAAACAGATTTAAGTGTTGTACCTTTGGTGTATTCGCACCTTCAACCATGCCGAGCCTAAGTAATCGTTGGTACAGGCACACTTTCTGAATAGGACCATTGGGCGCATTCATTTCTGCCAATTTTGTGCACGTTTCCGTATCTCTCGAACGCCTTTCCAACACCTTAGCGTAGACTTTCCCGGGGAAGCTTAAAAGAGAGGCGCTGTAGTGGGAGCAATCTCTTTCGTCCCCCTTCTTGAAAAGTGCGACTATCGCCACAGTTTGGGTCTCTCACCACGTTCCCAGGCCTCTTTATAGACACGAGAGATTCATAAAACTCCCTCTTTACCCATTCCCTTCAGCATTTCTGGCCTTATTTAGTCCATACCGGTGAATTTGCTAGCTTTTCTCGATTCAATCGCCAAAACAACTCCACCTCCACCGTTGGACCATTCCCCGCCCACTCAAGACGACAGGTCTGCCATCCTCAGTGCTCTGTTCGGGATGGAGCATCTCCGAAAAGTGCTCGCTCCATCCAAGATGTCCACCTCATTGGAAAGCAACACACCATCCTTGGACCTGCCAGACCACTTTTTTCGCAGATCTATGGTTGCTTTCCAACATCTAGACGAACTCCTTCCAAGACTGCTCTTTAGCTGCTCGCACAGCCAATTCGCAAGTTCTTCGGGGCTCAGTGTACCGGTCACAAGAAGCAACAAGTGTTTGTTGGTGTTTATTGGTGTTTATTTTCATTCATTCCAAGCCTGGCAAATGAAGCGTAACACCCCCAAATGACAAGAAGAGGACGATTGGCCTCGGATATTGCCTACCCTGGTGTGCCAGGGTCCCATTTGGCAGGAGCCAGGCCTAAATGGTGGCAGTATGCCAGCGTCTGGTGGCCGATCGGGCTTAGCCCGATGAAAATACGAGCAACCCAGTAGTGGCTTCGTGAGCCGCTATGGGGGTATAGGGAAATCACGCCATGCACAAACCAGTGCGTACGGGGAGCAAAAGGCAACGGTCAACGGCAGAATCCATCGCTCATGCTAAAGGGTGATTTTTTAGCTATTATCTTTTTGGCAACACTGGTTTAAAGAGCTGACGCACGTTTCGTGTTTTGTTTCACTGTCAAACATCTTCAGTTTGGTTTATAATTTAACCATGAATCGTCTTACAAACGTACAACGCTTGCAAATTATTGAATTTTATTATCAAAATGCGTGCTCTGTTAAGAAAGTTCATCGCGCGCTTCTTCCATTTTATGGTCAGTTTAATCGAAGCTCATTTTTGGCTCAATGGGTACGTAAATAAGCAGAATTGTCGATTTTGGAGTGGATATCAGCCAGAAGCATTGCAAGAGCTACCAATGCATCCAGAAAAAGTCACAGTTTGGTGCGGTTTATGAGCTGGTGGCATCATTGGACCGTACTTCTTCAAAGATGATCTGAATCGTAACGTAACTGTGAATGGTGGGCGCTACCGTGAGATGATATCCAACTCTTGCCCAAAATGCAATGAGTTTGACTTGCATGACATGTGGTTTCAACAAGACGGTGCCACATGCCACACAGCACGCGCAACAATGGACTTATTGGGAGGCGAGTTCGGTGAACATTTTATTTCACGTTCGGGACCGGTCAATTGGCCGCCTAGATCGTGCGATTTAACGCCTTTCGACTATTTTGTGTGGCGCTATGTTGAAGCTCATGTCTATACAGACAATCCCGCTTCAATTGAAGCGGAAGACAACATTGAAGCATGTTTTCGTGAGATACCGGCCGAAATGTTGGAAAGAGTATGCCAAAATTGGACTAAGCGGATGGACCATTTGAGGCGCAGTCAAGGTCAACATTGGCATGAAATAATCTTCAAACATTAAATTATATGGACTGTACTATAGACTCAAATAAAGATTTCATGCATTTTCTGAATTTTATGTTTTTTTTTTTTTTCAAAAACTTTCCTATATCTATAAGAAAAAAATTTAGTAGCCCTTACTTATTTGAAACTTGGTAATTAAGGTGTTCCTGATACATTAGGACAGATCTCAGCAGTCAGCTTCACAGACAAGGTCAATCTGCTTGCAGCTAACTTTGCTGCTGCCTGTACGCTTGCTGAGTGCACAATGTATCCACAACGCTTCTGTGTAGCTAGGACTATCTTTGTCTAGTTCCCACTACATTTTGTCGATGCCTTCTATCCATGGCGTCGAGTGATAAGGTCCAAACGCAATTCAAAACGAAAATAAAAATGCAGTAGACAAATGTGCTTTCTCATTTTATACATATTATTTATTTATTATTTATTTGCTTTCACATTTATTTCAATAAACACTCTATATGTACACAATATGTATCTGTATATATATATATATGTATGCATGTATATTCTGTATCAATATATTCAATTCATTTAAATAGTTTTCTTTGGGTAAATTGTTGATTGTTTACATGAGTATATTAGGTTTGTTTTTTTTTCCTTTACCATTTCACATAATTTTATATTAGGTAGATATTTGTCGTAATTGTATGCATTATCACGTGGGTTAACATTTTTAATTTGTTTTTTATACTTTATGGTTGTCAAAAAAAAAGAAAACAAGAGACATTAATTACTTGTATTGCGATCTGACGCCGTTTGAGCAGTACATTAACTTATAGATTGATTCACATTAAATTAGATTTGGAAGCTTATTGCTAGTAATTTTTTTTAGAAGGAACAAGTTCTGAGGTTATGACAGAGTAGTGATTGAGAAATAGTGGATATTGACTTATTTTGATGTTGAGAAATTCAGCACAGGGGCGTCTTACTGAGAAAATGCATTTATAAGATTGTCCACGTAGTGTGGTAGATTGTAGCCTCAGCCTGAAGTTTAAGTTATAAATGCGGCTATAGACGTGCATAAATTTAAGATGATGAGGAACATTTATGAAAATACGCAATTGGCTTGGAATATATATTGCAGGAGAAAAGAACGTCAACTAGATAGAGGACCACCTACTTCTACTGAGGGCATACACAAAGAGAACATAGTCTTTTGTATGTGGCCTGAGACAAAGACTTTGAAACACTCAGAAGTTTAAGTTTGGCTTCCGGTCTACGGTTCGATATCATCTTTGATTGAATAGACGTTTTTCAAATTCGTTCGGCTATGGTGAGCAAAGAAACCAAGTGACTGCCTGCTAAATGAACAATTAAATTGCGAAATCCTACTAAGACAAGTTCTGTCTGAATATTTCCAAAGAGTTATATCTTCAGCTTACCCTTTCTTTTAAATAAATACAATGAAATAAAGTAAAATTATTTATCGCCGTTGAATCTTTAATGTTTGCTTCGAATTTTTCACGGGCTAGCAAACGTGGTGGCGATTAATTCCCGAACAAGAGATGCATCGGCAAAAGTACTGCCTTCAACGCCTACTCAAACAACTCCTGCGCAAAAACAACCGAGCAGTGACACCTTACCGGTCGCTGCAAAGATCTTAGAAGAACCATTATCCAAGCATTAATTTCGAATGACTTCTGAACTCGATGTGGTCAACAAAACCATCGCCAACATACATAGTTGATCGCACAGATTTTTTGCATAGTTTTTCAGTTTTCTACTTTAGTTTCTTACATGCTGAATTTCGACTATGCTAATGCTTATGTAAAAAACTTTAAAAAAAGTAATGAAAATAGGAGCTTCAATATTATTATGCATTATTTAAAAAAAAAAGGAGACAAATTTGAATTATCTTATTCTTATGATTCACAAACGATGGCAACATTTTCTTTTTTATTTGTTAGATTTTTAATCAGGACGTGGTGGTTAGACCACGTCTAAAAACTCGCCTCGTTACGGCGATGGCGGAGGGTCGAGTTGCTTATAGATCTCTCGTGCGAGGTTTACCCCCGCGACACCTTTAGTGGAGCATGCGGGACAGAAGATGATGATGATAGATTTTTAATTACTTAGATTTTGACAGATATTGCAGTGCCTCTCATTTTTATCAGAAATTTACTTTATTTATGGGATGTTTGCGTTTTTAACACTTACTTACGCATTTTTATGTAAAAAACTAAAAAATAATTTTTACACAGATTTGTACATCACTGCTCGTAACACCGTGAGGAAATCGCGGTTACGTAAAAGCAATGCAACATGCTTGTGAAGAAGGGGAACTCAAGCGATCCCGCACAGTGGGCTGGTTAGTATCGGAGAGCGGAGTCAAACAAACAAAAAACACGTTCCTGCAAAGGTGTGCTGAATTACGGAAAAATACAAAAAAATTAAAGAAAGATTTATATTTCTTCTAAAAATCTCTTTCATTGTTGCATCCATTCCAAACTTTCCAAAACAAGCCATGAATTTATAGTTTTTGGAACATGGCCAAAGTCAAAACCATATTTTTTAAGCCCGATAAAACCAATTTGAGCATTACTCCGAAGGTTGCAAGCAGTTGCAGCTGTAACTTTGCCGTGCTGTGGCTTGAAAGTATGCAGCACTCGTTCGTCGCTCCACATAGCTTGTAATTTTTGCTTTTTTGAAACTCAACCTATGTTTGAGGCTACTTATCGAAGGCCTCTTTGAAGATTTTTTTTATTTTCTTTTTGTTTAAAATATAAAGGAATACACCACTGAAAAGGTATATAATTAATTTATTTAAAGAACCTTTTAACAAACATGTGAACTTTTGTTGAAAAATTGGTTCTCGCAATTTGAATAAATAATTTGTTAACTTTGAGGCATTATAAATAAGCGCATGGTATTTCATCATCATTTACCCGGGTTCCCAGCGTATCCCCCATATCTTACTGCACGTCCGAGCACCAGACGCTGGACGGTCCTCTGCGAAGGAGTGGGTGTGTGAGTCTACTCTAAAGATCTGAATTTTGAACTGTCATTCCAACTAGCCTTTATCACTCTCTGCCTGCTACCAGTGACTATAGCCATCAAGGAAGCTCTGTCATGGCTAAAAAAATAATGTCATATCAGGTACAGATATAGTCATCTGTTCAGACTGCCAGGCAGCCCGGGTTATCTAATAATAATTAATAGTGTCGTGGCGTGGACCATATGAAAAGGTCGGTGAAAACGTTTACCTACAAACGCTTTCGGAAATTGTATTGCGTGTTGCTATCTTGCTAATCACACAAGCGCAAGTACAAGTACAATACAAGAATAAGTTTTCCCAATTTCCACTGTTTTTAATTAAGTTTAATTATTGCGCAGCATTAGTTAACTTAAAGTTACTTGCAAGCTGTTTTTTATAGCAAATAAGGGAGGAGTCAACCACAGGGAACGATAATGGCAAAAGAATGAGAGAAAACCAAATTGTTCTAACGAATGACTAGCAGGTTGTGGGCTTGTATGATCGTAGAATTTGACCCTTGTGTGTGGAAACAGACAAATAGCATGTTTATATGCATATATTAAGATTCATGTTGCTTGTTGTATCGATACATTGTTGAAAAGTGAAATTTCGAAAGGTAACTCGGTAAGAATCGGGTTATATCGACACCACTCCACTGGTACTAATACTAAGAAGGAACTTTTTTCCACTCTCAACCCACTGTGCGTTCGCCTCTTCGGTATAGCCTGAGATTCAGCCTGAGAGAGAGAACCTAATAAGTTTATTCAACGGGTTCTGTCGTAGCAAAAGCAGAAATAACGAGATAAAGGTCGAGTTCATAAACGTCACACTGCGGCAGCCCTGCAAGATTTGCAGTCGGCAACTGCGTTCATAAAAGCTATGTGACAGTCGAACTGCGATCAAATTAGCATTGATTTTTGTTTTGTTGCAGGATTGCAGGGAAACCGAAAAGTTGACTTTTTAGTACAAAAATGGTTCCTAAAACCATTTTCAATTTATTGTTTTACAGAAATTTCTGTTACTGGAACATGTTTTGACTTTCAATTCTTTTTATTTAAAAGCATGCCCCGTTTGCTGCGTATTTTGCAACTTCTTCCTTTTTTAATATTTTTTAAAGTTTGTCAGTTTATTATGTGTCAAACATTAAACCTATTATTGTACTCTTTTTAGACATGATGTAGAGTTTCATTCCATCAATACAAAGGTTAACCAAACACTTTTTGTGTCGCCTGCATTTATGAATACATTCTTGACAATGTTGACCTGCTGCAAACTTGCGGCAGTATTCGTGTTCATATTTTGTGCAGTGCATTGCCACCATTGCTGCAATTATGAACTCGGCCAAATACTGGCGCAAAACACTTTAACAGCATATCGCTTAAATAACATAAAATATATGACAGAACTAACAGTTTACGTACAATCCATAATTCATGCGATTTACAACGAAAACGATTCTTTGCGATTTTTTTTAAATGAGAAATAAAATTATTTTGGCCCCAGGAAAAATTGCAGTGGGCGCCCATGAATGGCGGGCTCCAAACTACCGCAGAATATTGATGTGAGTAATATTGCGAGCATAAAAAGGGCACCACTCGTTCTAGCTGAAGTGGAAAGTTCATTCTGGAGTTCAACTGGTGCTCAAAAAGATCTTGGCAGTTAAATCCTGTATTTATGTCCGTTTTTGTATTTTTTTTAAATAAATGCCTCTTTTGCATTTTTCAGTGTTTTGGTTTGCATTTTTTACTTTTTTACGTCAACAAAATATGGAGCATACTATTTGTTACTAATTATTGCAATAAAGTAATCGTTATCTCTTCAAATTAAAAAAAACCCATAACTGGTTTTTTATTGTATGTTCTGTACTTAGCTTAGTACATACCCCGGCTATGTTGGGTGTTGGTCAGGCGGATACCTGGTCAAATTTTTGTGCATACCCACGTATCAAATATACTATTATTTTCAGTTTTTTTTTGCATAATTTGCCTTATACCGATTATAGTTCAAATAAATAAAATGCTACTTTCCCCTGGTAAGCAGGTGTTGACACAAAGGTCTAATTAATTTTAGTCAGTTGTTTTCATTTCCTAAATGTCAACTGACAGAAAAAAACTCCCATTGCCTATGAAATGCTTGTTGTTGAAAGACGGTGAAAGTATCGCTGTATAAAGTTTCAACTATAAAGGTTCCAGCATATAAAAGACTTCACGTGCGTCGCGTGAAACTTTCCTTTGACGGTGCAGCACTTGGCGTAAGAGAGAGCACAATATATATGAACTTCAGCACTCTAATGGTAACATTTGACGAAATTTTCGAAAATTCAAGTTGTTTGAGTTATGAAATGTCACAGCGTGACGACTGTCAACGCTGAGGGAGAGGGAAAAGTTGAGCAACCACATTCGTTGTGTCAGCGTCAGCTGCTCCCATAAATGCACCGGCAAATGGAATACTTCAGTAGCGTCAGCGTTAAACATTCGTTCACCGTAAAATAGCTGACGCAAGGGATGTAACAATGAATACATCAATTTACAGTTGACTTCATTTGACAGTCTCAACTTTCATTTCACGTTGTTTTGGTTATAAATGCGCAAATATGTACTTTATTCCAAATACTCAATTTCAAACTATTATTTCAAATTTTATGGATTTAAACTTAGCTTCGACTAAAACCAACTTTTATTTAAAATTCAAATTCCACTGAAATGACACAATTTGACGATTGGAGCGAGAAAAGTTAAAAGTTGAGCATCTACTTTCGTAGCGTCAGCATTGGTCTATGTGCCACCATTTTATCTACCTGTCAAAGTATCGGTGACGATGACGCAAGTGAAGTGTTCTATTTACCAAAAGCGCATTCGCGCGGTCGGACCTTGACGTTTTCTGTAGAATACATGTAAGTTCTTGGATGAGTCGTAATAGAACGGTTGCGCGTTGAAATTTCGCAGACCACAATAACGTAAGCCCGAGCACAGAGTTCTTAGTAGAGCTACTCTCTACCACTTGACACTTTGACAATTTTTGTTTCTGGCAAAATGTATTCCAGAACATGTGGCTCTTGAAACACTCGGGTTCTTTTCGATTTGAGAAACTGAGGTTGCCGCGTTTTGACATATGTTAACGTAATCTCAATAAAACGCGTATCAAATAAACACTCTTCTCAAAGACTGAGAACACCAACGCAGTGCTGTGAAAATATATTTTCGTGAATTATTTTAAGTTTTGCTGCTGCGATGAGTTGGTTTCAGCGTTCCCTCCCGCACTACAATAATTGTACTTTTAGAGTACATTTTTAAGGGCTGAAGTGTGACAAAGGCGCTCCTAGAACGTTTTCATTTCTTTTTAAGTATTTTGTTTTTTTTTTAAATAAATTATAATATTCTGTCTTATTGAACACCTTAGAATGTGTGACAAAGGCGCGGCTAGTACGTTTTCTATTTTTTTTTTTTGAAGTATTTTGGTTTTTTAAAATACCGTAAATATAATATTGTCTGCTATTGAACACCTGAAAATTGTCAATAATTTCGGTCAACATTCTCTATGTCAAGCAAACGACGACCAACTTCGTCTTCATTGTAATACTGATTCTGGCTGTTGTTTGTTGGTGAAGTTATTTTAAGATAGAGTCTTTACAGTACAGTATACAGCAAAAAGGTGCCTGGGCTCTCAACAAAAATGTGTTTCGAACGGAACTCCAAGCAAAATCTTAAATGCAGTTTTCTAAAGCAATTAGTAATGCATTTAAAACAAAACCAAAAATATGATATCAAAAATTAGGAAGCAAGTTTTTCATCAATGAAAATGTTTAATGTTCTACCAGCGTCCTTTGAAAGTCCTCGAGCGTAATGTTCACCACGGTTTTTAGAGTTTTAAGATCCGTTGTTGCCATACCGATCTCAATAAGATGAGAATTAACAGTTGTGGTCGCCCACCTTTACAATGCACCAATTATTTTCTCTTCCTATTTCGTACCACAAGTACCTGTGGTGCGTCGGCATGACATGTGCTAGGACCTTCTTTAGACAGCAAACCGGTGTGGTTCTCAATATTTTCTTACGTTTTTTCCAATCAGTTCTTAAATTTACAAGCTTTAAAATTTCGAAATAAAATTTAAAATAAATAAATTTAAAAAAAAAAATAATAATAAATTCTAAGACTGTCAGACAGCGAGAATGGCGCTACCGTTCAGTATAATGCCACAATTAGAATGGGAAAATGTATCAAAGAAAGACGATACGCCAAGTTTTGACATATCGGGAAATGCACAAAACATATATAACATTGATACATAGGATCCGCATGGATTTTATTTTATATCAGCCGTTGTAATTGATCGAAACAATTGTATGGATGAAAAACCATAAAAGCTGAAATGGTGTACCCAGTTTTAATCGCTACTGTATATGCTGTATTCAGACTTTTGCCACAGACTGCATGTGTATTTTGCTGTCGAAAATTCACATCATAATGGGACACAGTTCAACACTATAAAGCCGCTGTAGGTGCATTACAAACCGTACTACCTTTGGAGGCATCTGAATTTTGCTTAGCCTCGTCGCCCAGTAAGATCAAAATACTAAAATATTAAAGTTTAACCATGTGCAATAAATTGTGCATTGGCTTGTTTTTGTTTTCCTTATCATCATCAAATTTTGTTTGTTATTCTTTTAGTATTCAACATTTCATAGCTTAACATTATGTGAGGATACATACATATACAGTATAATATATTTGATTTCCCTATATTATTGTATGCGACAGCATCTTATTTAAATGTATAATGTACATATATATGTTTTTATTTATTCTGTAAATATTGTATAGACTTTGAATATTTAACAGCTTCTGTTTATTACTACTTTGGTTTTTTTTTTGTTTGATAAACAATATGTATTTATGCAATATGTAGTGTAGAAAAATAGGTTTTAGAATTGACAAAAATTCATCTGCGGAAACATTAATGTTCATGTGACAACCTATAGTTTTGAATGATTAGCAACAGTTTTTATTATACAATAACAATTGGTCAGTTTACTTTAGAAACATAGCAGCTTTTTAAGGGTGAAAAAACAAAGAGATATGTAAATCTATGAGAACGATCGTAGTTGCTGTTGAAAACATTTACAAGATACAATGGTTGATAACGAGTGAGTTGGTTTTTTTTTCCTGTATATTTGGATTTATTACAACACCTTATACTAATGGTTTATATTTGTTTTTCTTCTTCAAATTCAATGAATATTTCCAATTTTTTTGTCTTTGTTTTGTTATGTAAATACCGTTTCTTTTAGAATTCCAATTTTATAAAAGTTTTATTTCTTTTATTGATCAACAATACAGCAATATAGTATGCTGTTTGATTTTTACAAAAACACTTTTCCAACATTTGCTTGCTGGATGGTTTTTGAAGTTCATGAAAAGTGCAGTTTGGAAGTGGCCTGGACTGGAAAAAGTCTAATACATTTATTTAGACTTTTTTTTCGAGTTTTAGAAGCCTTATGGGACGTTCCTGATAGTGTCCTTAGAAAAACTTGTACAGTTTCGTCGAGGGAAAAGATTTTCTTCTGAAAATATGTATCCTTTGGAAACATCGGTCAAACAAGGGGGGTGTACAAATTAGATTGGGTAGCGAATTCTCCAAGGAATGGGTAGTGGAAGTCGGAGGGCGGAAGCCCCTGACGCGGAAGACCTAGGCTCGAACCTCATGTGGGCATCGAACGACTTTTCTGCAGGGGTGTGGAAAAAAACAACATACTGATCGCTTCCTAACGGTGATGTGGGCTAATCGGAAAGGAAGTTGTGGACTGGGCAGACAGACCATGGTGACCGGAGAGTTACGTCCGGGACTAAAGTAGAGAGAGATCTGCAAGATTGGAGTGCTACTTCTAACAAAGGCAGAAAGTTCCAGCAATCATAGCAGAGTATTCCCCCGGAGTACAGTGAGGTAGGGTCTTGTATTTTATATTTTTTGCCGTGGTTCAGCGATAATTAGTGGATCTGAAATTATTTCCCCAGACTTTTGCGATGACGGCCGTAAGAGAACCGCAGTACGGCCTTACAGAGGCAACACAACAACTATAAAGTTCTACAAAACTAATCATTTTATCGGAAGATGTTATAATTTTTGTAATAACAGAAAAATATGTAAATGCCCAAATAAGGATTTGCATCACTCAGAATCATTGCGTTTTTAACTAAAAAAGTAATTCAAAAACCAAATTTGTTGATTAATTTTGAATGAATGAATTTTCTTTCTACAGACGGCATCGGCGAAGAAAAGAGCAGCCATTATTTTCTGGGAGTATGGGTAAATTGGCCGTAGTAGATGTAGCTGAATATTACATTAGTAAGAACGAAATGTATTCTTATTGTCCGAAAATTGTTTTTCATTACTACTGCGGGTGGATCGCGATTTTCCAGGCAGGCACCCTTTTGTTTGGTGTGACGGGATAAGCGGAAACAACGCATAGTGTGTTATTTTCCGAATCTACCGAAACTTAATTAAAATCAAAGCCTTCCAAATGGCAGAAGTTTGGTATCAAACGACACCTAAACCCGAAGTTCTTAACGTTCTGCAAAAAAATGAATGAATGGAAACGGTATCTGCCGTTGTGTGACATCTCAAACCAAAAAGTAAAATTCATCTTGTTCGTATGAAGTAAGCAGCAACGCTATCCTTCCATTTTTTTTCTTAATTTCTTGCCTGTTATTCAAAAAACCTTTAAGGCTTAGTATGAACCTTGTACGACCTCAGGTAGTGGTAGTAATTGCAGTTTAAAGCCATAGGCTTATGTGTTTTCTTGTACATTGTGACTTTGCATAGTCTTTTAAAAATGTACTCAAATGTACCCACCGGGAGATAAGGCTATAAATCAAAATCGGTTTTCACTTTTTGCCCTCAGCTGCCCAACTCATACTTTTTTTTTTTATAGGACCTACTTCGTGCTCGTGCAATGACGCTTGTCGTCTTATTTCTACATACAGCGTCATTTTTTTTTTGCTTGGATTATTAGGCTGGGAACGAATGCGGCAACGATGACAACACAGCTCGAACGTTCTTTTGAAACGTTGAAATAAGCTCCGAGATATACCGACCGGCACTAACATTAACCTCATCAAACGTTTTCGCCTTTTACTCGAAGGAATACCGAGTAAATCAGCCTTATTCTGAAATTCGCTTCCATTCGAAAGTGAGTAGAATTCGAATAGTATGCTGACTTTCGAACGATTCGAAAGTTCACTCGTTCATTCGAAAGTTAATTTTTCAAACTAAATTCGAATACAACATCATTTTCTTGTCGTTCGGCTTTTTTTGGTGCTTAGATTTGCAAAAGATGTAAGTTTAGGGATTTTTATATTTATAAATTATGTACAAAAACGTAATAATGCAAAATGTGATCAAAAAATTCATGGAAAATCCCGAGTTAGCTGAAGGATTTTTCAACAAACCAGGTTGATACAGATCGTTTTTGGCGAGATGCAGCGCAGAAGCTTAACAGCTACGGATCTGACTGTACAACATGGAAGTAAAGTACTTGAAATCACGAAAGTTTTTATTAGGCGAACGTTTTGAAAAAAATCTACAAGGACATGAAATATGTGCATATCAGGCATTGAAAAGTAATCTGATTTCACACAAAAATATAGTAAAAGCTCGTTAATTCGGAGTGGTTGGGGGAAGGTCAGTCCGAATAAACTCATTTTCAGAATTAACGCGTTCCTCTTTATGAAAAACTGCAAGAACTTAAAACGAACTCTCGATAAAACGCCTATATGAAATTGATGCAGACAATTCTGGAAGTTAGGCCACTGAAATGTTGACCATTTATCTTTGGGATTATGTCTGCTAGCATACACAAACTTTTGACTCACACAAAATAAATAATCCAAGCATGCATAAGAGGCCTAAGAAAACAGCAATAAGGCGTACAGGCGGTTCCGAAAATGTTAGCCAAAATTCTTGGAAGCAAAATTCAATTAAAAGTGTCATTAACCGATAGAAACTGGCGTAGCAATTATCGAGTTGTGATTACTGCGAAAAGTCTTCGAATCCACCCCCGAGGGACGGCACAGTAGAGGAAGACCGCGACTCAGGTGGGGCACGCAAGTGGAAAGGGACCTCAAACAACTATGCGTGCGAAACTGGAGACGCTTGTTGGTTGAGGCCCAGATCCACCTCGGACTGTAGGGCCACCTTAAGTAAGTAAGTAAGTAAGATTACTGCGTCAATAATTATACAAAAAATTCAATTTAGCTGTCAATCGAGGAGATGCGTTAGTCAAGAACTTAGCAAGGTTTCCGTTTCCGAATAGGCCCTTTGTGCCATTTTATGTAAAGCGCTTAAGTAGGTGAGAGACAGATTATTGAGCACTGCACATTTTCAATTCTTATTTTATGCCTCTTCTAAACTGCACCTTTCATGAGACACTCACTTCAAATTTACCAATTTGTTAAACATTTTTCTAATTTTTTTTTCTTCCAGTTAATACCTTTCAGTTTGAGTTAATTCATACAAAATGGTGTACCAAAAAAACAAAAAGGAAATAAAAATAAAATTATAACAGAAATATGAAATTCCTAATTACACAGACATTTTTGTTACATATTACACTGCGGACAGGATTGCTTCGGTTGCGTTTGTTCTCTCACAAAGTCCTGGACATTAAATTTCGCCTCGTCAATGGATTCATTTCTTCTGCTCTTCAGTTGCCTGGAATCAAGCACACAAAAGAATTCAAGTGTTCGTAACCAAAAGTAGGAATTATTTGTTCAAAGACAGGGCAGAAAATAAGGTAAGAAGGAATGAGAAAGGAACGGAAATGAAAGGAATTAATTACCTAGCGACAGCTAAAAATGCCAATTCAACATTCAGTCCAGTTTTTGCTGATGTCTCCATGAAGGCAACATTATATTCACGAGCCAGTCGTTCTCCCTCCTCACGCTTCACCTGTCTGTCGCTGCCGCAATCAGCCTTATTGCCTAGATGGAGACATGTAAATGTTGTACTTCATTCAACGTACGCACATAAATAAGTAATTATCTCAAAAGATAATTTCTGAAGAATTTCATTTATTTGGATTGCCCGAAATATTGTACGAATTCTCAAAATCCTTAAATCCCATAAAGTACATCGAATTCAGAAGATTCCCTTCGACGAAATCTTACTTAAGCTATCGCGTATACTTGTAAATACTCACCGAGAAGCATAATGACAACGTCCTCCTGGGCGTATTCTCTAATCTCGACCAGCCATGCACGGATGTTGTCGAAACTCACTTTGTTAGTGACATCGTAGAGCAGCAGCAGAGCTGTGTGGGTGTAAAAAGCAATTAATTTACAACTTCAACAAGCAGTTTTGCGTCTGTCAGGTATTTGTCCCTAAAGTGTAGGTACTCTCGTAATTGAGTTGGCCGAAAAAATAAGATAAATTATGAGATTCCAAAGGTCCGCTGTCAGGAATAATTGTAATCCTGTCAGCTGTGTCATTTGCAGTAAGTTTATACATTTTATTTACATTGAATGTGCGCTTCTAGCGTTGTACCTGAATTCGTCTACAGCGCTTGGACTCAAGCTCCCTCAAAACTTCTTCCTCTTCCATGGAAGTTCATTAATTGGGTCACTCTTCTCCCAGTAACAGTGTCCTGCCACCCAAATGAGGTGGAAACAGGTCAACGAAGGCCTCGAACTTAATGTGACTACATCTAGAATTTTGATCGCAGCCGGAGCACAGAACTATAACTCCTCAGAGATTCATTCATCGTTGCGGTTGAAAAACACTCCAGTTGTTCGTTAATCGAATTGATAAGTGAATGTCCTTCGAGTAGTCTCCTGCTCCCACGCTTTTGAGTGGCTGCGTTGACAGTGATAATTATGGTCCCAGGAGACTCCAGAATTCCAGTAAATTCTGGAGGAGATGACAGAAGGAATTAATCTAGACTAGAAGCATTGATAGCAGGATAACAGTCTCGTGGTGTACATCTAAATCTGCCAAGAATGAAGTGCTTTCCAGATTCGCAGGGACTCATGTCTGACTAGTGTTCTGGCCGGCAGATGTCTGTAGATTGTATGTAATGAGGAAAAGTTAAGGAGTATATTCGTAGCAGCCCAACACGTTGTGCTCAACGCTCCGCTGATACATACGCTGTCCAGTCGTTTCAAGGTGTTCAGGAGATTACAATTGACATCCATTTCATCTGCCCACCCTACTGAAACTCAATAGAGTAAAAATGCTAGCATCGTCCCCTGTCAACGCATAGATCAAGTTGACACACAGCCTCGTCGTGGCGCCGCTGTATAAGCCTCACAACACCCGTTGTGGGTTGAAATACTATATGCAGCGAACTCCTTACACCTCCCCACGTTAAAACCCAATTGTTAAGCGAGAGCAAGAAGCCTCGGAGCAGACCTGCAATGACGACACGGCGCGGAAAAGGCCACAAATTTGAAAGTGTGCTCCTGGAATGGAAGATCTCTAAGGTCACTCGAAAAGATCCACACGTAGTACAAGGCGGATATTACAGAGATCCAGGATATACGCTGGATAGGACAAGGAATACTGAAAAAGAAAGCGTGCGGCATATATCACAGCTGTCAACAATGGCTGCACATATTTGGATGCGGATTCGTTGTAGGAGCACGGAACATGGGATTCAATGGGCATACACATTAAACCGATAAGTGATCGCTCGGCTTGATCCGTAACCAAGGAAGATTCTAGAACATCAGCCTTACATGTGTAAACGCTCCTACCGAGGAGGCTGAAGACCCTGTCTTCTACGACCTCTTGGACTGTGCCTAAAGAGCCTATCCAGAGAACGATGTCGAATTCGTACTCGGAGACTCCAATGCCAAAATCGGAAGGGACATCCATGGCGGAGTGGTCGGAATGCACAGCCTTCACGACACGACATCAAATAACGGCTTCCGAACTCACAGGCTTCACTGAAGCATGTAATATGTTCATAACCAGCACAAGGTTCTCTCGCAAAAGAATCCACACAGCAACCTGGCGATCTCCGAACGCTCGAACCACCGCCCCAATCGGCCATGTGCTCATTGACGCTAGACATTCTTCTTAATGTTACGAATGTGTGAACATTTAGAGGGGCAAACGTGGACTCTGACCATATCCTCGTAGCAACATGATTCAGAGCTTGACTATTCACTGTCAGAAAGCTGCACCATCCAACAACGAGGAGTTTTGACATTGGACGCTTAAGCACACCGAATATGGCAAGAGCCTATAAAGCAATTACATGAGAGACTCTCTAGTGTGCCCACGTCGAACCCAAAGGCTAGCGAAAAGTGGTTGCATTGCCGCTAAACCATCAAAAAGTTAGCTGAAACTACATTAGGATACCGACTATCCCTGACAACAAAACCCGTATGACGGCGAGTGTGAGCAGAATAAACGTGCAACCGTCGAGGCATACCAAAAGGCGTTGCAACGCAAGCACGGGGGAGTATCGGGCTAGGGGAGTATTGGGCTAGAAGACGGGATGAGAAGAAGTTTCTACGCTGGAAGAAAAGGTGCCTCGCAACCTCCCAGCTCAAGGTTATCAAAGAGTCTAAGGACAAACAAAAAATGCGGACCTTTTAAAGTCCCGAAAATTTGGGACACATTTCAAAACGCAATTTTGCGTACCCACTGAAACTTTAACATTTCAAATGACAGCTAGTGTGAGTTTGGGAATCAAAAATAGTTAGATAGCGATATGAATTTAAAGATAACTTTATGTGCTAATTCAGCCATTTTTCAATTTCTTGGTCCACCCGTATTGCACTAATCACTTGAAGTGATTGACTGTTGTGTTGTATGGTGCTGTCAGCAGTGTTGACAGTTTTTGTCTGCGAGCTCAAAAGTCATTAAGTACAAAAAAGCTTGTCCAATTTGACAAACTTACAAAAGCTGCGACGAAATTTGAAGAAATTTGGCTGAAATCCAGCATTTGGAAATATATAGCGAAATGGTGGACATGTGGCCTGAAATGTTGAATCTAGCCGTATGTGCGGTATTAATTTACTATTAAGTACAAGACGGATATCTGCTCTTAAGTTTGCTCTGGGTAAGGCAAAGGCAAAGGCCACGGCAAGAAGTTCGTTTTTTTTTCGGAACAAACATTTTCCCGATTTCATACGAATCGGATGATTTTTGTTTTGAGGGAACATTCCGAAGAAATGTAACCTAACCCAGAATGATGCGAGCAATTTCGTTTTTGACAAACAAACGACAGCGAAACGTCAAATTTGTCCTGACGTTGTAGAACGGAGTATGCGTTCGGGAATTTTTCCTTTCCGAACGGTTACCTTGCTAGGGCAGATGGTGTACGACTAGTTTAACCTATGAAAATATATTTTGTAAGCACTTACCATGAGCATCCCGGTAGTAGGCATGAGTTACACTCCTGAAACGTTCCTGACCAGCAGTATCCCAAATTTGCAGCTTCACTCTTGTGTTCTCTACAGCAACAACTTTATTCTAAAACAAAAAGAGAATATTTGTTAAATATACAGAATTACAAGCAAATAATGTTTTGAAAACAAACATATTGGCAAACAAAAGTATTTATACATAATTTGGTTTTGCTCATTTAAAGTGACATTTATTCAATCGCATGCAGATTGTGGTGGCGTTTCGAGCACATGGGGGCAGATATAGAGGAGCCAACTTGGCGCATTATATGCCTTGTGCCTGGGATCGTTATCGTGGTCAAAATAAAGATCTTCTGCAAAGCCCAATTTTACTGCAGTCTGTGCGAGATTCGATCTTCAAAAATTTAAATAGTACTTGTGGTCCATTATGCCTGTATTATGTGATGATTATAAAGGCTTGCTGCCGATATTGCACACCATACCACCGAAGCCATGCTTCACTGTTCGCTTCAAACTTCTTTCGCGCAGATCTTCATTCGACTTTCTCCACATATATGAACGCCCCTCTGACCGAACATTTTGTACTTCATCCGTGAAAATTACATTACTTCAAACCAAAAATCTGTTGGCGAACTTTATGCGTTTTTGTTTTTATCGCCTTACTTATGAACAGCTTCTTCCTACCAACTCGGCCATTGAAGTTGTGTTTCCGCAGCATACTTCGGATGGTATCTGGGTTTGATTTTTTACCAAGACTTTAGATAAATAGCAGCAAGTTTTGAGGCACTGATATGTGCCTTCAAAACTAACATTTTGCGTTTGCCAGGTTTGGCTTTGTTACTATTTCCGCAATAATTTGTACAGATTTTCCAGATTTGGAATGTGTTATTGCCAATTAGCGTATATCTTCAGAAGTTTGCGGACCGCGTGGTTGATTTTCTTTTTGCAGAAGCGAATTAATGAGATCCCACATAAATATAATATAAAAAATCCGAAGGTTTACCGTTAACTAGATCGAAATGCATTACTGTTACTGAGTGTCCCATTCTTACTTTGACCTAAAATGTTTGACTTATATGATGTTTTTGTTGTTGTTTTGGATTTGAATAAATGAATTTCATTTGGTTTTTTTTTCTTAATAAACTGAAACTATGACCACCCAAATTCGGTATATATTTCATACATATCGTTTATAGGTTTCTAGAAAATTCGAAACATAAATTCCATAATTGTAGGTGTCCCAATATAATGCTGATCCACTAAAGTTTGGTTTTGTTAAGTTATAGTGACATTTATTCAATCGCATGCAGAAA
This sequence comes from Eristalis tenax, assembly GCA_905231855.2. Taxonomy (NCBI): domain Eukaryota; kingdom Metazoa; phylum Arthropoda; class Insecta; order Diptera; family Syrphidae; genus Eristalis; species Eristalis tenax. The sequence continues at coordinate 44,623,339 of HG993126.1, read as the reverse complement.
TAAAGTGTTTAAGGCAAAGGCAACTTCTACTTATCGTACCTCTTAAAATGTTTGAAACCATTTTTATATAGTTTTCTTAAACCAAATTGACCAATCTTAGAACGGCATTCACATTATTTCGTGAATAGCCGAAATAATAGAACAAAAATGCATGAATAACTATCAAAAGCCTGTCAAATTCATCCATGGGGTAGGGCTTCAGCCAGAAATGAAGTATGATAGAGACACCCAACTTCTACCTCTCTTGCCCGTTGAAATCTTTGAGATTTTTTATAAAACTTTCTAAAGCCAAATTGACCAATCAGAATATCCGTCAAAAATTCTTAATTACCTCTCAAAAAGCCTCTGAAATTCGTCGATGGACTAGGGGTCAATCAGCTGTAAGGTTGGGCATCACAATCATATAAAACTAAACTGGGTCCATTTTGAGACAGCTTGGTACATCTGTATTCAGGAAGGCCGAGCTTGGTGTCAAAACCAAGTCAGCGGTTTTCAACTCAGTTTTTGTTCCAACTCTTGCCTACGGTCATGAAATTTGGGTAAGGACCAGAAAACTAAGATCGGGAATACAAGCTGCTGAGATGAGATTTCTTCGATCTGTTGTGGGAATCACTCGCCGGGATAGAGTGAGAAACACGTCAGTGCGCGAGGAACTCAACATTGAGCAGCTGCTCCTTGGAACGGAAAGGGGTACGCTTCGTTGTTTTGGTCGCGTGACACCAATGTCCCCTTCATCACGACTGCCGATGCGGACGTTGAATGCGATTCCATCAGGTACGCGACCGCTTGGCAGACCCAAGACGAGATGGTTGGACAAAGTCCATAAACTCGACTGGTTACGCTTGGGCATAACTTTAGATGAGAAAGAGTCGATGGCGGAGGATCCAAATGCCTGGAGGTCTCTCGTGTGTAGTTTACCCCCGGTACCCCTTTAGTGGAGCATGCGGGTCAGAAGATGATGATGAAGACATTGTTTTCTGTGACGGTTGAAAAAAAAATGTATCCAGGTAATAAGACATTGGTCCATATGTCTAGTCAAAAATGATGACAATCAATACGCTAAAATCAAACGATGTCCTGATATGCAGCCCAACGTATCAGAATCGGTTAATACACACACGAAAACATCACCAAAAGTGTATACAAGTCATAGTTTGGTCTATTGGGGCCGTTACGACAGTCAGAGGTTGTACTGACCAAAGCCTTGACGATTCCGTATTTTCCAAATATAATAATTTGAAACACTCTCTCGAAATGTGAAAATCAAAACGATTACAGACTTCATTAAAAGATTTCAGAGCCCTAGAGGGTTAATTCTTGCCATAGCTTGTTCTAAGAGAGATTTGAACAAATAGATAGTGAGCTCTTAAAGTTCGTTCTGGAGCATATCATGACATGAGTAGGAGAAAAATTACGTTCCACAGAACTGAACGTTCCAAAAACTGAAAATGACTACTGCCGCTTAGTGTCGTAAAACGACTAAATTAACAACAACCGGAATACCGATCTCACACAGTCATTTAGTGGCAAGTTGTTAAAGAACAAGCGGACTAGGGTTGCAAGAGTGCAGAGACGATTTAAGGAATATGCGTTAAAATGTCGAGCCATGTTATCAGACAGCTTGCATTGGTGTCTGTTGTTGGGATTATTTACTCTTAGTGCAAGAAGACACAATAGTTTGTGTCACCTTATCATTAGCCCTATACTTTTGTCAATGCTCCCTATTCGGGTTGTCGATTAAGTGTCACAAAAAGACTGCTTAAACGACAGCATCAGTCGTCTAAGATGTCCTCAATGACTACAAGTGAAAAGTTAAGTTTTTTTTTTTTTGTAATATTTAACTATTTCACGAATTTATCAGAGTATGTTCCTTTATTGTTCCCAGAAGGACCATTTAAGCGAAAATTTCGCAGTGAAATCGACGAAGCTGCATCTCGATTTCTTTCACTACATTAAGGTACCATGAGGGTCTATTGACCCCTAAGAAAAAGTTATCGGCTGCAATCAGAGAAGTCAGAAGATCAGAAGTAAGAAGTTCAGAAGTCAGAACTTCATTTGGTTGCATAAACTAATGCACTTTTGAAGAGCAGGGATAACTAAAATCATTTCGAAAGTGCTGCATGTTCTGCAGACTAAGTACTTGGTGTATCGCCAGAAAGGACTGCGCGCTACATTTAAAAATAAAGACTTTCCGGATCCAATAAAAACTAAACAAATTTATTTTAAATCTGTTGATAATTAAATAAAACCATCGTTAGTGTGAACAATTTCAATTTTATTTTAATAAAAAAAAAAAAAAAACTGGCCCCGATTTCACAGACTTGGTGCACTTTACAATCGAAACTGATCAATGCGAACCTTCATCGATTGTTCGGTTTAATTCAGCAAGCTTAAGATTTCCCATGAATCGATTTGACTCGAACGTGATCTTGCTATTCATGTTCACTATTGAGTCGAACGGCACACTGCTCATCACTTTCTGTCACTACAGCCGCCTTGAATCTACCATCGCGTTAATTTCCACCAATATTTCATCATGGTGGAGGATTTATTTGCCTACTTTCTGCTTTTCGTATGAAATTTAATTTATTAATGAACGGCCAACGAATTTTAACGAAACGTAGGAGGAGATTAATTGATGATTAATTCTAAAAATTACTGATTAATTGGTTGTCATTTGGCTGAGTAAAATGTCATGTACAAATGTGAAAGTTGTTGTTCAGCTATGATTTTAACTTCAGCTTTTTATGTCAAGTTGTTTTCATTTTAATTATTTTCACAATTATCATTTGAAGTGTGGCAATTGATAACGAACCGCAGCAATGAAAACCAGAAGTGTGTGCATTGCATATAATCCACAAGTGGTACATGCTTACAAAGCGTGTTGTGGGCCACTTGGTTAAAGCAAATGTTAATTTCAGAGTGGGATCGCAAATAATTGCCTCTTCTGTTGAATTGAAACCAATTTTTAATCAGGTGCCATTTCGAAAAAAAAAAATGATTAAGTATTTCAATTTAATTTTGCGAATGCTTCTCAGACTTGCCTTTTGATGGGTTATTTCATTAAGAGGCATAAATTATGGATCAATCTTTCCCGGTGGTGGAGCTCAAAAATTCGCGTTCATTATGTAACAAAAGGCAAATTGTATTATATTGGTTCTATAAATTAATTCGTGCGGTTTGCTAAGAGATGGCGTAACTTGTATTATTCCATTGGAACATGCGTTGGAAAGCTACTGCCATTGTACGTCATTTCAGTATGTGTCATTCATTTGAAGCGTAAACAACAATAATTTCACTCAAATATGTCGAACTTTGTTCCTGAAAAAGTGTTTTTGCGGGAGTTCTTCCATTATTTAAATATGAAGAAAACTGCTGCAAAAGTCATCGTATTTTGGTGGAAGTTTATGGTGAACATGCGCTAGCTGAGCAAACTACGAAAAGTGGTTTGCACGATTTGGCCAACCAGCCAAATCAACGGCAAAGCCGAATATCCATGGCGCGAAGGTAATGCTCTGTATTTGGTGGGATCAGAAGGGTGTGCTGTATTATGAGCTGCTAAAACCGAGTGAAACCATCAATGGACAACGCTACCGAACACAATTAATCCGTTTGAAGAGAGCAGTCGCCAAAAAACGCTCAGAATATGCGACCAGACACGAGGCAATAATTTTCCATCATGACAACGCTCGGCCCACTTTGCCATTCCGGTTAAGAACTATGCGGAAAACAGTGGATGGGAAGTTCTACTCCACCCGCCTTATAGCCTAGACCTTTCCCCTTTTGACTACCATCTGTTCCGGTCGATGCAGAACGACCTCACTGAAGTAGGGTTCACAACAGAGCAGAGTATCAAAAATTGGCTTGATTCATTCTTGGCTGCCAAGCCGGCGCAGTTCTTTTGGGATGGGATCCACAAATTGCCAGAAAGATGGTAAAAAATCATAGCTTCAGATGGCCAATACTTTGAATAATACTATTGTACATGTTTTTCTTAAATAAACGTTAAAATTTTGAAAACCGTACGAATTAATTTATAGACCCAATAGACGTTTCAAATTTTGTATTCTTGTCCAAGATGATTAATTGAGTCTATGATTGAAACTATGACAGTCAAAAGATGTAGTTGGCGAAAGCCTGGTTATTTGAAAGTAAGTATTGTAAGCACTTAGAATTTAAAACTGGACTGTAACTTTCAAACTACGAGGGGCGTTCAATATATTCTCGGTATCGGGGTGAAGCTGTGGTTGTATATATAAAATGTATATTCATTGTAATTGCATTCATGCAAAATTTCATATAAATGTGATTATTAATTCGCGTTTTATCTCTAATTAAACAGAATCATAATGGCAACTGAGACGATGATGATGAAAATTGAGCATCAATTTGCACAACTGTGCAAAAGTGGTCAAGTGAGTTCAAGAGAGGCAGAGAGAGCATTGAAGACGACCCCCCCCTCCGGCGCTCCGGCTACTGCTTGTACGGGAGAAAGTCGAAAAACTTGTTCTTGAGGACGCCCGAATAAAGGTGAAAATGATGGCAGAGATCACCAAGCTTTCAATTGGTACCATTCACACCATTCTTCATGACCATCTTAACCTTTCAAAGGTCAGTGCAAGGTGGGTGCCACGAATGCTCACGGCGCCCCATAAAAAAGTGAGAATCGCATGCTGTAGAGAGCTTTTGGAGATGTGTAGTGAGAACGCGGACGGTGTTATGGATCGAATTGTTACTGGTGAGGAAACATGGGTCCACCACTATGACCCTGAAAGCAAACAAGAGTCCATGCAGTGGCATACAAAAGAACAGACCCCCCGAAGAAGTTCAAAGTCACTCCGTCTGCCGGGAAGCTCATGGCCACAGTTTTTTCGGACTCAAAGGGAATCTTGCTCATTGAGTACAAAAAAAAAGGTGAAACCATCAACGCCACATCCTACGCTTCTTTGCGGGAGGAAATTAAAAGGAAAAGACGGGGTAAACTCGCAGCGGGTGTGTTGCTTCTTCATGACAACGCTCCTGTTCACACGGCGCGAGTTTCCAAGGCTGCTGCGCAAGATTGTGGTTTCGAAGAAATCCAACACCCAGCCTATAGTTCAGACCTTGCCCCTAGTGATTATTTCCTGTTTCCGGATTTGAAAAAATGTCTTCGTAGAAAACGATTTTCGGAAGATGAAGAACTCAAGTCGGCAATAAATGGGTATTTTGCAGAGAAAGAGGAAATTTATTTTTTGAGGGTTTAAAAAAGCTTATCTCAAGGTGTAACAAATGCATTGATGTTAGGGGAGATTATATTGAAAAATAAAAACAATTTAAATTGAAATTTTTCCTTCATATCTGAAAATATCCGAAAATATATTGAACGGCCCTCATATGTAAGCACTTTATTTCACAGCAAATTTACACGATCGTTTCGTTCGTACTACGGACATCGAATGAATGAATAATAATAATGTATAATTCGCCGCATGATTGGCGTTGCCAATTTTTAAAGAGACACTTTTAAAGAGATCACCGACAGCTAAACATTGGTGCAGCTGAACATTGGATCTTACGAATAATGACGTCCTTTCATGTATTCATTGTTTTACTGTCCACAGGATTAGTTACTAAAAGTGTCAATTCATATACAATTAGCGCTTCTTTCGCTACAGCAAGACAGAGTTTCGTGTGTTCTGGTATGTAGAGCAACGCAAATGGAACAAGACGTCATACTGCTTCAATAGCGTTTTCCGCTATATCCGGCAAATTTAAAAATTCCGTTGTATATGTTTTTTAGCGGAGTAATAAAAAATAAAGCGCTACAATAGCCTGCACTCCGTTCGACGCTGAACGCACTTCAATCGGACCGCTGCCATAACTACCATCATCAACGCCTGTCATCTCGAAACGATACCGGGCTTTGCTAAAAGCTTTTTTTTTTGTTCGGAGACGTCGGGGAGATCTGCAGCAGCTGTCCAAATCTAGAAGCTACTTTTTTAAGTTAGTTAATCTCTTAATATTCGAATGTCCAAATAATATTCAAATCTATTGAATAAAACTTTATTTTACAACATCATCCTGGTTAGTAACACAATCAAGCGATTTGTATGCCATTAATTCGATAGCTTTCTAATTGAATCAAAAAATTTATTTAGTTGACATTTACGATTTTTTGAGCTTATACAACACATTCTTTCAACTGAATATGATTTATGTAATTTTGAGTTACGATTTTTTGTTCGTTTGTGTACACCATCTTGATGAGTTTGGTCGTTAATTATATATATATTGTGTAATTGTTTGTGAATGTAATTTATCCAGACAATGCTTCAACTATCTAAAAGAAATTGCTTGAGATCTGAACTTAAGTGGTATGTGTACCACCACGCATTCATCCCAAACGAACATTTTGCACTGCGGCAACGCACTGCGGCAACGGAATTCCTCGAAAAGTTTCACGTTGGAGTTTCATTAGTTTCCATGTTCAAGGGCTTCCTTGTGCAATGAGCTTCTCAACCGTCTTCGTACAATGTAGTTGCACTACCAGGTGAAGCAAGTGGAATTATATTTTGCTATCAGATCATTGCCAATGCCAAAGATATTAAAAATTCTTTCACTACTTTCATGAGCATAGGCATAGGCATATTTTGTGTTCTTGATTTAAATTACGAACGCTACGAACAACGGTTTCTCTGAATGCCATGGAATTGTATTGGATTTCGCGTCTCAACTCTTGATAGGCGATTGGGCATTGTCGTTCCTAATTGTGTTAATCAGTTGTTGGTAAGCATCAATCACCATCTTTTGGCCATATTATCATTATATTTGCTCCATAAATCAATTGGTAGGAATCATATAGGCAAAAATGCAACAGCAGTGTTCCTATTTGTTTAACATTCGACGAATTGCAAGGGAAGGTTTTGTTTAATTTTTTGCCATTTAGTAAGTAAGTAAAATAAGTCAAATATTTCCGGTACGTTTTTAATTTGACGGGTTAATCACTTTCGATACATAAAACGTGACATTATATGCAATTATTACTAATTCAAATTATTTGAATTTACCGGAAGTGTTACATGTCCTTAGTCCGTGACTGTACACCACCTGTGTGCAGTAAAACAAGTCTTTCAGGAATTCCGAGTATATTCACGGAAAAATGGTGAAATATGGTGGTCCGAAGTTCGCCTGGCATAGTGTCGTCAAACACAAAAAACGGTCTTGTTAGCGCATTTTCATCAATAAAATGCGGCTTTTCTACACAGCTGGTGAGAAACAACCACAAAACATCACCGATCCGCCACCATGCTTCACTGTTGCTACTGTATTTTCTGGAAGGATCATGTATTCGATTTCCGCTCCGCGTGCGGTTTCTACTTTCCCAAAATGGAAAACTCCCAATCCATGGATTGCTGCTCTTTTCAAAATTACAGATTTTTCCGAATACTCCCGAATACAGTTTCTCAGGAGCATTGTCAGAAATTCCTTATAGTGCGTTGCTGTGTTCGACTTCAATGTTACGGAGTGGTGCGATGACGCATCTCTCAAATACCAGATGAAAAATATTGTGTCAGCTGTTTTCGTTTGTGAAATGTCAAATCAAACAATTGTCCTTGTTTTCCTCCTTGATCCGAATTCAAATTGATTTTGTCGTTGAAATGTAGTCAGCTGTTTGTCATCGCACCAATCTGTCAAAAATGTTCTGACATGTTCGATATTGACATGCGATGATCTAACGTTTTACGATCCTCTCATCTCTCTCATTTTGTACTTACTGTAGGTCGTCGCAGTATGTACATGGCCATTGAATTGTGTGCATTGAAAGACGACGCAACGCAGCAACGCACTATTGTGTTTCAGGCATAAGTTACTGACGTGACCTTTCAGCACGCTTCGGTACACTACTTTCAGTATTTTTCATTATTTCACGCATGACAACACGTTTATCATGCGTGTTGAACATTTCTCTAGTGATCCTATTTTCCATCCGATTTTCCATTTCAAACCATTGAACTACTGATTGGACAGCCGATCGTGATCTGACAATTAGGTCCGTCTTTTAATAGGTCCATGTCCTTGATTTTGTGAATTAAAAAATACTGTACAAATATAAATTTGATTCTATTTGATAGACAATTATTTTCAGTTTAACAATAATGGTTTTTGAAAATTGATTAAATTTATTTAGTGATAAAATATATACCATTTATTATATATTTATCATTTTTAAAAAAATTGTATTTTAAATTAATTTAATAAAAACAGTTTTTTTCAAAAAGAGCGTTAAGATGATTTCGAAAGGAAATAATCAATTCAATCCATAATTCAATCAATTGGGTCCAAAGGGCATATAGGTAGGTAGGGTAGGGAAGGTGGCTACAAAACATAAGCAAACATAAAAAAGAAAGACAATCATCTGTATCAAATTGAAGGATATAAAGGTGAATTTTTTTGCCGAAACAACTCAGCAGGAGGAGGCGTAGCAATATATGTTAAAAATCATGTCTTCTTTGGAAAGGCAGAAAGACTGTCCTACATGTATGCAAACGTGTCTTTTAATGTAAAACGTGGTAACTTTGAGGCTTCAATAATTTCTGTATACAGGCCACCAAAGACAAACATAAAACGCGTCATTGGTGAATTCAGTGACCACATCAATGTAATTGGAGTGCAAAGAAACATCATAATTTTGGGGGACACAAACATTAACATCAAAGACGAAACTAACACAGATGTCTGTGAAAATCTTTCAATGAGAGCATCAAAAGGCCTTTCAATTCAATACTCTCGCATACTCGTGTTGATCCAGTTAGAAATACGAAAACTCTGATTGTTCATAATTTGATGGGAGTAAGTCAGGCGGACGTCAGCTCAGCGGTAATCGAACTATGTATTTCGGATCACTATGCCCTGTACTGTGGAGTAGTTACTGGTGACATGTCCACAAAGAAATCTGATAGGGAGCACCAAATCTCAACACTTGTTTTATCTGAGAAAATAAGCAATTTTAACTGGGATGAGCTGATGTGGATATAAACGAACTCTATCAGCTTTTTCGGCAAACGCCGAAAAAGAGCACTGAACATAGGTGGATTACTGCGGTGACGTACAGACGATATAAAAATAACAGACAAAATGAAGACTACCACAGAGACTACAAAGCATATCGAAACGAGCTGAATAAAAACATAGCAAGGCCAAAAGCTAACTTCTATGTTCCAACTCTATAAAAGTGATCCAAGAGAGACCTGAGAGAGATTGGGTAGGAAGAAAACTAGTCTGGATGACGTCATAAAAAAGAACTTCGCGAGCGAAAGCATCATGAAAGACCCGACCAACAGACTTGCCAAAACCCTAACGTCCGAAGTAAGAAACATTGTACACAGCAGACATATTCTGGTCATACAAACTGTGCACAGCATTCCATATATGTTGAGCATGCATCTGTTGTACAGGTTTATAATAAAAGGTGATTTTTTAAAAGCTATAGGAAAGTTTTTCAAATAAAAAAACACATAAAATTCAGAAAAATGCCTGAAATCCTTATTTGAATCGATAGTACGGTCCATATAATTTAATGTTTGAAGATTATTTCATGCAAATGCTGACCTTGACTGCGCCTCAAATGGTCCATCCGCTTAGTCCAATTTTGGCATACTCTTTCCAACATTTCGGCCGGTATCACACGAATAAAAGCTTCAATGTTGTCTTCCGCTTCAATTGAAGCGGGATTGTCTGTATAGACATGAGCTTCAACATAGCGCCACACAAAATAGTCGAAAGGCGTTAAATCGCACGATCTAGGCGGCCAATTGACCGGTCCCGAACGTGAAATAAAATGTTCACATTGTTGCGCGTGCTGTATGCCACACAGCACAGTGGCACACAGCACGCAGTGGCACCGTCTTGTTGAAACCACATGTCATGCAAGTCAAGCTCTTGCATTTTGGGCAAAAAAAAGTTGGATATCATCTCACGGTAGCGCTCACCATTAACAGTTACGTTACGTTTCGCATCATCTTTGAAGAAGTGCGGTCCAATGATGGCACCAGCCCATAAGCCGCTTCTGGCTGATATTCACTCCAAAATCGACAATTCTGCTTATTTACGTACCCGTTTAGCCAAAAATGAGCTATGATTTAACTGACCATAAAATGGAAGAAGCGCGCGATGAACTTTCTTAACAGAGCACGCAATAGCTCGACCAATTCACAAAAGGGGCGAAAAAGTGAAATACTGAACTAAAGGCCTATTTCAATCTTACCGGCTGTCGACAAAGTTTTGGAAGAAGACTTCACGAATTCATTGAAACATACAACCTTCTCAATAAAAATCAATTTGGTTTCCGTAATGGCAAAATTATAAACAGACTGATAGGAGACTTTGCAAACAAAGTATACTAAAGAATGGACAAAAACCACAGTTCAGCAGTTGTAGTCATTGATTTCAAAAAACCCGCTGACACTTTAAGTCACGAGCAAATCCTTAGACAGCTGAATAATATTGGAATACGAGGTCAAACATTAGCATGGTTTGAATGCTTAAAATTGGTGAAGATGTCAGTGACGAAGAAAAGATCGAGTACGGTGTCCCGCAAGGGTCAAAGCTGGGTCCACTGCTTTTTATCATATACGTCAACGATCTACTGTCAGTGTTAAGGTATAGTACGGGTTATGCGTATGCGGACGACACAGCGATCGTAGTTAGCCATAGGATCGTTGACGAAGCAGAAAGATATATGCAATTTGACTTGAATGGAGTCACTGCTTGGTGTCACGACAACGGATTAATTATCAACGCTCTTAAGACAAAGGTAATGCACATTCGTCCGCCGCATATTCCCAGAAGAAAACTTAATATTAAGATGTACCAAGTAGATTGTTTGCACAGAAATAAATGTGACGGAATAAAAGAAGACGACGACTGCACTGGAGTTATAGAGAACGTGTCAACATACAAATATCTAGGACTAACGATCGACTACAACTTGAAATGGTGCTACCATATGCACAACTTAAAGAAAAAAATGCGTCAATCTGCCTACGCACTCTTTCACCTAAACAACCTCAGCACATCAGCAGTAATCAAACCAATGCTACTTCGGACTTGTGGAATCACATCTAAGATACGGAATACTTGCATGGGGAAGAGCGTCTCACTCTCACAAGACTGGTACAACAAACGGGACGCAGCAGCGATGATCAGCAAGGAGCAAATCAGACGATACGTTTATTAAGCATCCCCCAACTATATAAACTGGAAATCCTGGCAAATTTTGGCAACGAAAACATCTACAGAATGCAGACGCAGCAGACGAGAGACACCAGAAGACCACAGAAAGAGCTATGTGAAGATCTGAGGTACTGGAGCGAGTATGGCCGAAGAACATTTAAGGTAGCAGTTCCGATAGTGCTCAATGAACTCTCAACGAAGCTCCGCAACTTACCTTTGTCTAGCATCTAAGGAAAATTAATTTTAGTAAAACAAAAACGAAGTTAAGAAAAATCTTTATCCACTCTGGAATATAATTGGCCCAAGATTGAAGGTCCCCAAGCCCGTCTCCTTATCCAATATGTAAGCGCACTGATATGACAAACCGTCATTAACAAAATTGGAAAACAGGAACAGAGAGGAAAAACATTGATTGACACCCATCTGATGTCAGAAAGAGACACGCGGTATACCTTATACAAGTCGATCAACAAGTAAGTCCTCAAGTCTGAATGTATTTGAATATGTCCTCCCTCCCCCCACACCACACGAGATGTTCCTTTCGGTTGAGCACACACGTGGCTTATTCCCTTTCGAAACATCAATTATTTCCAGCTCAAGTGTGTACCGTTCGGAATGATGGAAGGGCATTGTAAAATGGAGCCAAAAAAAAAAAGATGTAAACATCACGAATCGACATTTAATTTTCTTTTTTCGTTTCAGGGCATACGGCTGTCGGCGAAGAAGCTTCTGATTCGAAATTCGATTACTGCACGCTACTCTCTCATGTTTGAGTGGGATTATACCCGATGGATGACAGAAGCGATGGGATGTGAAATTTTCGCAAACGCGAATATGAAGCAACAAATGTCGCTGCCGGGAGTGATATCAATTTATTACCCATGTGCACTTCGAATGGAAATGTGTTTGCCTCAGTGAAACAAAAGGTGCATTAGTCGTGGCTAAAGGCAAGATACGAGAATGTATGTGAATCGTGGGACAAGTATTCTTTTGATTAAGATGTAAGACGGTTGAGGCCATATAGTGAAGTGGAATGATTTCCCCACGGCGAACAGAGTATTAAATTGCCAATCTAGTGGAACTTAATTCAAAAATCAAAATCGCCCGAATGCCACAAGTTTGGTATCAAACGACAGGTATAACCTCAGATATTAACGATCTGCAAAAGAAAAAAGAAATTGCTAGCTTACAGTAACAAAAATGAAAGTAATCAGTAATTTCAAAAAGAGACAAAGTGCTTTTTGGCGACAAAGTGCACTTTGCTTCGATAGAATTTTCGGACTTGAATGAGGTACTTACACTAAGCCGCGTAAGGCACTTAAGCGGGGAGTACTTATCCGTGCATACTTACTATAAGAAATGTAGACAAATTAGAAGTCGGAAATATGCTGGGCACATAAACGGGTTGGGTACTTAAGCGCTTATCCGGGTTTGACTGTATCAAGATTTCGGCTTGCGTACTCAGGCAAAGCAATCATTAAAGCAGAGCCTCCTATCGACATCAGTATTGAACATATTTAAGTTTTTAGGGACAAAATTAGGCCGAAACCGACTAAAACTTATAAATTAATGACTACAACTTTATTTTATGTTTTTTTGTTTAACTTATCTCTATGAGTTGCTTTATGTAGAAACTGGCAAACCAATCCCAAGATTATTAGATTGACCCGTATGTTGCCGTGGTATGGTGGCCGGCGTTGGACAAAGTCAGCTACAAAAAGATGATAAGCAGGGTCCGAAGGATCGCGTGCATAACAATCACAGGCCCAATGCGCACTTCGCCAACTGCACGATATTGAGCGATATTACACCGCACTCCTGTAGGCATCTGTGGCAAAATCGGCGCTGAGCCTGAAAGCACTCTCACAATGGAGCAATCAACGCGCAGGTCATGTCAGTATTCTTAACTCGTTTAAGACCACTTAACACCGATCTTAGACTTTGATGTTAAATACCAAACCAGGATACCGAGTAGAGAATTATCGGAGACGAACTCGGTACTGAACAATAACAACACTAATGGAATCTACAACACTAATGGATCAACACTAACAAGACTAATGGATCTAAAACCGGTAGTGGCGTGGGTAGCGGGTAAATACTCGTAACATCTCCAGATCACCCGGTCCTTTAGACTACCAGATTATTGTAGCGTCTTCCAAAAGCCGCTGAATGGCTGTTGATGAGGACGATATCGAACGAGAGTATCGTCATCCGACAGTCAACATGGGACTCGAATAATTTTTAAGTTCAAAATTGGTAAGACTGTGCTGTATGTCGCCTCACGAGATATCAAGACATTGGGTTCCTGGATATTCCAGGAATCTGCGAAGCAGAAGAGCTAGCCCAGAACGGAACAACTACCATGGGACCAATGATTGAAAACATCTGGGTTCCAATAGAAACTCAATAAACCAAACTCACAGATCTACCGATCCGCAGTGCCCGCGAAAAAGGGGATTGGCCTCAATACTTGCGAGACAATTACGGCCAAAAATGGACTTACATAGAACCACGGCTATCCTCAGTCCAGAGAGAAAAAACCTAAGTAACCTAGTTGTAATGGGTAGGGAAGCCGCCTTTAGGCCAGGATTACCATACAACGACTTCTGTAGCAGATGCATGGATGAGGAAGACGAGGAAACCCCCCACATCTCCTCTGCAACTGCCCTGCACTGGCCTCTATTAGGAAAGAAACCCTGGGAGAATACTGCTTAATCGAACTAACGGATATATCCGAAAAGGATGCCAAATCAATTTGGGCGTTCGTCCAAAAAACAAAATGGTTCCAGGAGTAATGGACGGTAACCGGCTCAGTGGCAAAACAATGGACCCTGGGTCTAAGTGAATTCACTACCTAACCTAACCTAACCTCTATGAGTGCCTTTTTAAGTCTGAGTCACTCCGCTTCCGGTTTCCTTAAAACCAGCCTTAGAAGAAAGATAGAGATCTTATTCTAATATCTTTCGACGTCATTGAGCAATGGCCTTGACATTATTCTGTCCCACGGTGGATGGACGACGCTGGTGGTGTCCGTTTCCATCGCTGTGTTCCCACTTCCCACCGTTGTCTCGCTGCAATCGCTGTGTTTGGTCGCCTAAAACGCTGAACTGGCATCTCGCTGCTCGCACTTCTTTTGGCGTTTGATTGTAACTTTCTGTTAGAGCGTGTTAACTTATAGTCTGCTTAGTGGTAGCACTACGGACCAATAGGTCTATGTGAGGATCAGCCGCTATCCCCTAGCCTAACCTTACGTTCCCTACCTCACCCTCGTGCAGTTCTCATCCACAGGTCAACGCAATCATTGACTTGGCAATATGTTCCATTTCACTCGTAAATTTTGAAACAGTGATTGTCCACGAACATTAATCAACAACGAAACCCTCGTAAATGTTGGCAAGAGAAAAAAACAAGAGTAAATATATCGACTGTCATACAACTTAACAATGATGTTTAAAATAAAAAGGGTAAGGTTTATTTTTATTGCTCATGTGATGTTTTTTGCACGCGTGGCGAGGCAAGCCGATGTCCGGTAGCATATGTGATAAACGCCATAATGTAATCATTCACTCCATGACGTTGAAGCATCACTTACGATATCACTTGTCTGTTTTTCACCGACCGGGATCAGGATGTTCCTCAAAGGGAATGCCTGAGAACATTTGTTTGCTGTGGCCTTTGAGTGGGTCTAAACCCATCCCTTACCCCCGTCAACGTAATTGAATATTTGAGGTGCTGAAAAAGGGTGCAAAAACCCTCAAAGGATAATCCATCGCCCATGTGCATACACAATCATGAAAGTAAATAACAATTTGACATCAAAAGATGAAATCCCCAAATCGGAGGGACACATGCAATCATAACTCTGCCAGTAACTCATTTAAATTCACTTTGACGGTCTTAAAGTCGGACAGAGCAATTTCAACGCATCAATTTACAGTCAGACTGTGGCGGGTATCGATTTTTCTCTGCAAGTGTTCGCATGTAAAAACCTCATAATTTTCAAAACTCACTTATTATTGACGAAGGATGTTAAAAATAAATGGACGTGCATGAAGATGACGGATAAAGCTACGCAGTGAAGCAGCCTGGAAAATTAAAAAAAGAAAAGGCAGTCTTTAAAATGGTCTGTGAACTGAATAAAAGGGAGGGGGTGGGGTGTTGGCCCCTTTGATGCTGAATTGAATATTAATGCTTCAAAGGGCATTAGGTGACTGGACTCTTGCGTACGGCTGTTCGTCCTTATGCCAGGTAAAATGTGGTTTGGGTCGTAAAATAATAATACGTATACGACGTGTTGTCTATAAAAAAATTATTGATTACAACCTTGTGCCCATAAAAATGTACCACCAATCATTGATGACTGAGACTTTCAGAGATAATCAATAATTTTCTGAAGTTCAGGTGAGACATACGCGGATTATTGCTTGGATTCGATGAGTTGGTGCGAACAGTCCACACACATTCGAACCCAGCCCAACGTGCTAAATCCTCGATATATCGGAAACTTATCAGAAATCGAAATTCTTAATCAAGAATCGTGGCGGCCGTGGCGTTGTGCGACTACTACTACGCACTGAACCTCACTGTCTGGGTTCGATTCCCGGTACGATAAAAAAAAATGTCCACGGCCCCGCGTCTGTCGAGTCTCTGATTTCTCAAATTGGAGTCGGCATAACGACATCGGTCGTTCAATTTCAGTTAAAAAAAAATTCGGTTAAAACGGCTCTGTCTTATTTTCGAAGAAAAATGTTCCAATAATACTCTCGGTCACGCGGCCACATTCTCATCTGTCATCGGAACCCATGATTGTTGCAAACTGGTATGCCAGTCTCGCAAACTTTTTCCACAACACATTGCGTGAAGTTTGGAACACTCTGTTTGGGATACACGGCACTAGCGTACGTTAAATATTATTTCAATATCGATGTTGTTGGAAGCACGTTCTAGAGCTATGGTCGAGCCCAAGTTGGGGAAGGAACAGTGAGTCCCCGTAAAAGTACAACCGACCAGCTTAGAGTACCAGAGTATGCCAAGCCCATCAACAGTTGTTTTGTGGATTTGGAAAAGGCATACGATCGAGTTCCTCGAGGAAACTCTGGGGTGTTCTGAAGGAGTATGGGAGGGTCCTCTTCTGAGGGCCATTCAGTCTCTAAACACAAAGCAGTAGCAGCTATGTTCGGGTTCGCGGTGCTAAATCAACACCTTTCACCGTGGGCGTTGGACTTCACCAAAGGTCCGTCTTGCCAGCTCTCCTTTTCATTCTCTATATGGACCGGATGTTGCATCGCAGCCGAGGCGAGGAATGTTTCACATTCTTCCGAGGCCTTCCGAGGCGGGCGTTGAATGCGATTCCATTAGGTAGGCGATCGATTGGCAGACACAGGGCGAAATGGCTGGAGCAAGTACAAAAACTCGCTTGAGCACAACTCATGAAGAGTTAGAGTCGATGGCGGACGATGGAGTTGCGTAGAGATCTCTCGTGCGTGGTTTACCCCCGCGACCCCTTTAGTAGAGCATGCGGGTCAGAAGAAGATGATGACGATGAAGAAGCAAGATTTGTCCTTGTCATGGGCATGATGAGACATTGGCAATTTGACATGAGAGCATTTCCCTGTCTTTGGTATGGAGACCATCGGGATCGTTCTTCAAATTCTGGGTACGTGACCAAGCTCAAAGCTTCCTCAAAGATGTTGACCAACCAAATAGTAATGAGGTCTACGACATCTGCAACCATTATCATTTTATAGGCTTCGGAGTTAATATTCCATAAGGCAATACTGCTAGTCGCTCTAAAGGAACAAGAATATGAGTGGTTTTAGCTGGTTGAAATTCCAGTGTGTTCCATGTCGTCACAGTTTCCCAGGAAATGAGTGTCAATGGGGGCCTAGACTCTCCAAACTGGAGGTGGTCCAGGTTTCATTAGCCCTTTGCATTAGGAAGGGCATACTGCGTGACAGTTGTTGACATACCCTTAGTGGAGCGACGAAGTCGCGTAAGCCTGTTAAACCCTGGGGAAAATAGGGTTAAGATCATGTTAGTGAGCACCTCATGCTTTAAATACACCAGACTTTCAGACTAAATTTGTCACAAGACCCTTTTGTCACGTCACTCGGGGGAACGTGTATAAAGGGGGCAAGCTGCCCCCTGCAACCCCCCGAAGAGTCACACACACAGGGTGTGTCCGAGGTTATGTGCATAAAAAGCTTCTTTTTTTTCGTGCTTTCCACACTTTATCACAATTTGCATTTATAGAAATTCGCCCCTACCCTTAAATCATATAGTGACCCAGGCGGGGGCAGTTTGTCCTCCACACCTACATCCCTGTTTCTGTTTCAAAATTGTTTGCTTAAATAAACCTAAAAATCTGTCATAACTGAAAGTAAGTTCTTCTGCACACTTTTTTGTGTGTTCGTAGGTCCCATAAGAAAGTGGAGTACGTTCCTATCTTGCATGGGAACTAAGACCACCTAACCAAAGTGGACTTAAGTCCCATTTAATGGGAACAATGACCCCCAGTGGACTAAGGGTCGTTTTGTTCACTAAAAGTTCAACACAACTTTGGGATCTTTCTCTTCAACTACTGGTTTTGCTTTCATTCACTCAAAGTTGATGGTTTTAACTTTCAAATGAGGACCCACGAGTTTATTAACTCTGCATTTTCTCAACTTACGGAAGTAGCAGAAGTTAAGGAATCAATTCGAGAATTCTCTCTCCCTATCCCTTTTCTTCCATTGTCGTAGTTGCGACGTCTGTATACAAGATGGGATGAGTCAGACAAGATGGGACAGGATTCATTGTCGTGAAACGTGAGAAGATACTGGCCATTTGATTGATTCCCATTGATAGACTCTTTTTCATTTATTAAAAACCACCGTGAATTGCGGGCAACTACACTCTGACCAATCGTCAATATTATTCGCTAGGATCAATTCAATAGCTGAATGCAGACTTTATTAATGTAAGCACAACAAATGTGCATAGTCGCTTGTGCTGTTCTTCATAACATGCCGGTAGCAACTGAAAACAAGAGGCAATGGCGAATAGATGCCGAAAATGTTCGCTCTCAATTCTTCTTCTCGTAGCGTACACGAACAGCACACACCGGAAATACAAAGTTTAATATGACATTGTGAGTGTGAATTGTCAAAAATATCCCAGGGGAAATTTAAAAAGAGAATTTTGGACAACTTTTGGGCAGAAGTCTCACCTCTCTTGCCCCTTAAAATGTTGACAACAATTTTGTCTATAGTTTTCTAAAGCCAAATTAACCACAGAGCGGCATTAACTTTATTTCGTGAATAACTGTCAAAAAGTCTTTGAAATACGTCCATGGACTAGGGGTCAATGGAGGTCAATCACTTCATTTCTGCTTCTGAATTTTAACTGTGACTCTGATTTGAAATAGTGAACAAAATCAATTTTCGACTCGCCGATTAAATATCCACTTGAGATCAACTGACAGTTTTCGGTGAAGTTGAGCAATTGTGAACGGAACGACCCTTAGTTCCCTGCATCCCATTCATCCTCATTATGGAGACATCGTTTCCGTAGAACTTTGCATTTATCAAGTTCATTTAGACATTATCGGCGAGTTAAATTTCATGCAAAATATGACTCAAAAGTCAATTTTCTTCACGCATAAGCAGAAATTTCACTAGTAATGTATCCCCCATATTCTCTTAGTCGTGCCACCCAAAAATATGTGTCACTTTGCCGAATTTGTATTCTCTTAGTCACTTTACGTGACATTTGTCACTTGCATCGTGCGTACTCCCTTAGTCACGTTTCATTAGAATGTGAGATAGAATGAGAGAGATTTTGTCGCTTGTTTGTGAGTGACGCTAAGTGACGCAGGATAAAGTTGATTAAAATGTTAATGCTTAGTGTTAAATAACAACAAACCAGCATTTTGAGTGCCTGGTCGCTTTAACAGACGATAATTCCAATCACACCCAGAAATCAAATCTTTTAAGAAATCAAAACGTCTGCATTGTCCTTTTCTTGGGCTGTCATTGAATATATTCAATCTGGGAAGTGTGCCAAAGAAGCGATCCAATACGAACGAGTCCTGCGCTAAAGGCATTGAAATTTAAGAATTATCGTGTAAAATATCGAAAATTGTCGCAATACCAAAAACGGGGAACGCTGACAGAGTTTCAGGATACAGCCCTACATCGCTCTTGAGCAAGATCCTGGAGAACCTGGATCTAAACAGCATTTTCGATAAAAACATTCAACGCTACATCCTTTAATGAAGTTCCACCACGATGTCGTAGCTGCGCCGAGCTATAACCAGGTCACCGTCGCCTGCTTCCTTGACGTAGAAAAGGCCTTCGATGCGGCCTGGATTGAGGGACTCATCTACAAGCTGAAAGATATGGGGCTCCCCTTCAACCACATCAGAATAATTTATATCTTTCTCCATTCCAGAAGATTCTACGTCTCAGTTGAACACAGCAATTCTACAGACCGAAGCACCAAGGCGGGAGTTGCACAAGGATCAAAGCTGGGACCGTAGCTTTTGAACATATACACTTCAGACCAACCACGTCCAACGGATACAGTGAACTGCAGTCTATTTGCCGATGACTCGTTGAATTATGCCGACTTATGCGACACCACAGATCGACAGGGTCGAAATCCAAACAGCGAACAAATTTGACTACTATACCAAATGGTGTATTCATATCAATGCTGGGAAATGGCACTTATGTGCTTAAGGAGACCATCCAGAGGTGGATGCTGATCAGCAGTCAATTGTCGAAGCATAAAGGCAGTGCTCCCTAACAGTACAGAAACATCAACAAACAAAAAGTTCAAGTATCTTGGCGCTAACTTCGCGGAAAGGTTGAAGTTCAGCAGTCATTCGAAATTGACCCTTAAGAAGGCCAACCTAGGCTTCCACCGCAGAAAGGATTAAGCCAGAGGACAAAACTGCTGCTATACACGCAGGTTATACGACCGATCTTAAAGTACGTCTTCCCAATAAGTCACACCATTTCTAAGACAAGCAAGACGAAGCTCGCAATTTTCGAAAGCAAAATACCACGAATATGTACCAGACAAGGGCACCACAGCAACAATAGGCTGTACCAATGCAACAGAACAAGGTGACACTGTTCAGAAAGCAGCTACTAGACATCAACAACCATCCTAACCAGGAAATCAGGAACCTGAGAAACACAATCCCCGGACAACGCCACCTCAACGCGTTAACTCTGCCAAGCGAGCAGAATTTTCAAACGACCTGCATGGATTGTACCAGATCAGCGATAGCAATCACCATCGACGCTAAGTCAGCTACCACATCACCACCCCATCCCAAAAGGACCACGATGGACACACGGACTTGAACAACCCGCTGTAAGCACCAGCCATTGTATAACATAAAAAATAAACAATAAGCCGACAATAATAATAAACATTAAATTAAACAAAGTACATCAGTTGGGCCCCTATTGTTGAGCCAACACCCTAATCTTCAGTTTGTAAGTCTAGTTGTAATATCAATTCTAAAAATAATAATCGCTTTAAATTGCTTCAAGAATTAGCAAATAAAGGGTGATTTTTTAGCTATTATCTTTTCGGCAACACAGGCTTAAACAGCTGACGCACGTTTCGTGTTTTGTTTCACTGTCAAACATCTTCAGTTTGGTCTATAATTTAACCATGAATCGTCTTACAAACGAACAACGCTTGCAAATTATTGAATTTTATTATCAAAATGCGTGCTCTGTTAAGAAAGTTCAGCGCGCGCTTCTTGTGTTCAGCGACGGAGCTCATTTTTGGCTAAACGGGTACGTAAATAAGCAGAATTGTCGATTTTGGAGTGAATATCAGCCAGAAGCATTGCAAGAGCTACCAATGCATCCAGAAAAAGTCACAGTTTGGTGCGGTTTATGGGCTGGTGGCATCATTGGACCGTACGTCTTCAAAGATGATGCGAATCGTAACGTAACTGTGAATGGTGAGCGCTACCGTGAGATGATATCCAACTCTTGCCCAAAATGCAATGAGCTTGACTTGCATCACATGTGGTTTCAACAAGACAGTGCCACATGCCACACAGCACGTGCAACAATGGAATTATTGAGAGGCGAGTTCGGTGAACATTTTATTTCACGTTCGGGACCGGTCAATTGGCCGCCTAGATCGTGCGATTTAACGCCATTAGACTATTTTTTGTGGGGCTATGTTAATGCTCATACAGACAAGCCCGCTTCAATTGACGCATTGGAAGACAACATTGAAGCATTTATTCGTGAGATACCGGCCGAAATGTAGGAAAGAGTATGCCAAAATTGGACTAAGCGGATGGACCATTTGAGGCGCAGTCAAGGTCAACATTGGCATGAAATAATCTTCAAACATTAAATTATATGAACCGTACTATCGATTCAAATAAAGATTTCATGCATTTTCTGAATTTTATGCGTTTTTTTCTTAAAAACTCTCCTATAGCTTTTCAAAAATCACCCTTTATAACCACGGAACGGAAATTGATCCCACTTGAAGACACAAGTCTGCAGCAGGTGTTACCAACTATCAATCAAAACAGCTATTGAATGAGTATAGACCCTGGCCCGTAGAATCTGTTGCGTTCAAACTGAAACTTATAAGACCTCATGAGAGAGAGATAGCAAATGTGGCCCACAAGTGGAAGGCATCACTTTCAACTCTTTTGCGGCTGAGAGATGTTTTCATAGACATTCGTTCATGCTCATTAATTGTTTGTCTTTACAACGCTTTATGAATGTGTCTTTGTTTGGAACTTATTTCAAATAATTCCTATTCTGGTTCTTATTGGGTGAGCGTTACGTAAAGAATATTTTCTGTGGCTTCTAAACTCACGCACTCAACAGGGCTGCAGCCTTATCTATGTCAATTTTATCATTCCAAAATCTAAAGAAATGTAATATTTTCTATTGATACTGATTGGCAGTTCCCTTGTATGGGTGGACTAAGAAGACATCTCAATTTGCTCAAACAGCCCGACCACAACTGTGTCCCTGGATAATGTCACTTTCAACTCGAAAGCATCGCTTAATGGAAGGGTGTCACGAGATTGATGAGCATTTTACCATACATGCGATATGGGGGCCGGGACACTGCGACAAACTCCGCAATTGCAAAGTGAATGAACTCGCTAAGTGCGGTACAACCTGTTCTCTAATACTAGGAGGAGTTCCACCATTCATCCGATGGCTTCAGCATACCATCTATAGACCAATTATAAACCGCTAGAAGGCAACCACGTGCCATTTGGTCAACACTAAACCTTAAACGATCGCTCTGTGTGCTCTAACTAAGCAGACGACGTCATAACCAGACACGTCCATGAGATGTGTGTCCCATGCAGTGATTTCTGCAGACGCTGCATGAATGAGACGCGGTAGAAGGCACAAATCACCTCCTTTGCCCGTGTATTGCCAGGGGCCTACTGTTTGAAAAACCTCAGCGAACTAAATGACGTCAATGTATGCCAGCTAAACCGCTTTGTCATGAGCACACCGAAGTTACTCCTAAGCTTCTGGTCAATCCGCCTGGCCTACATTGGGCTAAGTATTGCTGCTATCTGCAGCCAGTCTCTCTTATCGAACCCAACCTTTTGGCGGCTGTAAAACTATGGAGTTACCATGCACGATGATTTGATGGGAAAAAAGTGTTTGTTATAGTAAACCTTTTGAAAAACTAAAGGCAATCCCATCTGGCTAGAATTTCAGAGGTTTATCCGTGGTTAACGCATACTGTGTGAAGGTCTAGTGAAAATTGCTTCCGGCGGCAATATTCCAGATCTTCAAACGTACTGTGCTCAATTTGACTTGTTTCATCGCTATTTGCTGCCGATGTTCAAGTGGGCATGGTTCGTGCATTCCCTCCTTAAATTCCCCATATCACCCTGAAGCCTGTTCCGGTCGTACAGTTGAGTTTAGAAACTCATTTTTCAGTCTTCCCATTCCAAGATTTGACAAAATACAAGACTAATGTGCACAGGCACCTCTGCACACCTTCACGCCTGCTGCTCCTTGACTCGCACCCTCTAAGTAAGCAATTAGGAATCATATCATGCTGGGGACGGCTGACATTCACTAATGGACCAGTGCTACTTATGCCCCATCAAGAGGGTTCACCAACACAAGTTCCTAAATAATACTCTCTCTCTCTCTCTCTCTCTCTCTCGCATGTATTCGTTTCCTTGGAGAAACACGCAAAACGTTTGCGATAAATGGCCACAAGCGTAAACATTTTATTTGCCGTAAGACGCAGTGATGATAAGTTTTAAAAATTAAGCTTCGACCTTTTTGAACAAGCAATGACCCGGGGGAATTTCCGAAGTGCTCCTCATTTAAATCCGTACCCTGTTCCCGACGGGGGATCCGAACAAATGCTTGAAATCTGAATATTTAAATTATCCGAGAATATTACGCCTCAGCCTCGAGGCGAATTTCCCTCTTAACTGTCGGAAATATCAATTCAACATCAGCTTCTCCAAGTGTCAGGTTAATTTTGTTTAATAAAGAAAGCAGAAATAAAAAAAGTCGTTGTCGCATACCACTGTCAGCACAACAAGAGGACACATGCTGTTCCGTGTGCTGACATTGATTCGCTCATTTCGATGTTTAAATCTAAGAACTTTCACTCCACAGTCTACATGCCTTCGTTCGTTTCTCTTCTAGGAATCACTTGAGGGAGAAAGTAAAATTTCAATTTAGTTCCTTCTCTTTGAAGGTATGTGTCGACGTCGACGTCGTTGGTTGCCAAGGCATCGTGAAATATGAAATGCCATTGGGGAAGCTAAGAAAAAGAATAAAAAATCAAATTAATTGGGTTTCCAGCCAATGGAGCCACTTATATAATTTCTTCAGTTGATTGTGGTTTCTTTTTGGCCAGCGTTCAATGAACCAGGTCTGAGTCTGACGGTCCTATTTAATTAGAAAACGAAAAGGCGGCCAGCCGCAAAGCTGTACTATGTGAACTATGTGATTTATTAAGTGACGTGAACCGAAAACGGGAAAATTGAGTCTGACCCACAAAGGACGTCCAGGGAATTCCTTTGAGAGGCATACACGCTCTATTTACGTGCGGTCGGTGGGAGCATAGTGTTGGTCGTGGTCGGGCTGAGAGGAGTAAATTGAGAAATAACAAAAAAAACTCTTCCTCTTAATATCAGTTTTTTTTTTTAAAGAAATTCCGTTTGGATAAAAAGGGCAGTTATGCTATGACTCATCGCAGGCTTTTGACAAAACGAACAGTCAATCGGGGTCAATCTAGTGTCCAGTAATCAAAAATTGGATGTGTTGGTTATTTGAACTATCTTAAGAGGAACCTGTGCCAAAAGCATTTGCAAGCAAAGCTTAGAAGGGTAATTTGTTGGTGATCTAAATTTCGTTACATCTTGGCTTTATGACCCGCCGTGGCGGTGGTCGATTTTATACATCAGTAAGTCAGAAATGAACATATTTACGTATTTTTAGCTCATTTACAGTTTAATCTAGAGAGAAATATCCAAACTACTAGTTCAAAACAACAAAATAGGCCAGCACTCAAATTTGCAACCGTACTAAGACCGCAATGATGAAGTTTAGGATCACTTTGTTTAGTTGAGACTTTGCCCTGTCACTGTAAGTACAAGTTTTTACTGACTAAAATGGAATATCTAAAAAAGATAATATGTTGCATGGTCCTCATTGTAAGTACTTTAAAATAAAGATTGTGTTCCATCGCGTGTAGAGGAAGAATAGCGACTCTTTTAAGCAGCTGTCAGTGCCTCTGCACGGGATGTTTGTGGAGTGATGCGGCTTGGAGTGGCGGCTGGTGGTGAGAAAAGAACTGCGTGATTTAAAACGGCTGGAGCTCAAGAAGCCATCAGAAAGAAGAAGAAGACCTAAAGAAACTGGATTCTCTTCGGAGAACCAGCTTCTCGTGACAGGTACACTGAGGCGCGAAGAACTTGCAAATTGGCTTTGCGGGCAGTCTTGGAAGGAGTTCGGCTAGAAGTTGGAAAGCGACCATAGATCTGCAAAAAGGTGTTCTGGCATTCGTCGACTCAGTGGAAGGAAATGGAACATCGTCATACGCAGATGGAGCAGAAAGGCACTGAGTATGGCAGATCTGTAGTCTTCAGGTGGGGCGGAGAATAGTCCAAAGGTGGAGAAAGTTGGCAAATCCGCCGGTGTGGATGACATCCGTCCAGAAATGCTTAAGGTAATGGTCAAAGAGGGAATTCTCTGTATCTCTCTCGTATCATAAAAGTGGCCTGGGAACGTGGTGAGACACCCAAACTGTGGTGATTGTCATACTTTTCAAGAAGGGGCACAAAAGAGATTGCTCCAACTACAGGGGCAGATCTCTTTTGAGTCTCCCCGTGAAAGTCTACGCTAAGGTGTTGGAAGCACGTTCTAGAGCCATGGTCGATCCCAGAATGGGGGATGAACAGTGCGGCTTTCGTCATAGTATAAGTAAAACCTACCAGCTTTCGACTCAAGGAATGGTACTTGAAAGATCTTGGGAGTATGCCAAGCCCATCTACAGTTGTTTTGTGGATTTGGAAAAGGCATATGACCGAGTTCCTCGAGGTAAACTCTGGAGTGTTCTGCAGGAATATGGGAGGGTCCTCTTCTAAGGGCCACTCAGTCTCTATACACAAACTGTAGCAGCTGCGTTCGTGTTGACGTTGCTAAATCAGCACCTTTCACCGTGAGCGTTGGACGTCGCCAAGGGTGAGTCTTGTCACCTCTTCTTTTCATTGTATACATGGACTGGATGTTGCAGCGCAGCCGATGCGAGGAAAGTTTCACATTGGGAGAGTTGAGGGTCAGTCTTTGCAGACGACTTAGTTATCCTCACATCTTCCCAAACGGAACTCCAGTGCGCACTCGATAGGTTTGTGGCCGTATGTGATGATGCTGGAATGAAGGTCAACGTGAAAAAATCGGGGTTTATGGTTATCTCCAGAACGGCTGTTCAATGCACTCTACATGTGGGTGGAGTCCCATTGAAACAGGTGGAGAAGTTTAAGTATCTCGGGGTCTTTTTCACGAGTGATGGAAGG
The DNA here is from genome assembly GCA_905231855.2 of Eristalis tenax. Lineage (NCBI taxonomy): Eukaryota > Metazoa > Arthropoda > Insecta > Diptera > Syrphidae > Eristalis > Eristalis tenax. The sequence continues at coordinate 44,597,073 of HG993126.1, read as the reverse complement.
AGTAATGCTGAGCTTTCCTGTAGGATTGGTCAAGCTGGGTCAATGTTGAATCAGCTTGGTAGATCTGTAATCGGGAAGGCCGAGCTAGGGGTCAAAGCTAAGTTTGCGGCTTTCGACTCAGTATTTGTTCCAACTCTAACCTATGGCCATGAAATTTGCGTAATGACCGAAAGACTTTGGATCCCGAATACAAGGTGCTGAGATGAGATTTCTCCGTGCCCACAACAGCACGAATTAGTCGCCGTAATAGCGTGAGAAACACGACAGTGCGCGAAGAACTTAACATTGAGCAGCTGCTTCTTCGAACGCAATGGGCTATGTTTCGTTGGTTTGGTCGTGTGGCACGAATGTCCCCTTCATCACGACTTCCGAGACGGGCGTTGAATGCGATTCCATCAGTTAGGCGACCGCTTGGCAGATCCAAGACGAGATGGTTGGACCAAGTCCGAAAACTAGGTCAAGGTTACGCTTGGGCATTAATTTTGATGAGGGATGGGATCCACAAATTGCCAGAAAGATGGGAAGAGGTCATAGGTTCGGATGGGTAATACTTTGAATAATACTATTGTACATGTATTTCTTAAATAAACGTTCAAATTAAGAAAAAAACCGAATCAAGTTATAGACCCAATAGACGCTCAATATTTTGGTGGAAAATATTGCCCAATAATATTGTCTAGGTACCCCAGACGGTGCAAGATTTCCAATAATTTAGTTGACCGCTGATTTGTATTTCCTGGTCGGCACTTGACAAATTTATAAGCAAATATTCTGCAACTGGATCTACTGACTATACAATTTTGTTCATATTGTTCAACAAATGGCAAATGCATTTAGATCTCATAAAACATTATAGGTATCTAACATAAACATAAATGAAATTAACTCCATACTCAAATTGACGAAATAGTTGACAATTTTGAAAAAATTGTGTCACATTTTGTCCGTTTATCTGTGCCGTATAAAAATGTATGCCAAAGAACCCTTCTCCTTCCAGGTAGTATACTTGAACTAATAAAAATTAGGAACACTGCTAGAAGACGCTCGCAAAGGTAGAGGTGTATTGAAGAATTTAATGATACCAACAGCGTTTAACGTTATTATTAAAAATAAAATATTTAAATTTAGGAATTATAATTGGAATGAAAAATTAACTCAATTATTTCCTGGATCCAAGCCATTTTGGAATATTGTAAAAATCCTTAAGAAAAAAACATATCATGATACCAAATATGCAATCTTCAGGGCAAATATTTTCTACAAATGAGTCAAAATCTGAGCTCATTGCTCAAACATTTTTCCTAAACCATCAAACAATCGCAAACACTTCAGTACCTGATACAGAAGCAAAGATAAATAGTGAGATATCAAAACTTAATGCGACACCTTTGAGTTTTAGTGAAAGTCAACTCATCTCTCAAGAAGACATTGAAGTTTTCATTCCGCTATTTGACATATATTATTAACTCTTGCATGAAGATGCAATACTTTCCGAAAAAATGGAAGTCATCCAAAGGTATTCCAATACATAAGCCTGGTAAACCGCCCAATTCACCTAACAGCCACCGACCAATAAGTCTCTTGAATGGATGTAGCAAATTCTAAAAAAATGCATTAAATTAAAATTAAATACATTTCTAGAACTAAGTAATATTTTGCCAAAATTTCAATTTGGTTTTAGGTAAAATCACTTTACATCAAGTTCTAAGGGCCACAAAAGATATGAAGAATAACTCTAAAAAGCAACAATCAACTGGGCTAGTGCTAATAGATATTGAAATGGCTTTTGATTCCATTTGGCATAATGGTCTTATACATAAACTCCTAAAAATCCAGTGTCCAATGTACTTGGTCAAAATTATACAAAGTTTCCTGTGTAGTCGTTCTTTTGTTTGTGTATATAGCAAACTCACTTTCCTTACAGAAAAATATTCCAGCTTCAATATATTTATGACAGATTTTGAACTATTTTTCAACTATCCCGAACTGTAAAATAGCTATGTATGCAGATGATACTGCACTATATTCATCCCACAAAATAGGATCCATAGTTGAGGACAATTTGCAGATCGCTCTAAAAATTATATTCGAATACTATAAGCATTGGAAGGTAAAAATAAACGCTGAAAAATGCCAAGCTATCTTTTTCACAAGAAAAAGAAAGAGTTGTCTTTTACCTATCATCAAAGTAAAGCGCCTTGGGTCAACACAGTAAAATACTAAGGTGTGCACTTAGATAAAAGATTAACCTTTTGTATGAAAAGACTTAACAAAGTCAATCTTGCAATAAAAATGTTACATCCGATAATAAATAGAAAATCACTACAAAGTATGCACAACAAAATTATAATCTTTGAGGTAGTTTCCAACAACAAGCCTCGGAAACGGAAGATTTTACTGATGACAAACCCTGCAAACGATATACGGACAACGATCTTCGGATCTGTACGTGGAATGTAAAGCCTAGGAAAAGAGAACATCTTTGGTAGTACGGTCAGGAAGCACAGCCTACACGACACCACATCCGATAACGGATTTAGGCTGATCGACTTTGCTGCGGGGCGAAATGTTGTAGCAGCCAGTACAAGATTCCCACATCTCGATATCCACAAAGGAACATGGTGATCTCCTGATCAATCATCCGTCAATCAGATTGATCATATTGCGATCGACGCAAGGCACTCTTCCAGTATTATAGATGTTCGAACGTTCCGAGGCGCCAACATTGACTCGGACCACCACCTTGTTGTAGCCAAGATAAGGTTGCGGATATCCCGAACACCGCCAAGTCAAAGAAATACTGTGAGGAAGTTCAACGTAAGCCGGCTACAATCGCAAGAGATTTCCAAATCCTTTTCCGATCGTGTCTCCCTTAACCTCTTAAGAAATCCTACGCCAACATCAAGTATTGAAGTATTGAAGATCAACATCAGGTATCAACATCAAGTATTGAAGATCAGTGGCAGCATTGCCAAAAAGCCAGAGATGCCGCCTCTGACGTGCTGGGTTTCAATCCGCCACCACAACGAAACCCCTGGTTTGACAACGAGTGTCGGCAGGCGAATGCAGCCAAGCAAGAAGCATACAAAGCGGCACTGCAAAGAAGCACAAGAGCTGCTCGGGAGCTCTACGAGCAGAAGAGGAGAGGCGAACACCGGCTTCTCAGGAGAAAAAAGAAGGAGCATGAGAAGCGTCCGTCCACCCGACCCAGATGAAGTGAGGATTGCCATATCCAAACTAAAATCCAACAAGGCTGCAGGAGCTGACGGCCTACCCGCCGAGCTTTTTAAGGCCACAGGCGATGATTTGGTAAGGAGCATGCACCAACTCATCTGTAAAATATGGTCGGAGGAAAACATGCCCGATGAATGGAACCTCAGCATAGTCTGCCCGATCCATAAAAAAGGAGACCCTTTGAACTGCGCCAACTACAGAGGCATCAGTCTCCTAAGTATTGCATATAAAATCTTATCTGCCGTACTGTGTGAACGCCTAAAGCCATTCGTCAACAACTTGGTCGGTCCATACCAGTGTGGCTTTAGGCCAGGAAAATCCACCATCGACCATATATTCACACTGCGGCAGATTTTGGAGAAAACCCAGGAGCAACAAATCGATACCCACCACCTTTTTATCGATTTTAAGGCCGCGTATGATAGCATTTATAGAGACGAGCTATACAGAGCAATGTCTAGAGCAATGTCAAACTCGTCCGTTTGTGTAGGATGACGATGGAGAATGCACGCTGCTCCATCAAGGTCGGTAAAGACCTAACCGAGACCTTTGATGTCAAAAAAGGATTCAGACAAGGCGACGAGCTGTCATGCGACTTTTTCAACATCGTTCTTGAAAGAATTGTTCAAAACTCGAACGCCAACACCAGAGGAACAATCTTTCAGAAGTCCGTCCAACTACTCGCATATGCCGACGATATTGACATTATCGGAAGAACACAGCGTGATGTCAATGGCGCTTTTGTGGGTATTGCAACGGAGGCCGCGAAGATGGGTTTAGCGGTAAACGAGGGTAAGACCAAGTATATGCTGTCAACGAGAAAGGACACCCAACACCGACGTCTCGGTCAGAACGTCACAGCAGACAGATATAACTTTGAGGTAGTTAAAAACTTTGTCTACCCAGGCACCGCTATCAATTCAGACAACGACACCAGCGCTGAAATCAAACGAAGAATAACTCTTGCCAATTGGTAAACAAAGCCCTCTCTCGAACAACCAAGCTAACGCTTTACAAGACCTTAATCGTCCCAGTCCTGCTATATGGCGCCGAGGCGTGTACTTTATCAAAAGGGGATGAAGCTGCTATTGGTTGCTTCGAGAGGAAAATTCTTCGTGTGATTTTCGGTCCCGTTTGCATAGATGGTGAGTGGATGAGGAGATATAATGACGAACTATACGGGCTGTTTAGCGACATCGACTTAGCTAGAGGAGTGAAGATCCAACGATTGAGGTGGCTAGGCCATGTAGAGCGGATGGAAACCAATGCTCCGGCCCGAAAAGTCTTCGAATCCACCCCGGAGGGACGGCGCAGTAGAGGAAGACCGCAACTCAGTGGAAAGGGACCTCAACCAACTATGCGTGCCAAACTGGAGACAGCTAGCTAAAGATCGAGCTGGCTGGAGACGCTTGTTGGTTGAGGTTCAGGTCCACCTCGGACTATAGCGCCACCTTAAGTAAGTAAGTAAGGTAGTTTCCCAAGCCATACTGACATACTCCTCACCAGTCTGGGGAAATTGTGCAAAAACATATGTTAAATAGCTACAAATCGCTCAGAATAAAATTTGAAAATGATGTTACGCCTTCCATGCGACTACTCAACGATGGTATTGGACGAGCGTGCAGGTGTCCGTCAAATTGCAAGGAAAATTGAAAAACACAATGAAAAATTTATCAATAAATGTGGATATTCTGAAAAAAAAAACTCATCAATGAATTGATAGATCAAACTGCTCAAATGCGTATGATATGAATCATGTAATCAGCTTATTCAATTATTTGTTTGCTTATTTAAGGGACGATGTTGATTTTGAATAAAACACAAATTATTTAGGAAATTATTGTCATTTCTTTTTATTATAATAATATTGGTATGGTTCAATTATGTATGGAACAAAATATCGGCCAAATGGCCGGCGGCACACCTCCATCCGATGGTCCAAATCGATTACGCTGAAGCATAATTGAGGTTCTATGCCGTTAATGTGCCGAATTATCTCATCCTTTAGCTCTTGAATTGTTGCTGGCTTATCGATTGTGTACACCTTTTCTGTCAAATAACCCCAAAGAAAATCACATGATCCAACGGTGTCAAATCACATGATCTTGGCGGCCAATTTGACATCGCCACCACGTGAGATAACACGGACACTGAATTTGTCGCACAAAAGAGCCATTGTTTCGTTAACTCTGTGACAAGTTGCACCGTCCTGTTGAAACCACATATCCTCCACATTCATTTCTTCCAATTCGGGCCATAAAAAGTTCTTCATCATTTCACGATAGCGAACACCGTTCACAGTGTCACTGCCTGACCAGCCTCATTGTGGAAAAAATACCGCCCGATGATGCCGCCAGCCCATAAACCGCACCAAACAGTCACTCTTTGTGGGTGCATTGGTTTTTCGACAATCACTCTTGGATTGTCATTCGCCCAATTGCGGCAATTCTGCTTATTGACGAATCCACTGAGGTGAAAATGTGCCTCATCACTGAAGATGATTTTCTTCGAAAATTGATCATAAACTGTTGCCATTTCTTGCCACCATTCTGACCAAGAGGCTTTAGTTCTTGAGTCAATTGCACCTTGTAAGCGTGTAAAATGCATAATGTTCATCAACGACGAGCGTGAGAAGTGCAATTGTTCCGCACGACGACGAGTTGAGGTGGACGGCTCTTCAGCCACACTATAGTGAACAGCAGCAATATTTTCTGCAGTACGAGCTGTACGAGCATGCACTGGTGTTTTCACATCTCCTACAGACCCGGTTTGCTCAAATTTGTGCACGATTTTTCCGATTGTACGCACATTTGGACGATTAAATTGACCGAAAAAATCACGAAGTGCACGACATGCATTTTGATTTGCACGCCCATTTTCATAATAAGCCTGAATAACTTTAACGCGTTGCTCGATTGTGTATCTTTCCATGGTCCAAATTGAGTTAGTCTGAAATTGAGAAATGTCAAATGAAATGCAGAAAAAAACTTGACGTTTACATGTGGTTCACATTCAACATCGTAAAATGTACCCACCCTTTATTTCCGCATTTATTATTGCTTATATTTTATATATATATCTTATTTATCTTATCATGTATTTATTAACTTATTTGTCTATTTATTCACATATTTATTTATTTATTTCTGCATTGAATAATGTAACTGCGTGTTTATATATGTCTTTATTTATTAATCTGTTACCTATTTAATTATTTACATACATATACACTGTATTTTGAAGTATGTATACAGTTTTTCACCAAATCACAAAATCAAGTCTATGCTTAACAACATCTTAAGTGGAGGTTTTTTCTCGTATTTTTTCCTTCGTTACTGCATTTATCTCAAAAATATATTCAATAACAACATAATGGTAATTACAGTAGTAAGATAGAAAATCAAGTAATCTTTCATTGAATGCGAGATGGTTGGACCAAGTCCAAAAACTCGCCTGGTTACGCTTGGACATAACTTCTGATGAGGGATGGGATCCACAAATTGCCAGAAAAATGGGAAAAGGTCATAGCTTTAGTGCGGTAATACTTTAAATAATACTATTGTACATGTTTTTCTTAAATAAACGTTCAAATTAAGAAAAAAACCGAATCAAGTTATATACCAAGTTATATATATATTGTCTAGGCACCACTTACGGTGCAAGATTTCCAATAATTTCGTTGACCGCTGATTTGTATTTCCTGGTCAGCACTTGACAAATTTATAAGCAAATATTCTGCAACTGGATCTACTGACTATACAATTTTTCATATTGTTGAAGAAATGATAAATGCATTTAGATCTCATATAAATTCCAACATTATAGCATTGGTATAAAAAAAATGAAATTAACTCCAATACTCAAATTGACGAAATAGTTGATATCAACTATTGCACAAAAATATTGAGCGTCTAGGGAATAATTCAATATTGAAACGCTGATTGCGTATAATTTAATAAAAGACTCGTTCAACAGGACATTTTAACTCGCAGACACACGTGTTGTGTGTCTGCTTTAAGATGTAATTATGTGCACGTGAAAACTTCAAACACAATTAGTTGCAATTGTTGATCGGATCATTACTGTTCACAGGAAAATCCGTGTTCGCCTGAAAAAACTACCCGCTTGGTAAAGTGAACAAAATGTGCGTCTACTCCGGACGCATCGACTTCAGTTTTCTTGAAGTTGCCTCCATCACTCGTGAGGGAGTACAAGCGGTTACTGTAAAAGATGAGAACTGCATGCTCTATTTTAGCTTGTCGTTGTTTTTCCATTTTACTACCACGCGGTGACATTGTTCGAAACCTACATGTCGTAATGTGACCTGTTTTACCTCATCCTCAGTTTCGTACATACCTTTTCCATTTTTTGTCTTTTCTCATGCAGACGTGCTGGAGGAGAACTAGTCCTCCTTATCTATCTCACGTATTTTTGCTCAAATTCAATTCAAGCACAGAATACATTTTATTGAACACTTTAAATGCAATCCTTAATTTAACCACCTGGCAGACATTCAAGTGTACACGTCGCCCATGCCGTTTAATTTCCCATAATCCACCGTGGCTGAATGCTCACATAAACTATGCTACTTAGCTGCTCTGTAGAGGGTGTGATGCAAAGGTAGAAGCGACTAACAGCCAAATAAACGATCATGGAAATGAATGCTTCCCAGAAGAGTCAGCGATAATTGCTTACCGCCAGTATCAAGAGTTGTTTATGATTCCTTTTACAGCGCAATTGGCTGCTCGGAACCAGTTCAACAGCGATTACACAATACGAGAGCACAGGGATGTCGGTCAGAATGCGGGTGGGACGGTGGGGTACCACAGTTCACCTGCATCCTCCGTCCACGTCTACTTGGTCACGATGTGACAGACTTAAGGATAGATTTTAAATGAGACAAAACATCAAACGACTTAAAAAGTATCCTGCTGGTCTTTAGATTTGCAAGAGCAATCGTTGGATGTCAGGGGAAGCATCAGCAAAAGCGGAAGACAGCGATGCTGGATGCAAAGAGCGGAAGTCGTTTCAGGTTAAATTAAACCGATCAATCGGAAATCACAGAACGAATGAAATAAATGAGAGAGGAAAACTGTGAGCATAGGAATGGTGAATTCGACTCGACTCCAATCAGAGGCAGATTTTTATGATACAAGGAAATAAAGGAGCGCTGGATATTGGTGGATGACGGATACAGAATAAATGATTTTGGCATTTAACACGTGCCTCTAATGGCTTGCTGTGCACAACTGTTGACTGCTGATGATTGACAGCCGACGAATTGGCTCAATCATGGTTCGCTTGTAACTTTTGCTGATTTATCTTCAAGCAGAGACGTTCCTCGTTGTTTCAACTAGTTACAAGGTTAAAAGGGCATTCATGTTCGTTTTATTCAATGTTTCTATTGTTGATAGCTGAAAAAATAAATCTCAACTGGGCTCACGAGGATATGGGGGCTGCCGTCCACTCTTCTGAGAACATGTCAGACGTGCGGGGCAACAGTCCGAGATGAACCCGAGGGCCTAGCTTCTACTGCACTCAATAGTGTTGTGCGTATTGTTGTTGAACCCCGGGTGGGTGGGGACCTACCGATTTGTATTTTTACCGTCGGAATTTGTTCGCCTCGGAGATCAGGGGTCGGTTGCCTGTCCGACAGCGGAAACTGGCCTTAGGTAAATGGGCGCCACGTGGCTTCACATCTGAATTAAATTATCCTGTGAACAAAACCACTATTCCAAAACAAACTCTCACTTAACCTCGAATCTTAACATCTTTTATTTAACCCCAAACAATGGGTTTTAATCGAACAATGTATGTGTGAGGTAGGCATTGTATTCCTTCGAAAGGCATACCGTTCAAATGTCCTCTGCGGCTTCTCTGACCGATGACATGGGATTGACTCTGACCAATGGTATGGGTTTTGTAAGCCTTGACGGGAGCTCTATTTCGTGCCTTATTTGCATAGTTGACCTGAGGTTTGGAAAAGAAAAAAAAACACACACGATCTCGGTGGCCATCACCTCCACGTGAGACTGCCCTTGAATTACTCGTGGCATGAGCTGTGTGACACGTAGCGCCGTTCTGCTCAAACCACGTGCCTTTGGTCCATATCATCCGATTCAGGCCAAAATAAATTGGTAATCATCGACGGTGATATCCTGGCCGTGGTTAGGTTGTGTTAAGTTAGAGTGCTTGACTACCTTGAAGATGGTAGCCACACTTAGGCCGAAGTAGTCACGTTGTGCTACCACAAAGATCCAGTCGATCCTAATCCGCCAACCACCTGGACCGGACTAATGCTTATATGACTTACTGCAAGATCTCTGCAAGATCAGAGGGCATACTGCAATTGTAAAGAAGGGTGAGAAATGGTTTCTTCTTCCTCGTCATCCCTGCAACTTCAGCAGAAATCGTTGAAGGCCTATAGGAGTGAATTCCAATGGCACAGTGTCCAGTTATGTCGCCGATGAGGGTTCTTAGAATCATATTGATCAGGTCGCGTGTCATCGCTTTGGATCAATAGAAGCCCATAATTGTTTTGTGATTATTCACCCAGTGCCAGAAGACCATCTACGTTGGGTGGGAGAAAGCGTTCCAAGGTTTAGTAGAGTTTTGCAGTTTTCTCGACTTTGGCCGCTTCGCAATTCTCTGGGATGTCACTGTACCGGCAACCACATAAGTTGGATGCTGAAATAGTTGGCCATCTCGTTAAGAGATAATCGGCAATTGAGGGATGTGTTGGAGTTAATTATGACTTCACTCAGGGATTTGATCGCTACCTGTTACAATGTTGTTTAGACAAAACAGAGCCTCTTTATTCGATATAGTCGCTGCCTGAAATACGCCACAGTGGGAGGGTAGTCGGAATGATATTCAGAATATTCAGATCCCTAGAGTAGACTCCCAGGCCCACTCCGTCGCACATCGTCTATCCATCTTTGACAATTGGCAGAGCATCGTCCATCGTCTGGTGTTCAGACGATAAGTAAGATCTGGACGGTAAGCTGGTTGAGACATTTTACTCAATGATGAGGTTAGGTGTCGTATGGTATGGTATAAGATTATATCGAGGATGGTAGAGTATCCGTATATAGGCTCCTTCAATCTGGCCGTCGTGTTGGCAGCGACCTGCCTGTTGCAGAGTTTTATCGGCGGAAGGTTGAGGAGTGTATTTAAAGCTAGGGAAAATGAAGTTCGCCTTGCTCCGCTGATGCAAATGCATGTCATCCAATGAACACTTTCAGCTTACAGTTGGTGACTTTTTTTTAAAGCGGGCGACTTATACAAGTAGCCAGTGAGCCACACGCGGTTCTAGACCCCATTTCCACCCCAAAGCTTTTTTACATCAATATAGAGGCGTTCAGGCATTTTTGAGGCGCTTTTTATTTTGGTTTCCATCTTAACTTCCAGAATGAGACCTACGATTTTGGCAATGCTGCCAAACACTCCGCTGGGATCGAAGCCTGGAATGTTGTATTTCCTGGTAAAGAAGACTAGATCAGTTTTCTGTAGATTAACACTAACAAACATTAGACCAGGTCCGGGACGTTCTTGTGGTACCACGCGGATTGACTTACTCATGGTCCTGGAACCAGTTGGTGCGCGTGACGAAGCCGTGTATCCTGGTGTGGCACTGCTGTCCGGCACACTCAGGGATGTTTTTGACTTGGAAATAACACTGTCCAGAGACTTAACTGCGGCTTGTCTGTCTGGAGAGAGAGGCAGAAGAGGATCATCTGACAGTGGTCAGAGACCTGGGACCCCATTGACCCGTCTGTGCAGACACGCGGGTGATCGTCCAGCGTGCAATTGTCAGGCATTTCTCGACACTGGCTTGGGGGAGCAGGCGATTGTTTAGGCGATCACTAAGAACTGTTGCGTGACCGATGCATAGTGGGGTATTTGACCGCAAAACATGGCATGAGCCCCCAGTTTGAGCAGGGCACCGGGTTGAGTGTGGTCCGGGTCGTTACCACAGACAAAACAGTTTCATCATATGCACGTGTTGTTGAGCGCCATGGCCGTAGCTTTAACAAAATGGTCGCTAATGACTGTCAAAGTTTGGAAAAAACTATTTGAAGGCTCTTTATGACCGGTGCACACGTGCATCATTGCGATGCGCGGTCCGGTATAAATTGAGTGGTGAACACACACGTGCGACGACGCTGCGGTATCGCGCTAGTTAAATTCGTCACCCGAATAACATAATAAACAACATAACTATCCGGTGTCGAGTCTCTTTATTGACTAACTATTCGTTAATTTCTTAATATAACTTATGACCTACGTACTGTAACGTTGACTCGCCAACATGATGTCGACTCATCAATTTATTGGAGTTAGATACCTGATGTCAACTAACGAGCCTCAATGTAATCACCAAGCAAGCGGTTTGGCTGTGCTTGCACTTTGGTGTGCAATGCTAAGTTCGTTGACTAGGTTCGAGTCAGCATTTTCTGTTGTTCTCCTCAAAAACATATCTCGCGTCATTCTTGCGGGGAAAAATTTTCGCAGGTTTCCGCGAGATTGCTGCGTCACCGCAGAAGCAATTGCGTCTTGCAGTACATTGTTTGTTATTGAGCAGTGCACACAAGCGTCATTTTGCTGCTAATTGAAATTCGAAAAGAGGTTCCAAATATAGAAAAATTGTATCAACAAGATAAGACGGTTTCCAGATATAGCGATATAACGTCGTTTCTTTTTAAGAACATTGTTTCAGTGCGCTGTTGCAAGCCAAACGCAGACTGCAGATTGAGTCCAGTGAGGAAAACTCGCATGTCTGCACTGAACTATCGCGTCACCGCTGCGGGACTGCGCGGCAAAATGCTGTATGTGAAAGAACTGGTGATGCCTAAAAGGACAAAAAAGACTAGGAAGCGAGCAAAATGTAAATTGTCGTCTTTTCAGGTCGGATCATTCACAGCAGCAGGTAAAACCTCTACCCAGAGTTGTACAAAATAAATTCTTAAATTCGTCTATCTCAGTCAACAAGACCAGGACAAATTAAAAAAAAAAAAAACAAGTAGCAGCAAACCGCAATTTCCTTCACCGCACTTGACACTTGATACTTCTTTCCGTTCTTCACATCTACATAAATGCTTTCAGAGAAAAAATATTAATTTTCATCCAGGCGAACGTTACCCAAAATGAAAACCTTGTGTGCGGGCGACAGATCCCAAAATGTATCAAGTTCAATGAATAAAAATCATGCAAAACTCCACACTCCCCCAACCCACTCCCCCCGCTCTCTGATGAGGGAATTAATTCAGTCCTTTCAACGTCCCTCTATGTAATGGCAATTAGTCTATGGCAAAAGAAAAATTCATTGAAACAGCATGAAGCCGTCATCAACTTAAGAGGATTAATGACTATAACCAAGAAATACACACAAAATCTCCGTTCACAATCACAAACCTAAACATTGTCGGGCCACAAACTACGTTTGGTGCGATGCTACGTTTTGTGTACTTGGTGGTAAAGTTCATGCAAAGGATTTCTTTGTGAGACACGCTGGAAGGGGCTGTGCTTTGGCTGTCGGAAGGAGTTCATTGTGGATAATAAATTATTCCGTTTGCCGAGTGAGACATCAGCAAGGCTGTAATCAGTAGGGAGTTGGAAAAAGTTGTGTGAGTTCCCTACTTTCTGTAGAGAACCAGTTTACGAGAAGTCTTGTCGGTATTTGGCCTGTCACTGGGGGTACATGTTTTTGAGTGGCTTAAGTGATCTAAGTTGGTTTCATCGCAACAGCAGTTTAATGAAGTGAGTGTACGATGTGCCAAGTGTTTGTGCTGCAATGAGCACAAACTGGGTGTCAAGTACATTTTAGTGTGCTGACAAGATGGCGAAATTCAGTTTCAAATGAGAATTCAGCTGCACAGTCGAACTTTCAACTATGTTTTAGATCCGGATCCTGAAGCTTCTATGATTTCGGCTGGTTTTCAGGTGGCCACAGCCAACCAGCTGGCTCGATTGCTCATGCCCTTGATGGATGACACATATCCACCGCGAGAGACCTTCCTCAAGATCCAACCAGATCCATATATGAACCTCAGGACGCTTTTAAAATTGATTTAGATTGTATTTAAAGAAGTTTTTTTGCCATTAATTGCATGCTCTTCGCCTTCTAGAAACCGAATTAGTCTTAGGTTTCCTTGGTATCTGCAACTCCTACCAGGGCCACGAGTAACATGGCTTACTATCGGCATTCGGTGCAGACTGTACTTGGCAGTATTTCTACTTATCCAAACATGCGCCCAAGCCACTCGCGTGATAATCCTGTGCATCGATGGAGAGCGGTAAAACTAAGTCAAGCCTAAGCTCTCTTTTAGTTATATTGTCTTATGTTAAGTCCAGTTAGTTTTCTGCGTTTAAGGTTAGAATATTAGATGAAATCTCACTCGATGTTTGGACTCAAGTCAATAAAGACATATAACGATTAATTTTAGTGTTTAATTTTTTTTCGGGGACCACGATTGGCTCCCACACATATAACTTACGGTGCCGGTTAAGGGGTCATGACCCATGTATCATTTTGCTGAGAATCAAGCATGAAGGTGGACAGTGTGGTTTGTAGAATTTTTGGTGCCACTTATGGACATACACTTTCTCAGCTGCAAGGATACCCCGCCTTCCCTGACACGAATTACTCATCTGGGGAGTGGGGTTTCCACACAATAATCGGGAAGTTAAGGTCATGATGAAGAGGCTCTAACGAATACTTGATAACCAGAATAATGCGCCCTAGTTATAACATGGGTGGCGCTACAGTCCGTAGCGGGACAGGGCCTAGCTTCTCAACGACCACTCGTGTTGTGCGAGCCATTGATCTCTCACAAGTGGATTGGACCTACAGTTTTATTCCGACACCGGCCAAGTTCAGAAGCGGTGGAAGAGGTGGTGCAGTGAAAATTACCGTACCAGCCGGGAATCAAACCCAGGCAGCGAGTTGGAATTGCGTAGGGGTCGACGGACATACCCACAACGCCACGGACACACTCAATAACAATCATTATACACATTTTGATTTTGGGGACGTTTTTTTCGTAAGATAGTGATTGTAGGAAAGACTGAAGATTCCAGAAGTGGTTTTAAAAAAAAAAATAAAAAATAGGAAAAAATATATTGTTTCCTTAGTTTTCTACTCAAAAATTAGATGTTGTTTGCAATCTTGCGGAATCGAAGTTTAACACAAGCTTGCGTTTCTTCATTCCGACATTCGGCAGATCTACGGCAAATACGAATTCGCAAGATTTTTCGTTTGCCAAAACAGATTCACCATTTAAGCAAGCTAACGAAGTGAATGTGGTTCCCACAGTCTTTAGCAAGGCTAGGATGGGCAGCTGGGCCCAATCATGCCCAATTTGAGTTTGAAAACTGAAACGCCCTGACTTCTTGCACTGATGTTCGCTGAGCACAACGGTACGTTCCGGGCCCAGTTCGCTGAAAGAATTATATTTTTGTGTGTGAACATCGAAAAGTAACAGCTAGGCTTAGTAAAAATGTTACAATGTACAATGTAATGCACCCGCGATAACCGCAACCCTTTCAAACACATGACAATATTTTTTGAGGTCAATAGATACTAAAATAATAAACGATCGGCTTTAAATGATAACACAATTGTACCTTAGGCCAAGTATCATTATCAAGTAATGTTGTTGGAATTCTGTCAATATTTTATAATAAAACAAAACGTTGTTCATCAATTCTTTTCTTTTATTAAAAACACTTCACGTCACAAAACAAGAATGAATAGAAATACACAAAATACAAAAGAAACTCAAATCATTCTGTGTACTTGGAAGAACGAATTTTTTTGCCAGAATTAAGTCCAGAAAATCCATGAAACAATTCCAGGTACTGTCTAGACCAATGTTGGTTTTGCTTTACACAGGAACTTCATAATGTTGCAGACAATCATTTTGTCTGTTAGTTATTACGAAATTCCGGTGAATCCAACACTAGAATTATTCAAAGTATTGCCCACCTGACGCTATGACTTTTTCCCATCTTTTTGGCAATTTGTGGATCCAATCCCAAAAGAACTGCGCCGGCTTGGCAGCCAAGAATGAATCAAGCCAATTTTTGATACTCTGCCCTGATATGAACCGTAATTCAGTGAGAGCGTTCTGCATCGACAAATGGTAGTCTGAAGGGGCAAGGTCTGGGCTGTAAGGCGGGTGGGGTAAAACTTCCCATCTACTATCCACAAATAGTTCTTAACCAGAATGGCAACGGCGGGCCGAGCGTTGTCTGGATGGAAAATTATTGCCTCGTTTATATTTCGGGCGTTTTTCGGCTACTGCTCAAACAGATTAATTGTGTTCAGAAGCTTTGTCCATTGATGGTTTCACCCGGTCTTAGCAGCTCATAATACAGCACACCCTTCTGATCCCACCAAATACAGAGCATTACCTTCGCGCCATGGATATTCGGCTTTGCCGTTGATTTCACTGGTTGGCCAAATCGTGCAAGCCACTTTTGGCACGTTCGCTCAGCTAGCGCATGTTCACCATAAACTTGCACCAAAATAAGATGACTTTTGGCAGCAGTTTTCTTCATATTAAAGTAATGAAAAAGAACTCCCTGCAAAAACCCTTTTTCAGACACAAATTTCGACATATTTGAGTAAAAAAAATGTTGTTGTTTACGCTTCAAATGAATGACATATACTGAAATGACGTACAATGACAGTAGCTTTCCAACGCACGTTCCAATGGAATAATAACAATGGAATAACACAAGTTGGGAAATCTCTTAGCAAACAGCACGAAAGTTATAGACCCAATAGATAAATATAAACATACATAAAAAATAAATAAAAACAGTAGATATATAATATACAAATAAATAAATAAATAAATAATATTTATAAAAAAGTATAATGTATATTTAAATAAATAAATATATAGAATAATATAAAAAAAATAACAATATATATATAAAAAAATATAAATAATAATATAAAATAATATAAAAAATATAAATACTATAAAGCAATATCAATAAATAAATATATAAACGAACAAGTATACGAACAAGTAAATAAAATAGGATATATGTTTAAATTATTTTAAGATCACAAACAAAATTGTAGATATCATGATAAAGTTAATTGTTTGATTAGTGGATTATTAGGAATGTTGTACCTTGGCTTAAAAGTATTATTAAGCTTACATATCCCGGATGAGATCAGTTCAACATTAGCATTGCCATGTAAATACTCTACATATCTAATGTAGAGTGATACCAAGGGAGATTCAGCATCATTTTCAAAATTTTTTATTTTTTTCTTATATATTTTATTTAAATATTTAAATATTCAAAAGTAATTTAAAGTTTCTTAATATTATATTTGGTAGAATTACCCCAGATAATACAGCCATAGAGTAAAATAGATTGAAAAATCGTGTGATGGTGAATAATGATCTTATTCTTATTAATGCATGATCTTCGGTTTCAGTCTTGTTCTTCGTCTCTTCAACCCATGCATGGCGACATTATTTGCATGTTTTTGGCTCGGGCTACCTCCACCATCCAATACAATGACGTGCAAATTTAGGTTCACTATGGTATACCCTGTGCTATGTAAGTAGTTGGGAGTTGGGCGCCAACATTGTATTAATATGGACATACACATGATAGGAATCACTTCAAGAAAACACGTTTTACTCATTACTGTTCTGCGATGTTCACGCAATGGCTGACTAGAAGTTAATGCTCCTCCCAGCAATCACAGATTTGTATTTTTGTTAACTCGCCATCAAATACGAACGTAGGTCTTTTCCTTTAAATTCAAGGAAAACCGGCTGTGATACACTCTAGTACTAGTATTTCATGAATTCGCAGTAGAAGAGTCACATGTGCCTACGACCAAATTCAAGGAAAAGCGGGACCCTTTTCTACGTACAACGACTGTGATACACTCTTAGTATTTCATGAATTCATAGTATCATCGTATTTGATGAATTCGCAATTCGCAGCTCATGAGTTCGTAGTAAAATAGTCACATATGCCTTCAAATTCAAAGAAAAGCGGAACGAATAATTATGATGAACTCTGACATACATGTTCTCCTTGACATACACGAACAGTCATACTAATAACGATTTTCGCATAGGGACCAGTTGTTATATGCAACTCATTGGGGGAAGATGTGTCCTATCGATATCCTTCCCCGTTGTACTATTCTTTTGAGCGTTGTCCAGTCATCATGATGCTGTGACGAATCAGCAAATGCATAAAATAGAGGTGTTTGTTATTTCCTGAAAGGCATGAGGGAAGTAATCTCCCAGGACTCAGAGTTCTGTCTCTCAACTGATGGAGACTGGGACAGTGAAAAAAGTTGTAAAGAAAGTCCTCACTTTCTCTCGTTGGAAAGTCATACTTCTAAGGTGTTTGACAGAATTTGGCATCAAGATCTCTTGTCTGAAATGCCTGCCTATGGTATCGATGAATTTCTTCTTCTATGAAATTTTGGATGGGTTCAAGTCCAATGTCCACCCAATAAATGCTGGTGTTCCCCAAGGCTCTGTTCTGTCACCGACACTCTTTCTCATTTTTATAAATGATCTCTTGTCTGCTACTTCTAATCCAATCCATTAATTCGCTGATGAGAGCACTCTCAGCTTTTCATATTCGTTCCAAGACTCAGCCATAGAATTGGAATGGCAGCGCATGTTAAGCACCATGTATTCCGATCTTGAGAGCATAATTAATTGGGGAAGAACAACCGAGTGGAATTCAGTGCTGCAAAAACTTAGTGATGTCTGCGAACCCTTGGTAACCGCACCTGTGTCGATGAAACCGGAAAACTTACCATTCTTGGTATGTGCATCAGCACAACACTTAGTTGGTACGATCACATATTTGAGGTCGCCAAAAATGCTGCGAAATGTTTCGGCTTTCTTAATCGATGCAAGAAATATTTCACTCCCACTGATTTGGCTTTAATTTATGTGGCGTATATCCGCCCAAACTTGAGTACAACGCTCATATCTGGTCTGGTGCCCCCAAGACCACCCTGCACCTACTAGATAGAATCCAAAAGCTAGCGATAAAACTTATAGGAGACGAAGTCTCCTCTCAAGCTTCGACGTATCGTCTCTTCTTTGTCCGTATTTTATAGCTATTTTATCAAACGACGTTCAAGTGAGCCCATGAATTCACCTTGAAATATGTACGCGTCTCACCAGGAAAGCTCGTCAGCTCATCAGAAATGCACCCTTATGCCTCCTTTCGGACGGACAGTTAAATTTAGGGACTAGTTTTCCAGCCGCACCACACGAACCACAGACTAGAATCCGCAGATGTTTAAGACCAAGGTGCACAGGTACCTTCTTTCCCTTTCTCCCTCTATACCTTTGGCCGGTGCTGTGTCTTGAACCCGGACACTTAAGGGTATTAAAAGTCCCTTGTGCGCGCGTAAGTTATAAAAAAATTCCACTTTAGTGAGTGATCCGAATAGCGCTCCTAGGAACTCCTTTCATTTTTTTTTACTGAATATTCGCTCCGACTAGCGTCGATTTCGTAAGAATTGCCTCCCTTTCCTGACTGACTATTCGCTGATCAAACGTTGGCAGATTCTATTTCTACCTCGTCTCTGCAGCGTCTGCAAACATCCTTATTCTGTGTGCTCAGGCGCAGTTCTTGTGTACTTGTACTGCAGCACAGTGCCCGGTAAGGAACCAACCATATACGCGTGGACACTTTCTTGCGACTAAAACCGATCAATGAGCGATGATCCAATCCCTTGCTGTTGCTCCAATATTCAAATCAGCTTTGTTAAAGAAGTCACATAACAGCACGTCGCCTTGTCTAAAGTCCTTTTTTGACACACTCTCGGTGAGATCTTTATCGACTTTGACAGAGCAGTGGACCGTCGTTTTATGAAGCCATTCGAAGATTGGGTCTTATGATGAATATGTTTGAAGTCTCAGCTCCCTATCTCATGTGATTCCTACGTCACGCAAACCGACTATGGGTACAGGTTCGTATTGCAGAGAGGTGGAGCGAGGAAAGCAATGTACTACCATTTAAAATTGTTTAGTTAGAGAAAGCTGTTGTTGCACCAAATACCGAAGGAATCAACGTCGTTTTCGAGTTCATGTGAGTCGATTGAGTTGCATATTGCCTTGATTATTTGTATGCCATCTGCGTAGATAGATTGAATGGATTATTTTATTATGCAATCGACGTCAATGATTGTTGAGACAGACGATGGCGAAATGTCCGATGGGGCAACAACAATAGCGTCGATTGTTGAGTGTCTGAAGGAATATAATACTAGCGATTTTTAAGGTACAACTTATATCATTCGATGATATAGGGTGGGACACCAACGGCTGGTTGGTTTGAAGAAGATCATTGGGTGGATGACCCTAGGATGGGCAGCTGCTTGTGAGGCAGTAACTGGGCCTCACTGGGCCCATATGAATAATGTATGGAAAATGCATGAGGATACATGAAAAATGGCGCATTTTGTCATAGATTTTATGAAGCGTGTACTGCTGCGGTAGGGGAACAATTGCTCGTCAACGGACGTGTTGGCACATGGCGTATAAGCTCTCTCTCACGTTCAACATGATCCATATGCCGTCGATTGCCGCAGATTTATTGGTTAGTAAGCGCTGTTCCCGTGTATTGCCAAAACGAATGTAACGTAGCAAAATATTAAAAAGCCCACAATTCCTTGGTCGGATGTGTGTTGCAATTGAAGAAGCCAGAAAACAATAACAAACCTATGAATGCATACAATTCGGTTTCATTCGTTGGCTGCAAAACCATTGGATTTTCCGTTGGATGTTCTTCGTGTCAAGCGCGCAAAATGATATCAACCATCTCTGGTGTCACGAAGTGTTCGTAAATTGAAATAGGATTGTGTACGAAATTACTACTTGACCCAGTTACTGCAGCAATTGGCACATTATACCCCTGCGGCCAGTTCGTTTTGGAGCTTACATCCACATAATTCCATTTTTGCATGAATAAATGAATAATCAGACAATTTTTCGGGCACAAGACCAGCCGCAAATTCTTCTTGAACATTTATCTCATCATTACCAACTTTATCATCAGCGTAATCAGACTCCGACTCTTCGACTTCCAACTCGATATCAATATCAGACACATCAGCAGCATCATTATCCGGCAATCTGCATCATCATCAACAAATTCATAATCTTTTTCAATAATTTCTTCGCCAATAATGTCGCTATGTGTTCCGCAGTTAGCAGTACAGATCTGGTTTCCCGATTCGGAACTTTATCAATTTGTTCTGCTATTTTTCACTACACAAGGACTAAAAATAATAATTTATTTATAATAAGTTCTATTTATTGTGTTTGTTTTGTAAGTTATATTGGGTCTATAACTCGTGCGGTTTGCTAAGAGATGGCCCAACTTGTGTTATTCCATTGGGACATGCGTTGAAAAGCTACTGTCATTGTACGTCATTTCAGTGTGTCATTCATTTGAAGCGTGAACAAAAATAATGTGTTTTTCACTTAAGTATGTCGAACTTTGTGTCTAAAAAAGGGTTTTTGCACGTTTTTTATTTTACACGTTTTTTACATTACTTTCATATGAAGAAAACTGCTGCCGAAAGTCATCGTATTTTGGTGGAAGTTTTTCGTGAACATGCGCTAGTTGAGCGAACGTGCCAAAAGTGGTTTGCACGATTTGGCCAACCAGCCAAATCAACGGCAAAGCCGAAAGTCCATGGCGCGAAGGTAATGCTCTGTATTTGGTGGGATCAGAAGGGTGTGCTGTATTATGAGCTGCCAAAACCTGGTGAAACCATCAATGGACAACGCTACCGAACACAAGTAGCCGAAAAACGCCCGGAATATGCGACCAGACACGAGGCAATAATTTTCCATCATGACAACGCTCGGCCCCACGTTGCTATTCCGGCTAAGAACTTTTTGGAAAACAATGGATGGGAAGTTTTCCCCACCCGCCTAATAGCCCAGACCTTGCCCCTTCTGACTACCATTTGTTCCGGTCGATGCAGAACGCCCTCACTGAAATACGGTCAGAGCAGCATATCAAAAATTATAATAATTCCATCTATCTAATATGAAACTAAACTGGTATTTCTTTTGTTAACATACAGCAGAGCGGGCTCATCTCTTCATTCATTATTTTCTTTTGTTGCAATGTTTAGGGGGTGGGGGTTTTTCCATACAAGTGTGCGCAAATATGAGACAATGTGCGATGACATGTAAATAACAAACCGAGTTCGTGAATAATCGTTAAAAACTTCATGATAATCCGTCAAACTTGTCGTTGGACTACGCTGTGAAGCCTCGGCCATCTCGGTAATACTTCATTTCTGAACTGGACGAACTTAAAAAAATAAAGAAAAACTCAAGAAAAAGTATCAAACAGAGAGCGTTTTTTTTTTATTTCCGGCAACAACGACTCGCTCCCAGATATTACTGGCGCAGTGAGAAAACAACAATAGAAGCAAGAATAATACTAATGGGCGTCACAATGGGTAGAGCCGGACCTACTTTGAACGTGGCAATAGGCTGACTCCCTTCCGAAACTTCGTACATTGAACTTTCCTGAGGGTATAGTATGAAACGTTATCAGACTTCACACTCACATTTGTTGACCTAGATTCTATTGTATTCCAGAAAGGAATCATTTCCAAGCTCCCACCAGCATATTTTGTTTACGTTTCTCACTCAATCGCTTCTTTAGAACCAAGCCACGCCTCAGACTGCACCCTGTTGCATCATGTGAAGTTCACAGGTCATAATGGACAGGACATGAATGAGCAACAAGCACCAGTTAATGCAAAATTTATTTCAATCATGGACCTTGTGCCTAGTCGTTTTTACGAATATCTCTTGAAACACACCATTTTTTTCCTCAGACGTTCCACTATTCAAATACGGAAGCGAATTCACTTCAAAGAAAGGCAGATCATGCCCTTATTTATTTAAAAATGACAATGTTCATAAATCAAGACACTCAATCCCACAAAGTCTCCGCTCTCCTTTCGAAAGTAACGTCTTCCATTTTGAATGAATCAAAAGGCTATTGTTCTCATTTCTTTGAATATCCGAATAAAAACGGTTCGATGCAACCGGATACGGGATCCCAACAAAGTTAACCCTTTTCATGCTCCATTGAAACGAAAATGCTCCACAATGCTTTAGTTCAATGGCACCACAAAGGGGTGGAATCGAATAGAACGTCTAAAAATAAACTCTGTACGAGCTCATCTTGTTCGCCTCTTCATCATTATACTTCTCATTTTTAACCTTCCACAAGACCCCTTCTTCACTTTGGCAATATGGTTGGTGGGCCCATAACAACAGTTGTTTGCTCCTCTTTATCACTCCTTTCAACAGCGCCGAGAAAAGTAATCAAACACAAAGGGGGGAAATAAACGCTTATTCGTTTTCCATCAGACATTCACTCAAATACCCTCCGCAGCACCTGTATTTCGGAGATTTACGCAC
The DNA here is from genome assembly GCA_905231855.2 of Eristalis tenax. Lineage (NCBI taxonomy): Eukaryota > Metazoa > Arthropoda > Insecta > Diptera > Syrphidae > Eristalis > Eristalis tenax. The sequence continues at coordinate 44,574,364 of HG993126.1, read as the reverse complement.
GCTCCTGGAGTCCGTTCGCCTTTTGCGGGCATTCATAAGGGTTTTTTTTTTTTCATCTTTACGCCCTACTGCGGGGTAGACCTTTCTTGAGAATGAAATCTTTTCAATTACATTTCGTAGGATTCTTCACATTTTCGATGTGAAAGCCATTCGCTGGGAATTGACTGCTTATATAAAAATACACGAAGATGGTCTTAGGACAGCACGGGAAGTGTTGCAGGGCTACATTTCGTCTCAGTGACAAAGTGAATTGGTTACCAAGAAGTTAGGGAAGACTATCAAATCTCAATTTATTGTGCCCCTTGAACGACAGCAAATGGACTTCGTCAGAATCCATGCTAAATCTAGTTTAGCAATCTTTTATCAACCACAATGAAATGCCTACGTCGATATATATTTCCTTAAAGTTTAAGACAGCTTGTAATCTGACAGATTGACAGATATATCCGCCTGCAGTTATTGGTGCGAGAAGCACCATGCAGGATAGGGTTTGAAATCTACATCTCATGTCGATGTGTAGTTTCTTCAGACTGGCATTGAAGAAAATAGTGCAGTGGCCACTTGCAAACACGGAGACATAAAAGCTTTCGCTGTGAATAGAGAACAGATGAAATGAAGTGGCTTAAGGGGAATGGGGAAAAGACAAAGTACACATTCTTCTTTATTTGGGCTACAGTCAGTGGGCCTCAACCAACACGCCTCTCCAACTTGCACGATCTGTCGTTAGCTGCCTCCAGTGTCGCACATCAAGTTGTATGAGGTCCTTCTGGTCCCTTGTTGGAGATGAGTTGCCATAGCTGTACATGTCTCAGCCACGTTAGCCGTTGAATTCGTAGGCGCCTGTCTATGCTCATGTCACTGTCCAGCTCGTACAGTTTGTAGTTGAATCTTCTGCTCCAAATGCCTTCAACGCAAACAGAAAAAGAAAGACAGCACGCAGAAATTTTCTGTCGAATAGAACCCTTTATCTGTTTTTGTGATTGTCCATGCCTCCAAGCAGTACATCAGGACTGGCAGGATAAGGGTCTTGTCCTTCGAGAGTCGGCTCAACTACTCAATTGCCTCTTGAGCCCATAGAAACAGCGGTTGGCAAGATTGTTTGATCTCGGAACTGTTTTGTGCAGAAGAGTTTAAGTATATCCTTCGTCTTGCCATCAGCCACCGCTAGACCCATCTTAAACGTTTCCCTCTCAACGCCTTCATTGACGGCTAACTGTGTCACAAAGTATATGGTACCGTAAAATCGATCCATAGCTCACCTGTATCATCCCGTCGCTATGGGAAGATGCACTTAAGAGAAGCTTGTCTAACTGAGGTCACCTGTGAACTCCGCAAATACGTATATTCCACGTGGAATCGTCCTTGATAACCGGTGATCTGAAGATCTAAAGGGTCAGGTTTTTTTCTGCATTTCATTTGACATTTCTCAATTTCAGACTAACTCAGTTTGAACCATGGAAAGATACACAATCGAGCAACGCGTTAAAGTTATTCAGGTTTATTATGAAAATGGGCGTTCAAATCAAAATGCATATCGTGCACTTCGTGATTTTTCGGTCAATTTAATCGTCCAAGTGAGCGTACAATCGGAAAAATCGTGCAAAAATTTGAGCAAACCGGGTCTGAAGGAGATGTGAAAACACCAGTGCATGCTCGTACTGCAGAAAATATTGCTGCTGTTCGCGATAGTGTGGCTGAAGAGCCGTGCACCTCAACTCGTCGTCGTGCCCAACAATTGCACCTCTCACGCTCGTCGTTGATGAACATTGTGCATAAAGACTTGCATTTACAGGCTTACCAGGTGCAATTGACTCAAGAACTAAAGCCTCTTGACCATTTCAAGCGTCGTCAATGGTCAGAATGGTGGCAAGAAATGGCAACTGTGGATGATCAATTTTCGAAGAAGATCATCTTCAGTGATGAGGCACATTTTCACCTCAGTGGAGTCGTCAATAAGCAGAATTGCCGCATTTGGGCGAATGATAATCCAAGAGCGATTGTCGAAAAACCAATGCACCCACAAAGAGTGACTGTTTGGTGCGGTTTATGGGCTGGCGGCATCATCGGTCCGTCAGGCAGTTACTGTGAATGGTGTTCGTTATCGTGAAATGATAACGAACTTTTTATGGCCCTAATTGGAAGATATGAATGTGGACGATATGTGGTTTCAACAGGACGGTGCCACTTGCCACACAGCTAACGAAAGAGTGGCTCTTTTGCGCGACAAATTCAATGGCCGTGTTATTTCACGTGATGGCGATGTCAATTGGCCGCCAAGATCATGTGATTTGACACGTCTGACAGAAAAGGTGTACGTGGATAAGCCAGCAACAATTCAAGAGCTAAAGGATGAGATAATTCGGCACATTAACGGACTAGAACCTTCAGCGTCATCGAAAATTGGTACCATCGGATGGAGGTGTGTCGCCGAGGTTGCGGCGGCCATTTTGGCCGATATTTTGTTCCATACATAATTGAACCATACCAATACTATCATCATAAAAAGAAATGACAATAATTTCCTAAATAATTTGTGTTTTATTCAAAATCAACATCGGCCCTTAAAATTTACCCACTCAAACGCCCAAACGCTTTGGTCTAATGCCACTTTCCCACCGAACTGACACCGCGAGGTTCGGTAGAGCTTCAACTGAAACCTCAATAGGCCGTTCCCACCGAGTGTGAAGTTTCTTCACTCTCAGTTTATAAGTGCTCTCAATTTTTTTTTTTAAATGATCGCCTTAACAATTGTCTTTTACAGCAAATAATAGTGTGAGAACACCAGAAAACAGAAAGAGATAGAATGAGAAAATGAACACCAAAATAGTGTCTTCAGAAATGTTCCAACACCTCAAAAAAATATTTGTCACGCCTCAGATTTTGTCATATTCAGAGATAACTTCTCCCTCTGAGTAGACGAAGTATCAACAAAAATCAAAGTGTGCGCTGATAGCTGATACTGCAACTGCCATATTGGTGCGTAGCAGTGTTGCCGCTGAAAAATTTGAGAAAGTCGCACAAGTCTCGGGACATTTTGTCCGAAATCGCTACTAATTTTAAGGTTTTATCATGCTTAGGAGTCGTGCAGTCACTTAGTTGTATTTTCTTATAACTAGCGTTGAATTTGTTGCTTATGAGGGACTCAATGACGTATTTCGTGAAAGAAATATGTTTCATATAAAATAGTTCCCAAAGGTATTTCATGGTCTATCAGCGCGTCGCGGCCTCAAAAAATGGTCAAATTGCGACTAAGGTATACCATAGCGGCAACCCTGGTGTGTAGTTGGGACATTTTCGTTTCTGTTGTCTTCTATGAGATAATTGCAGGATAATATAATTGTCTTATAAAGGGTAATTTTTTAGCTATTATCTTTTTGACAACACTGGCTTAAACAGCTGACGCACGTTTCGTGTTTTGTTTCACTGTCAAACATCTTCAGTTTGGTCTATAATTTAACTATGAATCGTCATACAAACGAACAACGCTTGCAAATTATTGAATTTTATTATCAAAATGCGTGCTCTGTGAAGAAAGTTCATCGCGCGCTTCTTGTGTTCAGTGACGGAGCTCATTTTTGGCTCAACGGGTACGTAAATAAGCAGAATTGTCGATTTTGGAGTGAATATAAGCCAGAAGCATTGCAAGAGCTACCAATGCATCCAGAAAAAGTCACAGTTTGGTGCGGTTTATGAGCTGGCATCATTGGACCGTACTTCTTCAAAGATGATGCGAATCGTAACGTAACTGTGAATGGTGAGCGCTACCGTGAGATGATATCCAACTTTTTTTTGCCCAAAATGCAAGAGCTTGACTTGCACGACATGTGGTTTCAACAAGACGGTGCCACATGCCACACAGCACGCGCAACAATGGACTTATTGAGAGGCGAGTTCGGTAAACATTTCATTTCACATTCGGGGCCGGTCAATTGGCCGCATAGATCGTGCGATTTAACGCCTTTAGACTATTTTTTGTGGGGCTATGTTGAAGCTCATGTCTAAACAGACAAGCCCGCTTCAATTGACGCATTGGAAGACAACATTGAAGCATTTATTCGTGAGATACCGGCCGAAATGTTGGAAAGAATATGCCAAAATTGGACAAAGCGGATGGACCATTTGTGTCAAGGTCAACATTTGCATGAAATAATCTTCAAACATTAAATTATATGGACCGTACTATCGACTCAAATAAAGATTTCATGCATTTTCTGAATTTTATGTGTTTTTTATTTTTTTTTAAACTTTCCTATAGCTTTTAAAAAATCACCCTTTAGAAGCATCCAAATAATGGCGTATCGAAGTCATGCTTATGTGACAAATTTGCACCACACATGATGTGGGACATTGTACCACTTTACTTTCTGAAATGAGAACTCAACTCATTAGAAAAGCTTTATCAGCGTCTGCTGAACTTCCGTTCAAAGTATAACCTCTGCAAACGTAGGCTACATGGTCATTCATGTTAGATATTAAGCTCAGTTGATTTTGTACGTCAGGTGAATAAAGTTAAAATGTATTTTTTTAGCAAACAAGTTGTTGAGTCTTGTAGCGGAAAAAATAAAGCGCTACAATAGCCTGAACTCCGTGCGACGCTGAACGCCTGTCATCTCGGTACGGTACCGGTCTTTACAAAAAGCTGTCCTTTCGTTCAGAGACGTCGGTGAGATCGGCAACCGCGGTCCAACTCTAGAAGTTACTTTTTAAATGTATTAACCTTGTATTATTCGAACAGCCAAGTTATATAGTATATTAAATAAAACTTTTTTTTACAGTCTCATTAGTCGCGCATTGTTCGAGGACAGTACGGGCCGAAGGTATAGAGGGACAAAAAGAGGAGGAGGTACCTGGTCATCCTCATTGGTCTTAAATATCTGAATATCTGCGGTTGTACTCTGTGGAAAATATTAGGTTGGGAAGAGCATACCATATTCGTGTGGTGCGTCCGATGAGCCTCTAAATTTGACTGTGTAAACTCATGACCAATCCTGTCTAAACGGGTATTGCGAGTGAATTCATGAAGAGAAGGAATGTTGTTGGCTTGCTCACTTGAACATCGTTTGTTAAAATAGCGATAAAATACGGACAAAGAAGAGACAGTACGTCGATGTTCGAGCGAGTCTAATGACATATTGTTGTCTCCTAAAAGTTTTATCGCTCGCTTTTTGATTCTATCCAGTAGGTGCAGGGTGGTCTTGGATGCACCAGACCAGATATGAGCGTTGTTCTCAAGCTCGGCCGGATATACGCCACATAAATTAAAGCCAAATCAGAGAGGTTGGAATATTTTTTGCATCGATTAAGGAAACATAAGCATTTCGGAGCATTTTTGGCGACCTCAAATATGTGATCAAGGGTTAGGACACATTTTTTTTGTTTGTGATCGTTCCAACATACAAAGGATGGAAAGCCGCTGTCATCGACACAAGCGCCATTCATGGATAATGGCTGATTAACAAGGGTTCGCTTGAGCGACACCAGGCGGCATTGAGTTTTCGAAGCAACCACTCGGTTGTTCTTTCCCGAGTTAATTATGCTGTCAATATCCGAATTCAATGTGCTTAACTTACAGCGTTCCAATTCTACGGCCGAAGAGTGGAGTGCAGCCATCAGCGAAGGAATGGATTGGATTAAAAAAAAAGGTTCGGAGAAAATTTTTTTGTTCTTTGCGAACTTTATATGGACGGCGTTTATCGGAGGAAGGGATGACATATGGGAGAAATGGAATGGAAGGAGTGCCCGACGCCGGACAAATCTAGGCCACTACGTTTGGTTCCCGGTATCATCAAGTAATGCACGGTGTATAGGCTGGCGTCTAGACTCCTAATCCAGGGAGTTTGACTTCAAGCCACGCCTATGGATTCAAGGGTTGGGACCAATTTTTTTTTTTTTGTTTGTGCAAACAGTGGTGCAAAATCGGAAAAAACACCAAAAATGGAATTTGTAATATGTTGTTGCATTTATTTTCTGTTCCACGTTGGTCCATGTTTTTCCAAGGTTTGGGCAAGTTATGTCAAGGGATATGCGACATACGAAGCTCTAAAATTAGACTTTCTTTTAGTCTTGAAATTCCTGTGTTTTATTTGCAAGAACTCTTTGGTATGAAAAGCAGCATTGTTTATTAAAAATATTTTTTTTTTAATATTGGGTCTACAACTTAATTCGCTTTTCCTTCAAAATTTTAACGTTTGTTTAAGAAAATGATGTACAATAGAATTATTCAAAGTATTGGCCATCTGACGCTATGACTTTTTTCCCATCTGATGTGAACCGTATTTCAGTGAGGGCGTTCTGCATCGACCGGAACAAATGGTAGTCAGAAGGGACAAGATCTGGGCTGTAAGGCGGGTGGGGTAAAACTTCCCATCCAATGTTTTCCAAAGAGTTCTTAACCGGAATAGCAACGTGGGGCCGAGCGTTGTCATGATGGAAAATTATTGCCTCGTGTCTGGTCGCATATTCCGGGCGATTTTCGGCTACTGCTCTCTTCAAACGGATTAATCGTGTCTGGTAGCGTTGTCCATTGATGGTTTTACCCGGTTTTATCAGCTCATAATACAGCACACCCTTCAGATCCCACCAAATACAGACCATTACCTTCGCGCCATGGATATTCGGCTTTGCCGTTGATTTAGCTTGTTGGGCAAATCGTCCAAACCACTTTTGGCACATTCGCTCAGCTAGTGCATGTTCACCATAAACTTGCACCAAAATAAGATGACTTTCGGCAGCAGTTTTCTTCATATGAAAGTAATGAAGAAGAACTCCGCGCAAAAACACTTTTTCAGGCACAATGTTCGACATATTTGAGTGGAAAAATGATTGTTGTTTACGCTTCAAATGAATGACATATACTGAAATGACTACAATGACAGTATCTTTCCAACGCACGTTCCAATGAAATAAAAAAAATGGAATAATACAAGTTTCGCCATCTCGTAGCAAACCGCACGAATACGTTATAGACCCAATAAGTACTTTGCTATTTGAGGTTGCTTTAGCTGGATTAGACCGAATGCACTAGAATTACTATTTTATTATTATTTCCCTTGCGCTAAAGTTTCAGCTCCACTTAGCACCAAAAATTGGTTAACAGTTTTGGAAAGCTACCGTATTCAGCTAAATATTCTAAAACTAGTGGTATCCGCGCTGATCCGCCCAGGGACTCGGTGAATAAAATTGTTCAAAAAAGTTCAAGTGGTCAATACCCGTACATCCAGTGAGGCTCTCTGAATATATTGGGCATCTCCTGGGAGTATACGTTATACCCATGACCACTTGCCACGATTCTTTAAAGTCCATTCGCTAATCCAAGAATTTTATGGCCACCAAAAACAGCTAAGCACACATCACTTCCGTCAGTAGCTGACAAGTTTCTGTGACAACGCCTTACAAGGCAAAAATGCCCGAACATCTCACGCTCTTGCCTTTAATGAACGAATTATTTCCGCCTGTGGACACTGCTTGACTTCCCTCCAATGAGCTGTTACTAGATGAGATTTTCGAATTGTTTTTGGCAGTCGTTTAAAGCGCTTAATAGCCTTTTTGCGTTCGAAAAGTTTAACGTCATCCCACGCAACTTAATTATTGATGGTGGAATTAAATTAGAGAGCTAAACAGATTTAGGATTATACGGGTGTAGGAATAATTCGATCTGGCCTCCTAAAATGGCAGCAGCTCATGGACTAATTAAGGTCGCTCGGCGATTTAGTGATCTGAGGGGTGGGAGGAAATCATCAAAAACGATTGTAATTTAAATTGTATTTATTGATCAAAAATGAATGCCACGAAGAAAGATATGGAATTTGAATATTTTAGAATAGATTTGGAAGAAATGGCTGAAGCATAGCATTGGTTGCCCACCTTACTAGGCAATGAGTACATATTACGGTCTAAATGGAAGGCATCGTCTATGACGTGGAATCGCAATATGTACCTTGAAAGCAGAACCCTTTGACTACCCCTGACTGATACGGAAATGTCTTGCTAATTCGAATCACTTTTAATCCGAATATCGCGTTAATCCACACCCATTCTAATCAACAACGAAAGATGAAATTGATATGGAAATATAGAAACAAATTTTATTAACAATACTACTTGGTCAGAAAGACGTACAGAAACCCATCAGCATTGAGTTCTTAACACAACTACGCGGGCGTTGACAAATTCCGCACATGCCATGGAAGCAAGTGCTAACGAGGTCTAGAACTTGCTGCTCACAAGATTGAGGCTGTCTTATAAAGCAGCCACTAGAGGGTGGAGTACGCAAACTTCCGGATCGGAAACCAGACAGGAATCTTGGTGTCATGGGCGACAACAGACTTCGTTCCAAACCCCACATCGGCATCGATGATGCAGCCAACACTCTCCAGAATACTTCCGAACATCGGCTGCCCTGGATACGGTCGTAGGATCATGCTGTCCAGAGTGGTCAGCTAAGTTCTTCCGTGCGCTGCTCCGATATTGCTGGCAACAACTGATGGCAGGAGAAAGCTGTCGGCCAAGTACAGGCTCTACGCAATCAGAGACATCCGCTGATGGCCTCTGTCTGCCGAACCATCTCTGACGATGCAGCATGTGTACTAGCTGAAATGTTCCCCATTCAGGGTAACTCCCGGATGGTACTTGAGCCTGAATCGTCAGGAGGCAAGAAGAATAAAGACGGAGGAAAAAGCGGCATCGATGACCCTGTGACAACAGCAGTTGCGATGGCTCCACAAGGGGCAGGTAGACCCATAGGCTCACTCCCACCATTGAACTATGGACAGAAAGGAAAGAGATTGTCTTGTCGAGGCACGGTGGCTCTTGGAAATACCTCCACAGGCATGGGCTCGACAGCCCCGCGAAGTAATGAAGTCTGCTAGAAGTGTGCCGAGGTGTGGTTTAGGACGTGGGCGCGAGAAAAATGGAAAATAATATCCCGCGAATCGATCATGCTGGTAGCTGTGGTGCGGGCTATTAGTATTAGTATCTGATCACTCCATTGGCAAGTGATCAGCGAAAATTATTGCACAAGGCATTCATATACAAAGTAAGGGGTACAATAGATATTTATGGTCGCAGTACTTGTGTCTGTAGGGCATACCCCAAACCTTTCAATTCAATTCAAACTATCGTTGTGGAGGTGGCGTTGTAGGCTGGTGCGTCGACTCTTACACAATTTAGCCTACATTGTCGAGGTTCGACTCCTGGTACGAGAAAAATGATTTTCCCGGCCCCACATCTTTCGAGTCTCTAATAATGCTCAGAGCCCTTCGGAGTCGGCATAAAACTGTAGGTCCCTTCGATTCTTGAAAGAACAACAGCACGCTCTGGCTTCTGAGAAACTAGGCTCTGGCCCTCAACGGGCTGTAGGGCCAACCATATTATCACTATAAGACGATAAAAAAAATTGACAGTAATTTACGAGCAAAAGGAAAAACATGCTCACGCGATACTGATTTCGCGTTCAAAACTGTATCAGTTGTGTGAACACGCACACATCTTAATTTAAGTTTTATTTTTATTTCTATTTATTATTGAAGGTTTTGGACGTTTAATAACCAACTATTTTCTTTTTCTTGTCCTGTACTCGCTGGTACGATTAACTTGAAAATCCGAATAGCTCCTTTCAGGTTTGCAAGACATTCGTGTATATATAAAAAAGGAATATAGGTGGTGTGACCCGGCGTTAGCTTCTGCAGCAACCGCTCGTGTTGTACATGCTAGTGTGTCACGGTCCATGAATCTCGTGTGGATTCTCCGTTCACCAAATGCGGCAATTTTGCTTGTTAAGTGTCAGAGATTGTGCAGTGGGCAGTGTCGGTCATCAACATTTTCAGCCAAATATCAGGTACAGTGTCAATTGTTAAACGGAATGTTTCTCTGTATTCCAACAGAGGTTTGCGGTCTGCCGGCAAGTCTGAGTGAATTGAGGCAATTCCACTCAACCCGGAGACAAATGCGAATCACCATAATGTGCCACAAAGTGATTACATTGACCGCGGTCACATCACGTGGGTTCTTGGCAGCACTAATTGGCGTTACAGTCCAGGGTGGACCTGGGCCTTAACCAACAAGCCACTTCAACTAGCACGATCTCTAGCTATCTGCCTCCACAGTCGCACACAGACGTTGAACCCGTAGACGTCTGACTAGACTCATGGCGCTGTTCAGTTTGTGGTTGAATCTACTAGTCTCTCCAATCTAAACCGTCAACGCCAACAGGACCAGACACCGCACGCAGAGCTTTTCTCTCGAAGAGACCCAGGACTTCAACCTTATGCAAGACTTCAGATCAGATCTTCGAGAGTTGGGTCTGTTACTCAGTTGCCTCTTGAGCCCATAAAAACAGCGGTTGCCAGGAGATAGATCTCGGAACTGATATTGTTCGTATCTCTTACTGCTTCAAGCAAATCCTAGGGCTGTCCTAACTCCGGGTTAAGCAAATCGACATGATTAGTAGTAGTTCGAGTGATTAGCAGTCATTCGAATGATTAGTAGACATTCGAGTGATTAGTAGTCATTCGAGTGATTAGTAGTCATTCGAATGATTAGTAGACATTCGAGTGATTAGTAGTCATTCGAGTGATTAGTAGTCATTCGAATGATTAGTAGACATTCGAGTGATTAGTAGTCATTCGAGTGATTAGTAGTCATTCGAATGATTAGTAGACTTTCGAGTGATTAGTAGTCATTCGAGTGATAAGTAGTCGTTCGAATGATTAGAAGTTCTCGAGATGTTGTAATAATCGATTATCCCTCGAGTTATCATTCGAATGCGCCCATCACTTGTCACGATACTCAACGATATGCACGTTGAGTCCATACAACTGAATGCGTATTTTCAGCGTATATCGTCACTATTCCTACGCGTCGTATTGTTCCAGTTAATTGTCATGGTCTAGGCAAGGTATCCATCATGTACAGTTTGGTTCCGTCGATTCCGTTCCAGAAATTTCGATGTGCACCACGCTCTGGAAGGTCAATTGTCGAAAATGTCCACAAAACCATGGAAATCGTCGAATCTGACCATCATATTTCGGAAAAGCTAGTCACTGCACAAAGCCCGTTTGGAACAATTTTAACAAAGACTGGATAAAAACACCAGCTCGTGGGTACAACAGGAGTAGAGACCACAACATCGACCCCTTTTCGAAGTGGATGGTGACTGGTGACGAAAAGTGGATAATTTTCCAAAACAACGTGCGCAAACGGTGGCCAAGCCATGTAACAACTAAAAATGGCACATCCTAGGGAGCGTATGCATTTTTATATCGATTCAACGTTCAGAGACTGGTGCATTAGATAACGAGAGTTTGTATTTTAAGACTATTGCCTACGCATTTTGTCAACCTTTGCTTCGAGGGACTTGAACTCAGTCAGTCGTGCCATATGAATCTGAAAGCTGGAGGATAAGAAAACATGTTGTTAGCAAGCCTGACTAGTTCGTCCGTTTCACTGTTCACTCACTTTATAGTCCGGCACCCAGCTCGGGTGAATGTGGACTAATTCCTTCATTGTATCCTTCTTCAAGGGATTTATGACAGCTTATTTACACTTCAGAATTCAAAGAGACTAATTCCAAGCATTTCATTGCCACCTGCCTGTCAGTGACAATACAAATGTCACGTGTGGATACACATTACATCAGGACTGCGGCTTATGTCATAATCCTCGCCTGAAACGCGCTGCACCTCACCCTCCGAACGAACTCCTCAAGATAATTAACCCTACAACCCCCGAAAATCGCCCCTATCATTATAGTTCCGAAAATTTCTGTTAGACAGTAGTGTGGACGCGTGTGGTCATTGTTCTCAGGAGGGATTGTGGATTGTCCACAAGTTGTGCTGGGCCTTCGCTGCCGTCTGAATTAAGCGGATTAAGTTGAATAGAGTACCAAGGGCATCCGAAGGAGAACATCATTTACACATACATGCTTGTCTGTGAAGTGTGAACCTTCTTTATGATGTTTATGTGTATTTGATGTGAACAACTAGACCACAACTGAAGGACTGGGGACGAACGAAATATAAATGCCCAGTGATATGTAGACCTTACTGAGTGCAGGTTAAGTGCGGAATTTCGTACCCGCTCAACTTCATACACAAGCGAGGTTCAACTGAAGTGAAGTTCACACTTAACTGTGAAACCGGACGAGTCAAACCAAACAAACATTTGAACTTACTTTAAGCCTTCACCGTGGAACTGGGCATAAGATATTTACTGAATGTCAAATCACTCGGTCGCTATTATAGCGCAGTGCATTTACTAACTTAAAATAATAAGTAAGTAAGAAAACCTAAACAATATGCTTGCAACGATGGGTGGGAGCAAGGCATAAGTAGAGAAAAGCGTGTGTGCATTATCGCTACTCAAACGTGGCAACCAAACAGTGAATAGCCATTAGCTACCGAGCTACGAAAAGCTAAAGTTCGGCAGTTAAACTGTTTACGCAGCAATCACTCTAAATTAAGTACTTCTTTTCAGTTACAGTGGTGTCAGCTGAAAAACGCCATGGACAAATATGGAAGGCGGCTCTCATCAAGGAGGACACGTTCTTTTACAAATTTTATTTACTTATTTATCTCAATCAATTAAAATCAATGCGGTTTTTTTTTTTCAAAATTGTAACGTTTGTTTAAGAAAAATATGTAAAATAGTATTATTCAAAGTATTGCCCATCTGAAGCTATGACTTTTTCCCATCTTTCTGGCAATATGTGGATCCCATCCCAAAAGAACTGCGCTGATGTGAACCGTAATTCAGTGAGGGCGTTCTGCATCGACCGGAACAAATGGTAGTCAGAAGGGGTAAGGTCTTGGCCACAAGGCGGGTGGGGTAAAAATTCCCATCCACTGTTTTCCAAAGAGTTCTTAGCCGGAATAGCAACGTGGGGCCGAGCGTTGTCATGATGGAAAATTATTGCCTCGTGTCTGGTCGCATATTCCGGACGTTTTTCGTCTACTTGTGTTCGGTAGCGTTGTCCATTGATGGTTTCACCCGGTTTTGGCAACTCATAATACAGCACACCCTTCTGATCCCACCAAATACAGAGCATTACCTTCGCGCCATGGATATTCGGCTTTGCCGTTGATTTAGCTGATTGGCCAAGCCAAAATCATCACATTTGTAACGTTCGCTCAGCTAGCGCATGTTCACCATAAACTTGCACCAAAATACGAGGACTTTTGGCAGCAGTTTTCTTCATATTAAAGTAATGAAGAAGAACTCCTCGCAAAAACACTTTTTCAGACACAAAGTTCGTGTGTGTGTTTGTGTGGTAAAATGATTGTTGTTTACGCTTCAAATGAATGACATATACTGAAATGACGTACAATGACAGTAGCTTTCCAACGCATGTTCCAATGGAATGATACAAGTTCCGCCATCTCTTAGCAAACGCACGAATTAAGTTATAGACGTAATTCGTGCGTACGTAGGTAATTTGTAGGTACGAAATTTTTTGGGAAATAAGAAAAGTTCGGACTTTTCTCAACACGTTAATGAACTATTGAATCACTTTCAAAAGCTCGGATGTAACATGAGCATCAAGTTACACTTTCTTCAGAACTACTTAGATTATTTTCCCGCCAATCCTGGGGATCTAAGCGAATAACAGGGCGAGCGATTCCACCAGGACCTTCGTACGATGGAGGAACGCTATCAAGGCTACTGGAACGCTCACATGATGGCTTACCATTGTTGGAGGTTTCAGCCTTCAGCTTCAGCAGGAAAATCGAACAAAAGAAAGTTTTTTTTCCACTTAAAATTAAATGAATTGAAATCATCTTCAAATATAAAATGTTTAATTATAAACGAAAGCCATGTGACATATTCCTTTTAACTAGAGCTGATACAGAAATTTCAGTCACTGAAAATTTGACTTAAATCTTACTAGTGAAAATATAGTTTTTTCAAAATATCCTGAAGAAATGTGTTTAAAATAGTAAAACGCCAAGAAAATTAAACTTTCTATTATTTTTTATCTCTCATTCACATCCCTACTCACAATGAGTACAATTCGTTGACTGTGTGCATACATGTTGAAGTTTGAATTATCAATGTGTGCTGCAGCAAAACGGACGGAAATTACGGTTTTTTCTCAACCATTTACACACAACGTGGAGGGATATCAAGCGATTCATAAAAAAAGGTTCTTGGAAATCCCATCTACGTACCTGCGCGCGATGTTCACTTGTTGTGCAAATTGAAGTCATGACGATGAACAAAATTAGCCTATCGTGTAACACATTATGTAATTAGTCTAGCTCTGAAATTTTATCTAATCTAATCCGTTCAGAAGTTCAATATTCACAATTTCAGCAAAATTGAATGATTTGTGTGTAGCTGTGTATATGTACATGCATAGATAGTTTGGGTATGACAAAATAAGAAAAGTGCGAAAATGCTTATTGTTCCTTTTCGTTTGGTGACTCAGGCAGTCGTTCGTATATGTTCGATTGAGACGTAGAAAAAACTGAATGGTTACACCAAAGCAAAATATGAAAAATGTGTGTGTATATATGGAATGTACAACACACTGGGGGATGGTTGATATGCACGACTACGCAACTTGAAAAGGTTTCATATTGGATTGATGCAACCACTCTTATTTTGAGAATTTTATTCCCGTTTGAAAAGTGCTCGTAACTTCCGAACCGTATGTCGTACCGACTTAAACGACACATTCAGCATCTAAATTTTAGAATGATTTTTGTTGAAAATTTCTGAGCTCTGCGACGTGTAGTTTCGGAGCCTTTGTCGGTCAGACACACGCTATTATCTTTTTGGCAACACTGGCTTAAACAGCTGACGCACGTTTCGTGTTTTGTTTCACTGTCAAACATCTTCAGTTTGGTCTATAATTTAACTATGAATCGTCATACAAACGAACAACGCTTGCAAATTATTGAATTTTATTATCAAAATGCGTGCTCTGTTAAGAAAGTTCATCGCGCACCTCTTCCATTTTATGGTCAGTTTAGACGAAGCTCATTTTTGGCACGTAAATAAGCAGAATTGTCGATTTTGGAGTGCATATAAGCCAGAAGCATTGCAAGAGCTACCAATGCATCCAGAAAAAGTCACAGTTTGGTGCGGTTTATGAGCTGGCATCATTGGACCGTACTTCTTCAAAGATGATGCGAATCGTAACGTAACTGTGAATGGTGAGCGCTACCGTGGATGATATCCAACTTTTTTTTGCCCAAAATGCAAGAGCTTGACTTGCATGACATGTGGTTTCAACAAGACGGTGCCACATGCCACACAGCACGCGCAACAATGGACTTATTGAGGGGCGATTTCGGTGAACATTTTATTTCACGTTCGGGACCGGTCAATTGGCCGCCTACATCGTGCGATTTAACGCCTTTAGACTATTTTTTGTGAGGCTATGTTGAAGCTCATGTCTATACAGACAAACCCGCTTCAATTGACGAATTTGAAGACAACATTGAAGCGTTTATTCGTGAGATACCGGCCGAAATGTTGGAAAGAGTATGCCAAAATTGGACTAAGCAGATGGACCATTTGAGGCGCAGTCAAGGTCAACATTTGCATGAAATAATCTTCAAACAATAAATTATATGAACCGTACTATCGATTCAAATAAAGATTTCATGCATTTTTCTGAATTTTATGTGTTTTTTTTTTTTTTTTTTGAAATCCCCCCTTGATACATCTGACAAAAGCTCAGGCAAACCACGTTTGCCAACCGCTGAACGGTGCATGTTCTTGTCTTCTGTGGAACTACACGAGGAATCACCACACTTGGAGACACAAAAACCAATCGATATCGTGCTGTAGGTACTCGTCTACACGTTTGTGAACGAATACATTTTTTCCAAGGAATCTAAAAACTCGCTAAGAAGCTTGCTTAACAATAAACATGCCCTCTATAAAAACGTGTGTGTACTTCAAACAAATCATCACATCCTACAGGTTTACATGTGCAATCCACATTTAAAAAAAAAAGCTGAACATTTAACAGTGCTCTCAATGAAATTGCGTACATTTCTCTCCCAAGGGATCACTCCAAGATACTGGTGAAGACGACAACAAGTAGGAACTTCCTCCAGAGTCTATGTAAAAAGGAAACCGAAGTAATGGCAAGGAAGTAAGTGAGTACACACTAAGCAGGCACAAGAAACGGATAAGTACACGCTTTGTTACTGCTTCAGTAGCACGTTGTCAGAACCTTGAAGACGGTGTGAAGGAACAGAGGAAAATTCTGCTTTACAAGTCTTTCCAACAGTGGGTGGGACAGCAGAAGAAATTGGATATCTGATTTATGTCGAATTTAGTTTCAAACGACTTTACGGAGTTCACTGGACACTGTGGCAACGAGAGCGAGAGAGCGGGTTAATAGCGTATCATTTTACAATGAAAATTACACCCCAGCGCTTTGAGGACCTCGTAGCATTGTCACGTGCCGGTTTTGTCATTCGATTCAAATGCAACCTCTCAATAGTTGTTCTGTAAACTAATCCATGAATATCTTGATGAACTGCAAATCACTGCTGAAGGCAATGGGTAAAGAGGGAGTATTTTGGCTCTCTCGTGTCATTAAAGCGGCCTGGGAACGTGAAGAGGCGCCTGGCGATTGGCAAACCGGGGTGTTTGTCAGACTCTTCAAGAAAGGGGACAAAAGAGATTGCTCCAACTACAGGGCATGTCTCTTTTAAGTCTCCCCGGAAAAGTCTACGGTAAGGTGTTCGAAGGGAGTTTTAGAGCTAAGGTCGAGCACAGGATGGGAGATGACAATGCGGCTTTCGTCATGGTATAAGTAAAACAGACCAACTTTTCACTCGCGGAATGATACTTGAGAAGGCTTGGGAGTACAGTTGTTTTGTGGATTTGGAAAAGGCATACGAACGAGTCCCTCGAGGTAAAAGGAGCACTGCCCAGAATACTACCAAATATTGGAGCCACGGTCCTCCTATCCTAGAAGGATCCTTATATCTAGGGTAGTGAGCTCAGTTCTTCTGTACGCCGTCCTGGACTGGGCGAGAGCACTGTCGGCGAAGAAAGAAAATAAGAAGTTGTCCTCAATATACAGACTTTGTGCGTTAAGGACAATCAGTGGCTTCCACACGTTTTCGGACGATGCGGCTTTTATAATAGCCAGAATGATCCCTGAAAAAATTCTACAATTAGAACCTAATCCGGCTTGAAGGACCAATGGAAAAAGTCCACCAATTAGAACTTTTTAAGAATTCAATCGCCTAATTCAACCTCACATTAGGTGACAATCAAGCAGGCTTGGATCGATTGAGGTTTCATAGGGTGAGGCTGCATTAGGCGATTGAATTCATAAAAAGTTCTCATTGGTAGAATTTTTTCATTGGCCCTTCGAGGCGGATAAGGTTAGCAGTGTTGGGGTACAGTATGATGTTGAAGAGAAAAATCAAGAAAATATTATAAAAAAAAAACTTGCTGGGATATACAGCAGGCGAGAGAGAGTAGTCTTAATGAAAACGTGGCAAGAATAGTGAGACAACTCTACGAAAGGAAGATGGACCTACAGGTTGATTCCATCCAGGGTTTGGAAAAACATGATGTTGCTAAACATGTTTTTTTTTAAAAAGAAAAAAACATTTTTTTTTTTAAACAAAACAAAACATGTTTTTTATTATTTCTTTATAATTGTTTAAATTGCTTTGTTTTAAACATGTTTTAAAACAAATATGTACATAAATATTGATAGAAAAAATCAGTTTTCAATTTATTATTATTTAGTATATTATTGTGAAAACGTAATTAAAAAGCAAGCTGTGTTGATTGAGAGCCCTCATTATTGTCACCAATTTAGGTGCCTTTTCAGTCCCGAGTCTGTTTCTTAATTTGGAATGCACCAGTCCAAAAGTCGAGAATAATCGTTCAATTCCTGCGGAAGACGCATTTGCTGTAAATAACTGACACTTGATGTCGAGCATCCCTGGATCCAGTTTACTGCTCAGTGATTTCCACCCCAATGACACATGCACATGTCATGAATACGACAAGTTCTTTCTTAAACATGTAACCCAAAAATGGGAAACTCCTTGCACGGTACGCCAGGACATCTTTCATTGCTTGTGGACATCTTGAATCTATGAACTCCATGCACATTGTGTCCTCCTCTTCTGATAGTCCTTCACCTTTATACTTAGGGTCTGATATATAAGCAGCGAAATGTGCAGGTGTCATTGCAGCTTTAAATCTTGCTTTAAGTTTGTCTACTTCTTCTGGCGACCAGTCCGATGAGAGGTGATCTTTCTATATGTGTGTACATTCGCTTAGGACGCACATATCTTTCTGAATGAGATCTAGAGCTCTTGCTACTTTTTTCAGCTTTTTCATATAGTTTTCCACATTTTCCTTGAACTCAACATCTTGGACTTTCTTCACAATTGGTAATTCTAATACAGACCTTTGCTCGCTGCATACTTTGACAAGACAGTGCCAGTTGTTGACATATGATTCGATACAATCTGCTAATGTACTCGTATTCCATCGTACATCCTGAGGTAGTACAAGTGCTTTCACACCAGCTTCCTTGTAATTTGCTTGTGGAAAGTGATGGCACTTGAAATATTTGACGATTTTTTCCACATTCATTTTTATTTCCGGTTCTTCAATATCTTTGGCAAATAAATTTCTATTTAAATCATGTCAGTTTTTTATGCGTGTTTTAGGCATGTTTAAAACAAATTGTTCTTAATAATGTTTTAAACGTGGTTTGTTTATGTTACAAAGTCGGCCCATGTAATTGTCCCCTATTTCGCCAAGGGAATATTGAAAAGCCACCATACACTGGCCACCGATCAGCAGAGCGGTTTTGAGACATTTCGTATTTTCCAGCCCATGTCCACGATCTGCAGACAAATGAAATTTCTAATAACCACGCCTTAACAGGATGCAAAATTTCAAAGTGAAATTCATTATTAATTTTTTAAACTTGAAAGGATGTTGCATAACGAAACCAAAACTTGCCATCTCAGGTAGCTTAAGAAAAAGTTTCTTTATGTCAGAGTAAGAAATACATTTTGCCATGATGTTCTCCCAAGAGCGTAATAATCCTTTTTCACTTTTCAGCAGCAGGTGCCGATAAATTTGTAAACAACCCTAAGCGCAAATGCCGTACCTATTTCTTTCGGGACATAAAAGGAACGCTCAATAGCAGATACAGCCTGAAGTTTTAAATTGGCATTGTTTACGGGAAACTCTGCTGATGGCTTTTTCTGTTCACTTTCACGAAGGTGCGGGCATTTTTAAGGCAATGTGACTTTAAGAATTCAATTTGTGCCTCTCTTAATTTGATAGTTAGATGACTACAGCCATTCGATGAAAGATTTGTTCCCGTTTAGCACACTCGCACGTGGGTATGAGTCAGTATTCGTAGAGAGTATTCCAATCCAAGTGAAGTGTGCAAGTTAAAAACATTAATTTCTATATGGCAGACGTTGTGTTGTCATATAAATTATTGATAGTCAATTAATGACGGATTAAGTGTGTGGGAATGCGAATGTGACTGGAAGAGAAATGGAGAGACTTTAACGATGGCGGACTATGAAAATAAAAAAACACCAAGCATTAATTTTTGAGTTTATTGTCGATGCTAAATGTGAACCAAACCTAAACGTCAAGTTTTTTTCTGCATTTCATTTGACATTTCTCAATTTCAGACTAACTCAATTTGAGCCACGGAGAGATACACAATCGAGCAACGCGTTCAAGTTATTCAGGCTTATTATGAGAATGGGCGTTCAAATCAAAATGCATATCGTGCACTTCGTGATTTTGTCCGGGTCTGTAGCAGATGTGAAAACACCAGTGCATGCTCGTACAGCTCGTACTGCAGAAAATATTACTGCTGTTCGCGACAGTGTGGCTGAAGAGCCGTCTACCTCATCTCGTCGTGGTGCCAAACAATTGCACCTCTCACGCTCGTCGTTATTGAACATTTATGCATAAAGACTTGAATTTACACGCTAACAAGGTGCAATTGACTCAAGAACTAAAGCCTCTCGACCATTTCAAGCGTCGTCAATGGTCAGAATGGTGGCAAGAAATGGCAACAGTGGATGATCAATTTTCGAAGAAAATCATCTTCAGTGATGAGGCACATGTTCACCTCAGTGGATTCGTCAATAAGCAGAATTGCCGCATTTGGGCGAATGATAATCCAAGAGTGATTGTCGAAAAGCCAATGCACCCACAAAGAGTGACTGTTTGGTGCGGTTTATGGGCTGGCGGCATCATCGGGCCGTCAGGCAGTTACTGTGAATGGTGTTCGCTATCGTGAAATGATAACGAACTTTTTATGGCCCGAATTGGAAGATATGCATGTGGACGATATGTGGTTTCAACAGGACGGTGCCACTTGCCACACAGCTAACGAAACAATGGCTCTTTTGCGCGACAATTTCAATGGCCGTGTTATCTCACGTGGTGGCGATGTCAATTGGCCGCCAAGATCATGTGATTTGACACCGTTGGATCATGTGATTTTCCTTGGGGTTATTTGAAAGAAAAGGTGTACGTCGATAAGCCAGCAACAATTCAAGAGCTAAAGGATGAGGTAATTCGGCACATTAACGGCATAGAACCTCAATTATGCTTCAGCGTCAGCGAAAATTTGGACCATCGGATGGAGGTGTACCGCCGAAGTCGCGGCGGCCATTTGGCTGATATTTTGTTCCACACATAAACCATGCCAATATTATCATAATAAAAAGAAATGACAAAAATTTCCTAAATAATTTGGGTTTTATTTAAAATCAAAATCATCGGCCCTTAATAAATAACCACCCTTTATATTCATTTTTGTATATGTTTCTAACCTTTTGTTTTCTTATTAAATACGAATGTGTCCAACAAGAAATGTAGACATTTTACTACCATTTCTTATACAAAAAAGTGTGACCCAGCAACTGCAACAACCTCGGCTATTGCAACCGCCGTAATTTCTATTAGTTGCTTAAGCCGAGTTTATACTGAATATAAAGGCAATATCGTATCCATTTTTCTCCAAAATAAAAGCAAACTTTAGGAGCATATAGAGAAAAGAAAAAAATGAAGGATCCACGTTCATGCGAAGGATACATGTACGTTTCGAAATTCGCTTCGAGTAGCACAACAACATAACCAGAAGGACATTCGAAATAATGCGACACACTGAGACAAACACAAACAGACAGAGTTTAGGTGCACATCAAAAAGTAGTACATGGAAGTAGCACTAGAGGTCACAGTGTAAAGTTAACATCAAACAGAGCACAGGTAAATGAACAAAACAAAACAAAACAAACATACACACTAATTAAGCATTCATTAAGTTTTCCTACAACATCAAACAACACAGAGTACACAGATTCACATTGTGTAGGTATATCGAGTGGCTCACCCTAAAATCAATTCCAACTGTTGATATGAAATTCCCCGAGAGGAATGTCCCGTCTCGGAACCTCACCAGGAGACATGTCTTTCCCACGCCGGAGTCGCCAAGGAGCATCACCTGTTGAGGTATCACGGTACATTATGTATATCACTGTCTGTGAAGTTCTGGCACGCTCATGTATTCAGCAAACAAAATGGCATTCACTCAGGCATACCACATTCGCACAGTCACATGTTCACACATTCGCACAGTCTATGGGGAAAATCCATACCGCCCTTCAGTTCACTTTGCATGAAAATCACTCGACGAACAATTGAGTCGGGGAATAAAGTTAATGTAATGGAAACACAAGTACGACAGGCGGATGATTGTCTAAAGCTAAACAAAGGATGAAGGATAATAGTCAGGAATTATTCGCCGAAGGCCAGTTGAAGATAGTCCCTGTTTTTCTCATCATTGCCCAAAAGTTTCCGTCATAAAAACTTGAAACTTTTCTCCTTTATGTTCTCCTTGGAATTTGTTTCCAACTTTCTCGATTTTTATATAATTGCACGGAACCTTAGTTGAGCCAACTAATCTGTGTAAGAAATGACAGAAATCTATTTGAGTGAGATCTAGATAGTCAGCTCGTGCGGTGTCTGGATCTCGACGGGCGTGTGTACGGCACAACTTCGACCGGAAGAATCTTTGACTTTGCGTTTGTTCGGCAAACAAACCGGAGGACGATGACTTTTAATGAGACAGACTCACGTTGAGGACGTTTGCAAAAAAAAAAGCAAAATCATGGTCGAAGCTTTAGAAGTTTGTTGGTTGTCGCGAGGCATAATCATTGCTTGTGGCCACTGAGCGCCGTTAAACTTGTTTCACTTAAAGGTCTGTAGTTAGAGCTTCGATGCTGCTGAGGCTGATGGATCCTAGCAGTCGAGCTTGCGCCAACTCATCTGTAAAGTATGATCGGAAAAAAGCATGTCCGATGAAGGGAACCTCAACATGGGCCCGATCAACAAAAAGGAGACCCTCTGAATTGCGCCAACTATAGACGCAGCAGTCTTCTAAACATCCCATACAAGATTTTATATGGCGTTGCCGTTCGCCGGCCCATCCCTTAAGGCCGGGGAGTTCCATAACCGACCGATTTTTCACGCTGCTGCCAATTTTGGAAAAAAACACAGGAGCTACCTTTTTTACACAATCTTTTCGTCGATTTTAAGGCCACGTAGGCCAGCATCAATAGAGGCGTACTACGCAGAGAAATGTCTAGTTTTAGCATGTCTACCAAACTCGACGAAGAAAGCATGCTGATTAAGACCTAACCGAGACTTCTAATGCCAAAAAAGGATTCAAACAAGGCGACGAACTTTCATGCGACTTCAACAACATCATTGGAATGTTCAAAACTCGCACGCCAATACCAGAGGAACAATTTTTCAGAAGTCCGTGCAACTACTAGCATGTGCCGACGATATTGACATTTTTGGAAGAACGCTGCTTAATATCAATGGCACTGTTGTGAGAATTGCGACGGTAGTTGGTTGAGGTCCCCTTCCACTTGCATGCGCCACCCGAGTCGCAGTCTCTCTCTGCGCCGTCTCTCGGGGATGGATTCGATTCTACAAGACCTATCCGCAACTTTGACTGTAGATGAGAGTAAGTATACGCTGTCATCGAGGAAGAACGCCACAGAAGACAGATATAGCTTTAAGGTGGTCAAAGACTTTGTCTACTTAGGAATGTCATCAACCCAGACAGTGACACCAGCGCTGAAATCAGGCTTCTTTGGGCTAAGCAAACAATTGCTAACCATGGCACTCTCTCGATCCACCAGAGTAACCCTCTAAAAGACTTTAATCGTCCCAGTTCTGCTATATGGCGTAGATGCATTGACTTCTTTAAAAAGCGGACGAAGTTGCGCTTGGCTGACCTCTGTACACCAGGGGGTGAGTGGAGAGATATAACAACGAATGACTTAGCGTGAAGGTGCAACGATTGTGATGCATAGGTCTTGTAGAATCGAGAATAGATAGAGACTGCGACTCGGCGCATGCAAGTGGAAGGGGACCTCAACCAACTACGCGTGCAAATCTGAAGGCGGCTAGCTAAGATGGAGCTGGCCAGGAAAGGCCTGTTGGTTGACCTAAAGAAAGGTCATGGATTTCTAGGTCACAGGATCACGATCCACCGTGATCCACAATTTTACTTAAAAGGCTATGAAACATAAGCAACTTATACGAGTAAGCATCAAATGAATCACGATACCCCAAAAAAAAAAAGGAATTTGTAGTAGAGACTCTTAGCTTTCCAAGCACGCTTTATTTCTCTAAGACACTGTCCCAATTTTAAATATGTTTGCTAATCTAATCTAATTTGTTAAAAAATGCTGCATTTTTCGGCGGCCCATGACATTTTTTGCTTATGTCCACCCAACATTGTTGCAATCACATCCAAACCCACACTGAAGCAAAACAATACAATTTCAACTGCTGGCAACCGTGAAACGATGTGTATGCAAGTGTGAATCCATACGTATTTGAAAGAAATTCTTAACGGAAATGCCGTTTGCAGTTTTTCTCATGGTCTTCTTTGACAACACTGGCTGAGTGTACAATAAATAGCGAAACTGGAAAAATAAGCTCAAAACAAAAATTACTTCAAAGTGTTAAGACAAAACTTAACTTTTTAAAGGCACCCATGGAGACTGAAACTTATACGCAAAGTTTGTACGTCGAGTTCGATTTTGAGTCTTTACGGTTTTTTTGTAATTTGTACGGGGGCAGTCAACGGACTTAATATTTCACTGACTTGGCACCGAGTAATTTTCTCGAAAGTAGTTGCCTATAATAACGATGAATCTCGTCTTCTATGGATTAGAAATTATCTTTCGAGCCGTTCAATTCATGTTGTTTTGATTGGGTTTTAGTTTGATATCCACCACACAAGCTATGGTGTTCCTCAAGGCTCTGTTGTGTCTCAAACACTGTTTTTCACTCTTTTCCTGCTGCTTCTAGTTATTACTGTTTTCATATTCATAGATCAGGCCTGACACTCTGCTTGATTTTGTAAATTGTAAACATTAACGACCACAAATGTCATTAATGTCGGCGGGGCTGCCAATATTTTATTATGAATTATTAAGAGCCGACGATAGATTTTTTTTTTTTTTTTTGTTTTTGTGGCCTTGTATTGTGTCTATAACTTATTCCATTGTTATTATTGCATTGGAACATGCGTAAGAAAGCGTCTGTCATTGTACGTGATTTCAGTATATGTCATTCATTTGAAGCGTAAACAACAAAATTTTTGTTCACTCAAATATGTCGAACTTTGTGCCTGAAAAAGTATTTTCGTGGGGAGTTCTTCTTCATTATTTTAAAATGAAGAAAACTGCTGCCGAAAGTCATCGTATTTTGGTGGAAGTTAATGGTGAACATGCGCTAGCTGAGCGAACGTTACAAATGTGATGACTTTGGCTTGGCCAATCAGCTAAATCAACGGCAAAGCCGAATATCCATGGCGCGAAGGTAATGCTCTGTATTTGGTGGGATCAGAAGGGTGTGCTGTATTGTGAACTGCTAAAACCGGGTGAAACCATCAATGGACAACACTACCGAACACAGGTAGCCGAAAAACGCCAAGAATATGCGACCAGACACGAGGCAATATTTATCCATCATGACAACGCTCAGGCCCACGTTGCTATTCCGGTTAATAGCTCTTTGGAAAACAGTGGATGGGAAGATTTACCCCACCCGCCTTATAGCCCAGACCTTGCCCCTTTTGACTACCATCTGTTCCGGTCGATGCAGAACGCCCTGACTGAAATACGGTTCACATCAGATCAGAAGATCAACAACTAGCTTGATTCATTCTTGGCTGACAAGGTGGCGCAGTTCTTTTGGGATGAGATCCACAAATAGCCAGAAAGATGGGAAAAAGTCATAGCTTCAGATGGGCAATACTTTGAATAATCCTATTGTACATGTTTTTCTTAATTAAACGTTCAAATTTTGAAGAAAAACCGCACGAATAAAGTTAGCAGAAAAATGTCGATTTGTCATTTTTGGAGGAAGATATAACAGAGAAATGGGATCAATTAGCTGGTGATGATGATGATGCAGATTATGTGCCGGATAATCATGTTGCTGCTGAGGTGAATGTTCTTCTCGAGCAATTGTCTGACGAATTTCATGCATGCAAGGATGTAATTATGTGGATGAAAGCTGCACAATGAAATGGCAGAATACAAGCGCATAATGTGCCTGTTGCTACAAGAGCTGCGCCCAGTAGTAATTTCGTTCAAAATTCCATCTCCATTTGCAAACAGTTTCGACACCACGGATAGCTTTGCCGTGAAACAAATGGAAAAGCAAACTTGGTTTGGCAGCCGACGAAAGACAATTAATTGTAGACAGTGGGTGTTGTATTTTCGCCAACACCCAGCCGATCAAAGAATTGCGGAGGCCTTATCTTCACACCATTTACACAGTCTCAAATGTATGTTCCAATGAAACAAGGTTAAATATTTCAGTTTTCAACAAAACAGATTATATATTGCTATTCGTTTAAAAAATACAATAGCACAAGCCAAGAGAATTCGCAAAATTAACTCCGCAAAATATTGCGTCCTGTCAATGCCACGAGTAACATGGCTTACTATCGGCATTCGGTGCAGACTGTACTTGGCAGTGTTTCTACTTATCCAAACACGCGCCCAAGCCACTCGCGAGATCATGCTGTGCATCGATGGAGACCAAGCCAAGCCTAAGCTCTCGCGTGATGTTGCTATGCATTGGAAGAAAAGCGGTACAACCAAGCCAAGCCGAAGCCATGTGCTTGCGATTGTCCAAGCACGCGCCAAGCCAAAGAACTCACGTGATGCTGCTGTGCACAAAATGAAAGACGCCACAACCAAGGAATTTACGGTCATGATGAAGAGGCTCTAACGAATACTTGATAACCAGAATAATGCGCCCTAGATATAACATGGGTGGCGCTACAGTCCGTAGCGGGACAGGGCCTAGCTTCTCAGCAACCACTCGTGTTGTGCGAGTCATTGTTTTCGTTTACGAGCCGATTAAACCTACACTTTTATTTCGACACCGGCCAAATTCAGAAGCTTTTTTCTAGACAGTTCTTACACGTTGAGCATTGTCAGTGACTCGAAAGAGGTGGTGCCGTGAAAATTACCGTACCGGCCGGGAATCGAACCCAGGCAGCGAGTTGGAATTGCGTAGGGGTCGACGGACATACCCACAACGCCACGGACACACTCAATAACAACCATTATACACATTTTGATTTGGGGGCGTTTTTTTCGTAAGATAGTGATTGTAGGAAAGACTGAAGATTCCAGAAGTGGTTTTAAAAAAAAAATAAAAAATAGGAAAAAATATATTGTTTCCTTAGTTTTCTACTCAAAAATTAGATGAAGGTTAAGTATGTTGTTTGCAATCTTGCGCAATCGAAGTTTAACACAAGCTTGCCTGTCTTCATTCCGACATTGGGCAGATCTACGGCAACTACGAATTCGAAAGATTTTTCGTTTGCCAAAACAGATTCACCATTTGAGCAAACTAACGAAGTGAATGTGGTTCCCACAGTCTTTAGCAAGGCTAGGATGGGCAGTTGGGCCCAATCATGCCCAATTTGAGTTTGAAAACTGAAACGTCCTGACTTCTTGCACTGATGTTCGCTGAGCACAACGGTACGTTCCGGCCCAGTTCGCTGAAAGAATTATATTTTTGTGTGTGAACATCGAAAAGTAACAGCTAGGCTTAGTAAAAATGTTACTATGTACAATGTAATGCACCCGCGATAACCGCAACCCTTTCAAACACATGACAATATTTTTTGAGGTCAATAGATACTAAAATAATAAACGATCGGCTTTGGATGATAACACAATTGTACCTTAGGCCAAGTATCATTATCAAGTAATGTTGTTGGAATTCTGTCAATATTTTATAATAAAACAAAACGTTGTTCATCAATTCTTTTCTTTTATTAAAAACACTTCACGTCACAAAACAAGAATGAATAGAAATACACAAAATACAAAAGAAACTCAAACCATTCTGTGTACTTGGAAGAACGAATTTTTTTGCCAGACTTAAGTCCAGGAAATCCATGAAACAATTCCAGGTACTGTCTAGACCAATGTTGGTTTTGCTTTACACAGGAACTTCATAATGTTGCAGACAATCCTTTTGTCTGTTAGTTATTACGAAATTCCGGTGCATCCAACACTAGTATTTTCAAAGTATTGCCCATCTGACGCTATGACTTTTTCCCATCTTTTTGGCAATTTGTGGATCCAATCCCAAAAGTACTGCGCCGGCTTGGCAGCCAAGAACGAATCAAGCCAATTTTTGATATTCTGCTCTGATGTAAACTGTATTTCAGTGAGGGCGTTCCGCATCGACTGGAAGAAAAGGTAGTCAGAAGGGACAAGGTCTGGGCTGTAAGGCGGGTGGGGTAAAACTTCCCATCCACTGTTTTCCAAAGAGTTCTTAACCGTAACCGTAACCGCCACAGCCAAGTTACAACCGAAGCCATCGATAACGCTGTATATCGTGCTCTCTCTTTCCTTCTAATGTGCCCAACCTACAACTTCTGTTTTGTTATTTTGTCTTAAGTTAAGTTCTGTTAGTTTTCTGTGTTAAAGGTTAGTATAATGATGTAGACTCACTCGATGTTGTCAATAAAGACATATAAAAATTTATTTTAGCGTTTATTTTTTTTTTTTTTCGGGGACCACGACTGGCTCCCACACATATAACTCACGGTGGTTAGTTTAATCGCATAGATTGCTTGTTTATTTGGGCTTAAGGTATGATGAACAGGTCTTAGCTTAGATAATCGCATCATTAAGCAAATGGTCAAATTACTATATTTAGAATGGCTAATGAGATAGGCGCTGAACATTAAAAATTTAATGTGTGCAGAAATAAGGAGAACAAAAGTTCTAAAGGGGTTCAGGTCATGAATGTTGCATCGCAGATTTCGAAAACAAATAAACTTTCCAGCAGTCGCCATCTTTAGTTGGTAAACTCTAGCAGTAGCCACATTGGCGGAAATGTCATAAAGTCGACATGCCTCTCTCTCTCTCTGAGGTTCACAACCTGCTCATGGCCGCACGTGCCGCCGAGCAACCATGCTAATCATATTTTTTTGTAATTAATTATTGCTAAAATAAAGTGAATTTTTTATTGAAATGCTAACGATGGACACCCAGGGAAAAATTGTTGAACAAAAAGTTCAATCGACAGAAAGAGGTCGCATTCCCAATGGTGCATGCCGTCAGAATTCTGGTGTGACGACCGTTTGCTAGTAAGGAGGCAACAAAACGAGCCCATAAGAATTTTATCGAAACATTGGAGTACGTTGGTGGAAGTGTTATGGCGTGGGTCCTTATGGCGTCATCAGGGGTCGGAAAGATGGTCTCTAATCGAAGGAATGATCAGCCAGTTCGTGTACATTGATATTCTTAAACGAAATTTAAAAGCAAGTGCTGAAATGTTGAGGATTACCATCGATTATAACTTCCAGCAAGGTAATTACCCCAACAATACCGCACAAAATGCGCGTATTTGTCTTTTATATAACACAGTCAACATGGTACGAGTCCCACCCCAGAGCTCAGATCTCAATTTTAATCAGCGAGTGTCGGAAGCACTGAAATGAAAGTTCCGTACCCACGATACCAGCAATATAGAGATGGTCAAAGAAGCTTTATTAGTTGAGTGGACTAATATAAGCATTTCGTACACAGAAAAATTGGTGGCATCCATACAAAAGGGGTTGAAGATGGTCAGGCTGACGGGATATCCGGCAGAAATAAGATGAAGTGATAATTTATCGACTTAAAATTAAATGTCCTCTGTTGCGTTGTCCCACAGGTTCGAAGTCGAAGACTAATAATCGAATTCAGCAGTTTTAAATACAAGGAATCCAGTGAAACTTAGTTGGACACCCGGTTATTTGGATTGAATTTTGCAACTTCTTTTGATCATTGGTCAGTTTTAGTCGCAGAGATGTACGGTACAGTTTTAGTCGCAGGGATGACGGGACGCCAAAAGGAGTCCTTACCGAACACTGTTCCATAGGAACGCGTGCATTGCGACTGAATATACAGCATAACGACTTTTGCTGAAGCTGCAGTGTCGAGGGAGAATTAGAATCTATCCAACATCTGCGCTGCGAATGACCAGCCCTTGCAATGAAGAGAAGAGAAGTAGAGGGATAGAGGCGTTGGTTTGACAATCCTTCTAGAATTCGCACACGTATCTGGCTGGTTTTAGAATCACAGCAGGTCTCACGGTATTTTCTTTCTCTTGCATATAGGCACAATTGACTCAACCCGTTGGTCTAAACGAGCCGCGGCCAATAGGCCTGCAGAGCACCCAATATCCTACCTACCTATCTACCTTTCAGTGGCTTTCCAAAACGCACATGTGCCTATCTACTAAGTACAAGTTTTTCAAATGTACACAGCACAAACCATACATGCATGCCCGGTTGTGCAGCTTGTTCACGCTAGGTGCGGTGCTGCCTTTCTGTCTTGAAAGTTGTCGTTATGTAGCTTACCATTACCTTGTGATTTCTAAAAGTGTTGAGAACACTTACAGTTTCCTTGCGATTTGTACACAAGCGACTGAGTCACAGCAACGAGCTTAGTGCGCAATTTCCCTTGGTTACAAATACGAAGTGGAAAAGAGAGCCTAGCCTAGCCTAGCCTAGCCCTCGTAGATGACGACGATGTTAAGAGCCACATTCATCCACTTTCAAATGTAAAGATCTCGGGGACCCCATATATTCACCGCAACTTCAATGCTAGGATGGAATAGGAGCGATGCTAGAGTAGAGTGTAGTTCCAGGTTCCTGCCACCGGTCTCCATCTAGCATCACTCTCTTGTGGTTGCAAAAGCAAGGCAACTGTACACCATGCTCGCTCTAAGAGAGGTCCAACTAGGAAGGATTGTCAAATTTGCAACAAGCCAGTCTGTGCTCAGCACAGTCGACCTTACTACCTGTCAACCAGTGTTTATGGCAGCTAACTTCAAATAAACTTAAAAACTAAATTCGCCATGCGCAAACCAGTGCGTACGGGGAGCGGACAACAGCATCGAATTAGGATAGGCACATGGAACGTCTCATCTGGAACGTCTTTCTGGAAAGGATCTCGAGCTAGTTGAGGAGGCTGCCAGGTATCGTTTGGATATCGTGTGTATCTCCTCGACGAAGCAAAGGGGGACTGGAACTGTGGATCTTTTAGACGGGTGGAAACTCAGGACTTGTCGGGAGTTGCACAACAAATGTCTGCACAGGCGGGAGTGGAGATACTCACAAGTTAGATTGTAAACCACTAGGAGGGAGAGTCTGGATCTGAAAGCAGCTTAAAAGGTCAACTTTGGCTCTAGTGCAGGTGTATGCACCAAATCTAGAGTCAGAGTACGCAGCTTTCCTGGACGAAGTTGATGCTACCCTGGAAAGAGTATCGGAAATGGATTCCTATATCCTTATGGGTGATTTCAATGTTCACGTGGGTGTGGAGGTAACGACATGGGGGAGTGTGATTGGGAGGAACGGCCTGAACCAACAAGCCTCTCCAACTGGCACGATGTCTGGCTAGCTGCTTTCAGTGCAGCACGTCCAGTTTGTTGAGGTCCTTCTCCACCTGGGTGCGACAACTTAAACGCGTGCTTCCTCAGTTGCCTTGGCCCACTGGTTCGGAGTCGAAGACTAATAATCGAATTCAGCAGTTTTAAGTACAAGGAATGTAGTGAAACTCAGTTGCGCAGCCGGATATGTACGAATTGACTAAGCGTTGTGGCACACTCGAGGCACAACAAGGTTAAGATTGAGAAGCTCATGATTGGAATGTATGCTCCCATATAGCTAGGAGCATTTTTACAGTTTATTTTAAGCAAGTCCTTTTGGCACATTATCCATGCACTTTTATCAACGTGGTGTGGATACTCAGAACTTGTCGAATGTTTTATATCACGGCTACGTCAGGGAATGAAATGGCATTGTTGCGGAACAACAAGTGTGTGTGCACAACTCAAACAATAAGACTGTTCGAAATTCAATGACTTTGTTTCAAGAATATCGGATTACATAGAGGAAGCACAGACAAGGGTTTATGCTGTGTATTTGCTCGTACCAGAGACAAATGGTGTACCTTCAGCTCATACATTGTAATTGTCATCATCAAAGTACAAACTGCCGGAATATGCAGGAAGACACGCATATGCTGACCTTTTCCCATCTGAACGGCATGTGGAGAAATATTAATTGGGAAGTTCTGTCTCACATGCCGTACTCATGGAACTCGGTTATTGCATGTTTCGATCGGTGCCGCACGGACCTTCGGAACAGTCCATTCATTTTAACGAAGAAGTGAAAAATTCGCACGATGATTGGTTGGTCTCAAGGGACGAGCAAGGGGGGGTGGGACGGAATGCATTCATTGCAAATAAAATGGGAAAAAGTTATGTTCTGAGTGCTTTAATTATTGAACTTATTCGTTATGTGGTTTGAAGAAGTTTATTGGCCGAGATTTTATATTCAGTCAGAGGAATGCTTGGGCACCACTCATCTCTCTGTACCCAGCGCACCAAAGACGAATGTAGACTTGCAAAAATTGCACTCAACATGTCGTCAAACGAACGAGGTGCAGGTGAAAAAGCGAGAAACAACTTGTTGACTTGCACCGGATTTGTGACGGACATGTAGCTTATAACTGCTTTCTTACAGGTTTGTTGAAAATGGAAACGATGAACAAAAAATGCGTTGGATTGGTTTTAGAATCACGGTAGTTTATTTCTCCTTAACATAGGCACAATGGAACCAAACCGTTGGTCTAAGCGAGGCGTGGCCAATAGACTCACAGGGCACCCAATATACCTACCGACCTACCTACTGCGTTTGGATCTGTAGCTCGCGGCAAAGCTGATTGGGTTAAACCGCGATAGGAAATTGTCTAAATGGAAAAATATGTTGAATTCCTTCACATCTTAAGGCATTTTGCGCAAATAGGACGGAGTTTAGAAACTGTGGTAAATGCCGTCATATTTTCAAACATATGCATGCACAGTACCACCCTTGTTCGAACCACGGAGGTTTTCCAATTACTGGATGCCCTTTTCTTTGACAGTACTTTACATCAAATATTTCGTTTAAACAGCTTTTAAAAACAGAATAAATCTGTTTGTTCAGAGAAAGTTTTCGGACAAAGAAACAAACGATAATAATGTTATTAAAAATAGCAATCTTAAAAAAATTGACATTTTCGAATTATAAGATGTGCGTAACGGACAAAATTTGATGTTCGAATTAGTGGATCGTGTTCGAATTTCCGAAGTTGTACAGCAGCAAAATTTAAATATTACATTTACTGATAAATCGAGTGAAACTGATTCTACAGTTGGTTCAATCACAGACATTTCGAAAGATGTATTGTGGGTTGCCTTAAAATGTTAGTCCGGATAACTTATCATTTCACAATCTTGCGACGTGTGATGATCGGAGCACCAACCACCCTTCAGTCTACAAATCAGTCAGCCACTTCAGTCCATTTCGCACCGACACCGCCACCTATTGGGGAAATCGATTATAACATCGAAATCCAATCTGGAGAGTACTCCCGAAATGATTGTAAAGGGTGCACAATTTAAGGGCCGATGTGGAATGTGTGAATATTTTTCCTGCATTGCATTTGACATTTCTCAATTTCAGACTAACTCAATTTGAACCATGGAAAGATACAACATCGTACAATCGAGCAAAAATTTTAGCAAACCGGGTCTATAGGATGTACACCAGTGCATCCTCGTACAGCTCGTACTGCAGAAAATATTGCTGCTGTTCGCGATAGTGTGGCTGAAGAGCCGTCCACCTCAATTCGTCTTCGTGCCCAACAAGTGCACCTCTCACGCTCGTCGTTGATGAACATTATGCATAAAAACTTGCATTACAAGACACGCTTACGAGGTGCAATTGATTCAAGAACTAAGGCCTCTCGACCATTTCAAGCGTCGTCAATGGTCAGAATGGTGGCAAGAAATGGCAACAGTGGATGATAAATTTTCGAAGAAAATCATCTTCAGTGATGAGGCACATTTTCACCTCAGTGGATTCGTCAATAAGCAGAATTGCCGCAATTGGGCGAATGACAATCCAAGAGTGATTGTCGAAAAACCAATGCACCCACAAAGAGTGACTGTTTGATGCGGTTTATGGGCTGGCGGCATCATCGGGCCGTATTTTTTCCAAAATCAGGCCGGTCAGGCAGTTACTGTGAATGGTTTTCGGTATCGTGAAATGATAACGAACGTTTTATGGCCCGAATTGGAAGATGTGAATGTGGACGATATGAGGTTTCAACAGGACGGTGCCACTTGCCACACAGCTAACGAAAGAGTGGCTCTTTTGCGCGACAAATTCAGTGGCCGTGTTATCTCACGTGGTGGCGATGACACCGTTGGATCATGTGATTTTCTTTGGGGTTATTTGAAAGAAAAGGTGTGCGTCGATAAGCCAGCAACAATTCAAGAGCTAAAGGATGAGATAATTCGTTACATTAACGGCATAGAACCTCAATTATGCTTCAGCGTCATCGAAAATTTGGACCATCGGATGGAGGTGTGTCGCCGAGGTCGAGGCGGCCGAGAGCTTCAACTGAAACCTCAATAGGCCGTTCCCACCGAGTGTGAAGTTTCTTCACTCTCAGTTTATAAGTGCTCTCAATTCTTTTTTAAATGGTCGCCATAACAATTGTCTTTTACAGCAAATAATAGTGTGAGAACACCAGAAAATAGAAAGAGATAGAATGCGAAAATGAACACCAAAATAGTGTCTACAGAAATGTTCCAACACCTCAAAAAAATATTTGTTACGCCTCAGATTTTGTCATACTCAGAGATAACTTCTCCCTCTGAGTAGACGAAGTATCAACAAAAATCAAAGTGTGCGCTGATAGACTGCAACTGACATATTGGTGCACATCAGTGTTGCCGCTGAAAAATTTGAGAAAGTCGCACAAGTCTCGGGACATTTTGTCCGAAATCGCTACTAATTTTAAGGTTTTATCGTGCTTAGGAGTCGTTCAGTCACTTACGATGTTAGGGGAGATTATATTGAAAAATAAAAACAATTTAAATTGAATTCGCATTTTCCTTCATATCGATACCGAGAATATATTGAACGCCCCTCGTAGTTGTATTTTCTTATAACTAGCGTTGAATTTGTTGCTTATGAGGGACTTAATGACGTATTTCATGAAAGAAATATGTTTTATATAAAATAGTTCCCAAAGGTATTTCATGGTCTATCAGCGCGTCGCGGCCTCAAAAAATTATCAAATTGCGACTAAGGTATACCATAGCGGCAACCCTGGTGTGTAGTTGGGACATTTTCGTTTCTGTTGCCTTCTATGGGATACTTGCAGGACAATATTATTGTGCTATAGAAGCATCCAAATAATGGCGTATCGAAGTCATTCTTATGTGACAAATTTTGCACCACAGATGACGTGGGACATTATACCACTTCACTTTCTGAAATGAGAACTCAACTCATTAGAAATACGTGTCCTACTCAACACTACACCAAAGTGACTAAAATAAACTTAAATTCACGTTGCAGGCTTGTTAGAATTGACAACCTCTCATGGACTGTACTAGGTCGTCAGAAAAAGCGAAGCATACAGTCCACGAAAATAAAGGCTGATTTTTTTAAAAGCTATAGGAAAGTTTTTCAAAAAACAAAACACATAAAATTCAGAAAAATGCATGAAATTTTTATTTATTGTTACTTTAATGTTTGAAGATTATTTCATGCAAATGTTGACCTTGACTGCGCCTCAAATGGTCCATCCGCTTAGTTCAATTTTGGCATACTCTTTCCAACCTTTCGGCCGGTATCTCACGAATAAATGCTTCAATGTTGTCTTCCAATGCGTCAATTGAAGCGGGCTTGTCTGTATAGACATGAGCTTCAACATAGCCCCACAAAAAATAGTCTAAAGGCGTTAAATCGCACGATCTAGGCGGCCAATTGACCGGTCCCGAACGTGAAATAAAATGTTCACCGAACTCGCCTCTCAATAAGTCCATTGTTGCGCGTGCTGTGTGGCATGTGGCACCGTCTTGTTGAAACCACATGTCATGCAAGTCAAGCTCTTGCATTTTGGGCAAAAAAAAAGTTGGATATCATCTCACGGTAGCGCTCACCATTCACAGTTACGTTACGATTCGCATCATCTTTGAAGAAGTACGGTCCAATGATGCCACCAGCCCATAAACCGCACCAAACTGTGACTTTTTCTGGATGCATTGGTAGCTCTTGCAATGCTTCTGGCTTATATTCACTCCAAAATCGACAATTCTGCTTATTTACGTACCCGTTGAGCCAAAAATGAGCTCCGTCACTGAACACAAGAAGCGCGCGATGAACTTTCTTCACAGAGCACGCATTTTGATAATAAAATTCAATAATTTGCAAGCGTTGTTCGTTTGTATGACGATTCATAGTTAAATTATAGACCAAACTGAAGATGTTTGACAGTGAAACAAAACACGAAACGTGCGTCAGCTGTTTAAGCCAGTGTTGCCAAAAAGATAATAGCTAAAAAAAACACCCTTTATAAAAAACAAACAAGCAGTCAGAAAGGCAAAGTTACTACAAAACAAGACCTATTTAGAGGCTTTCCTGGAAAAAAAGTGTTGACGCCTGAAACTTCGATCGTCTTTCCGAATTGTTGTTTCCGAGATTCATGGAAATGGTACAACAATCGAAGATCAACAATCGACTCCGCTCAATTTTAATTGGAATAATTGCAATTGCGAGAAGAAGTAACAAAACGGCGTTAGAAGCAAAAAAAGCGCTTATTCCAGCAGCCATCAGGCTTAAAATGGAGTAGGTAGATGCTTCATAGAGTTACTGGTCTAGGAAGCTTCCAGAATCTTACGCTCGACCCTGGTAGTACGCTGCAAACGAACTACGCTCGAACTAAAGTAGTAACCTCTTTCATTTCCTCGAAATTATTTAATCACAAAATTGACTTCCTTGAATTTTACGCACACACAACCAGTGCGTAGAATACATTCTCTGAATTCCATGTCAGAACGGACAACACCTTCAAAGGGGATTAGGTTAACACTTCCGAAAGCAAGCAGCACCACCATCGCACATAGCAACAGCGACTGCACTGTACTGCGAAGAAATTCAATAGTGGATCTACATCCGAATACATAGTGCCAGTCTTTGGCATTCAGGTTGAAAATTCCTCGACCTTGTCATATTTGTGTCAAAGTGAAGTGCTTGTGTAAATGGGACAAGTCTTTTCTTGGCGCCAAGTGTTGTCATGCGTTGTCACAACATAAATGTGACTGTTTGTTGAGAAATTAATAGCTACTCCAAGTGGAATAATTCGCAATTGCCCACCGCTAACCCAAACTATTTCACTAAAAGTAGCCAACACAGAAGATACGTATGTACTGTGAAAATTAAAGAAAGAAAAAGAAATTCACCTCTCAGTTGGAAACCCCCTCAACCTCGAGGAAATTGCGATTCAAACGGAATTCACATCTAAGACGTAATGAAGTAACTTTTTTTCCCCCACTCAGCCCCCATGACCGTTCTAATGAAGAAAATGAGACTGAAGTGAGAAAGCACACACTCGTATAGATTCAGTACCTGTATCGGTAAATACGGCATCACCCCCATGTGCTGCGATCTAATTAATACAAATCCATCTTGTGTCAAAAGTCTCTCAGGAAATGAATCAACTCAAGCTGGCTGAAATTTCGTCATCCTTCGCCTGTGGGTCTGAGACATAAAATCAACGCCCGTTTTTTTTTCTGTTCCAGTACTCCGAATGAAGTCGCAAAGAACGAAAGAAATTCGTCGTAAGATCCTCTCGACGCGATGGAATTATACACGTAATCTAGGCATCCTTGTGCAACCGGTGGCCATGATTTGAATTACCATTCTAATTAATTTCTCTAATTTACATGAATCCGCTTTTATATGTGTTTTGTGCGTTTGGAATCGTGGCGGAAGGCGGGGAAGTTGGCGCTGTTGTCCCGTAACGAATATAACAATTTATTCATTCGTTTTGCGGTTGCACGGGTGTGGTTGCTTTTAATTAACGCAAATGTGATTTTGAAATATTTCATAAGAACAGACAAGCAAAGGTAAGCGTATACGAACTGAAGTTTTTGAATGACTGACGGTTGGGGTGAGTGACACCTCACAGCTTCTCCTCACACAGAGTGCGTTATCAACGCCGCGGTGGTGAAATTATCCTTGACGACGCATGTCCGGCAGTGTATTTGAAGCGGGATATCCACTCTCACAAAGGAACTTGAGCAATGCTAAATTTACTGACGGCGCTACGCTCCTATGCTCTCAATCCAGTGGATATACTAGTGCACCCCAAACCAAGAGCCAATCTTACTGCAACGGCTAGGCGAATGGTGGAATACCATTGACATACAATCCCGTCAGATATTTACGACAGACTAGATTGTTTTGCTTGTGCAACGCTATATGCGACTTCTGCTTGGACTGATGAGAAACTCGATGCAAATGGAAATGTTTCAACCCCGAAAGCCCGTGGAAATCACCAAGTCGCATATAAACATGTACGTCAGACGCTCCTTATAGATTAACGATGGCGCCGCGGTCGTGTACGCGCAACAGAGGACCTGGTGCCTAAAGTGAGCACATACGCCCTGATAACAGCAAAGCATTTGCCGAAGCAACTGACGTCAAAACGGCTGACATGAATGACCGATATGATGCTCTACAAAACTCTCATTTTGCCAGTCCTGCTGTACCGAGCCGAAAGCTAGACGCTGAGTTAAACTGTAGAACTAATTATTAGTGAATTCCTGCATCGGATATATGGTCCTGTCTGCGACGACGGTGAATGGAATGGACGAGCTTCACCAAGATGTAGTCCGGAAGGCAAAAATCGACTGCACTGGCTCGTCCGCATCGAGCGAAAAGGATCTTCGAATCGGAGCGTCCTGGTTCGAGAAGAAGAAGACCGAACCTTCGGTACAAAAACCGTTTCATCACGGACGGAAGTCAGCTTGGTCTTGATGACAGGCAGCGATATCTTAGACTCGGGACCTCTATGGGTCGCAGGCCTGCTAGGTAAGTAAGCAATTCACCGCTTAAATTCTTTCGAGTCAGTGACAATGCTCAAAGCGTATATGTACTTGTGTAGAAAAAGCTTGGTCAAATTGTTTTCGAGTTGGCATAAAACTATAGGTTCCTTCCACTCGGGAAAGAACAACAGGGTGTGGCCCTCTTCTGGCTGCGGCACCATCCATACTGTTATTTTATTACCATTGGCACAAATCGTTTAGTGTCTCACAGTTGTGCAGGCAGGTGTATATTTGTAGCATTGTGACGTTAAAAGTATAACGTGTTTAAGATGAGATAATCAGGACACCAACCACCACAAAAACGCCATCTATTCGCAAGGAGAAGAACGATCAACTCCGAAGAGTATGCCCGAAATTGGTGTACATACTGCAAGAATGAATGTCGCCACCTATCCACGGATAGATTACAATGAATGATTTATAAGCATCAGCGGGGAAATTCCTGGACTCGTGGCGACAGTAGGGTCTAGAAGAAATTTTGAGAGGTATGAAAAGAGGGACGACGGTCGATGCGAGCCAGTTCAGTGTCGTGATCAGAGATAATGGAGGAAGAGATGTGCCACTTCTACGTCTCTTGCCCCTCAGATTCATCTGACAGCGTATTTTATAACCTCTTCTCAGAAAGACATCTGTGAATACGTGTGAGCTAAGCGAAGCTGATTACTCCCGCCTAACACCATTGCATTGCTCTATACTCCTAACAAGTGTGTGTGAAAATAAAGTAGTATGCGTGAATATCTCTTCCTCCATTATCTCTGGTCGTGATTAGTAAAGTCTAGTTTGGAATTTTATAGCGTTCAAAGCGTTAATCGGTTCGGAGTGTAATAAAGCATACGAGTAAACCGGGGCGTGTAAATAAATTCGTGTATCATTCGTCACAATCCAGTGATCGAAGCCTGTTGTGTGGACAACTTGAATAATCTTACGTAGACTAATTTCTGCTAAACGTAATAATATTTTTGATGGAGCAAAACCTGGAACCCCATGAAATACACAAAACAATAATTGGGTCTTTACTAACTCATAAGTGGGACAAAATTAATGCGCTCTTTGCTTTACGCTGAGGTGGAATTCTAAATTTCATCTTTCAATATAGAAATATAATATTGGTGTTGTTACAGCAAGAAGAGGGTAAGGGCCAAGCTTCGAAGCAACCACTCGTGTTGTACGAGCTATTGTTCTCTAACGAGTGGAACGCACCTACAGTTTGATGCTGACTCCAAACGGCCAATTTGAGAAGCTGTTGATAGACCGTTAGACTCTTTGAGCATTGTCAGTGACTCGTAGGGGGTGGGGCCCTGAAAAGTATTTTGCACGTACCTGGAATAGAACCTGAGTAAAGTAGGCTCAAGTGCGTAGGGGTTGACGCACCAACCCAGAACACCACGGCTGCCAAAAATTGCTTCTTAGCACTATTAAAATCAGACCGGTTGTCATACATAACCAATAACTTTTCAATTTGTCGAAGAGATGTTGATGGTTGATGGTACAACCATAAATGACTCCATTTTTGTGTTCTGCTGTTTATTTCATGGACAAATAATTGTTGAAAACAACCGTGTGGCGGCGGCATAAACACCAGTTGCAGAGTGTGGCAGTAGATTCATAGCCGCTCTGGGACGTTCTAAAGCTCTGGGATCCCAGCAATACTTCCATAACGGAATTTTAAAAAAGTCAGGACTTGCAATCGTGGCTTTAAGAAGTATCTAAGTACACACTTGTATGTACTGTAATCCGTTTTGTCATCTCTGTTTGTTTATTACAACAAAAAGGGTAGTCTTACGACTGAACATTAGAAATTATAACAAACGCCAAAGTCTACAAGATACAGTGTTGATCACACTGCTAGCGAAAAATTAGCTTAATCAAAGGCTTCGTCACGAGCAGCGTTATCGACGCCATGTGGAATAGTATCGGCCGGTGCTAAGATATATCACGACATTGGACATTTCGTCAGTCACACGAAAATAACCAACCGTAAAATGTTCAACGCTTTAACACCCCGTCGGACACATATTTTAAGACCTTCCAACGGACACATGGTGCCTGGTCGATTGTATGGAGATATGTGCCACTCACAAAGCAATTTTTATAGCATGCAGGTATGTTTTATGAATTTCTTACAACACCAGACGATTTTATTATTGTGTGATGGCCCAGCGGCTATAAGTACTCCAACAAATACACTTGGCCTCATAAATCTGCGTACAAGGCAATAACATGGGAAACATCATATTCAAACGAGTGTATCTCAGCTAATGTAGCACACACAGAGCCAAACAGAGCCAAAAAGTCAATTTGATGGTATGATGATGTCTTGGATTTTTCTCGTTGTAACTAATATTTTTGCCGAATTTTAGCGTTAATTTTTTCCTGAAACACGGCTAAAAACAACTGCGAATAGATGCATAGAATGAGGGAATATGCGATTACCTTTACCGAACGAGATAAGTTCATAAAAAATAAGGGAAAAGAACTTAGTTTGAAAATTGTTGTATATTATATTATTAATAAATAAAAAAAAAATTATATACAAAATTATAAAAAATTATAATTATTAATATTATTACTATACAATATATTATAAAACTGTAAAACCTATAGATAAATTGAAAATATTTTTAATAGAGCTCTCTCATCAGTGCAGAGAGTAGAGGCTAACTGGGGTGCCAGCACGTAACTCGGAGCAATCGAGTTGAGTCGATACAATCGAACATGGGTAGCACCTATTTTGATTCAATCGAGTATCCTCGATTGCATCGTCAGAGTAGGCAGCATACAAATTCGAATATGACGTTTGAAACAACATTTTTTAGTCGATAGAAAAAAGTTATCGTCATCAATTAATAAAAAATTGTCCTTATTATGGAAGCGAAGCAAAATATGTCCATCAACAAATTCAAATTTTGACCGATTATATGAGTGGTCTTCAAGACTTGGCAAAAGGCATATTAATTTTATACTCCTAACTCTCTTGAAATTTTAATGTATCGAATTTTATCCATTGAGGACAAAATTTGTTTTCCAAAACAACCAACGAACATCGGAAAAACTTTGACACCGTTGTCTGTGCCATGCCTAGTAGCACATTTCTTCCTACATTCGATTGGTAACTCCCACTGTCCCACTGGAGAACTGGTGGAACCGATGTGCTTCTAACGCTGTCTGGGAGATTTAAGTAGCTTAGTATCATCTCGAAACATTCCTTATTCACTCTAAACTGCTGTACAAAACTAAACAACAAATGGTTTTGTTTTCGATGGTATTCTTTTTCTTTGTATAAATATATGAATGCTTACTCATTTTTCACACAATTCTAATGGATTGCTATTATCCCTAAGGTATCTCCTTTTGACTTTGGCATTAAGTACTTCTTCATCTTCGCTCTCCGAATATCCTTCTAAATGCAATTTTACTTTGATGAACGAAGTTTTTTTGAAAATAACAAATTTGACATTTCACTTTATAGTTCACAATGACATTTTTACGTCGAAGTCACAATGAAACTCGTTTCAAGTTACATGCTGCCAGAAAATATTTGCTTCGAGTTGAATGGCGATGAACAACGCTCGATTGCTTCAAGCAGAAATGAAGTATGATAGAGATACCCAACTTCATAGCTAATTGACCCCTAGTCCATCGACGAATTTGACGGATAATCCTGAACATTTTGACGGTTATTCATGAATTTCTGACAGTTATTCACGAAATAACGTAAATGCCGTTCTCTTATTGGTCAATTAGGCTTTATAAAAAATGGTTGTCAAAAATTGTAAGGGGCAAGTACCTCTCTCATCTCTATCATACTTCATTTCTGGTTTCAAGTTAAGTGCTGTCACCCCTGGTTCCATCCTATCTAATAGTACGTTTACACCGCACACAAGTCAAACATTTCGAGATCCGATTTCCAAAAGCATTTCAAATGACAGCTAGTGACAGAATTTATTACAGATTTTTTGTCGGATTGGAAATAAGAAGTTTAGCTATATTAACTTAAAGATGCATTTAAGTGCTAATTCGGACAAATTAAATATATTGCTGAGTCAATTAATTGCTTTTTATTTATGTCAGCAGAGAGAGAGAGAGATTGTCCGATTTGACGAACTTACAAATGCAGCGACAAAATTGAACATTTCACCGGAATCCAACATCTCAGAATGCAAGAAAGTGTATGGCGAAATGCAGAAAAAGTGGGCTGGAAATGCAGAAACTTGCCGAAATGTGAAATTTGAGTGCGGCGTAAAACGTAGTATAAGTCCATTTCTTTTAACAAAAAAAACGAATCCTTAATTCGTTCCAGGCAGGCACCATGTGTCCGTCCGAAAGTGCATTTTTTCTGCTAATTCCTTGGCATGGTGTTTTCCAGTTACAATTGGTAGAAAATAGAATTTTGAGGAAGCTACCTGGAATTTCGAGTCATTTCCTTCATCATTAGAAATATCAGTAAATAACGCTTTAAAATGAAATGTGCCTTTCCAAACCGGTGTGTCCGACGGAGGGTTAAAAAGACTGCACAAGAAGTTAATGAAAAATACGGCTTTTCTTTTGACAATTTTCTCTCGGAGTCGACTATGTGGTACAACCATAATAAAATGCAATCGGATGAATCTGCAAATATCAGCGATGTCTTGAAGCAAGTGGAAACGTTCAATCCATCAGTATTCTCTGCTCTTTGTATAGTCCTCACCATTCCAGCTACTACTTGCAATTTTAAGCAAAAACTCGGCTTCGATCAACGACGACTGACACCAGACTTGACACTTGTTGAGTGATGTATACACAAAGATCTCATTAAAGAACAGGATGAATTTAACAATGAGTCGATCGTTTTGGTAGAAATCCAAGGCGGTTGCAATAGCTTTTCTCTAAAGAATAAAAGCTAAAAAAATGCGAGCTCTTTGTAATCATTATATTATACGGGACGTGAGTAAATCTTGAAGCAAAAGAAAACTTCAACTTGCAACAAACATGTGGAAGTTCTTCGAATTGGTTGATCAATGCCATCGAAAATGAGATATATTCTCACCCTGTTGTCAGCTTAAGGCGCCTAGGAATACGAGACAAACGCAGTGGTGTGTGCCTACCTTGTGTTCTGTTTCCTGTCAAGAATCATAAATCTTACTTCTGAATCTGACTCTCTGAAAATTGTTTCCACTGACGTGGTCAGTTAATGATTCTTGTAGGCACATATTTTAATTTATGTTACATGCCGGAACCGCTGACAGTCTCTTTTTAGGTTTCAAACTTTACGAAAGACGACATGAGCTGACGGACAGGTTCCGACAGAAAAAAGGAGGAAAATGAACAGGCATTTCGACGTGGATCCAGAAATGGTGATGTACCCTTAATTGAACACTTATTAAAGGCTGCAGGATTTGGTAGTATTCTCATTTCAGAAGCCCCTACTTCAACTAAGCAGTTAAGTGGATTGAATACCAATTTTCGAAGGGTATTCGAACTAACAGGGAAGGCATGTGCCTGTACTTACGCAAATGGAATCAAATCAATCTACAGAACACAATCAGCATCAGCACAACCATTCAAACATTACACATTCGAACAAAACACAGCAGTCACACAAGAAGCATACGCACAGCATCACAAGCGAATCCACAAGCAAACACATTCAATTTACCTTGCCAAAGATGTCGTATATCTCACTGCCCTTTCTGCTGGGGTTCCTGAGCAGCGGTCGATTGTTGGGATCACTCGGAATCATTCCACCAGCACCCCCAGCTCCATTGGACGGATCGTCGAATCCATTGTCGATGCCGTTTACTCGTTCCAGTGTTTTCGGTGATACTTGGCCGGGGCAGACATTTTGCCATGTCGGTTTCACCAGCGACTCACGTCGATGGAATTCCTTGTTGACCGGCGACGATGGTGGCGGACCCGTGGGATTATTGCCGCCACTACCACCACTG
Source organism: Eristalis tenax (assembly GCA_905231855.2). Lineage (NCBI taxonomy): Eukaryota > Metazoa > Arthropoda > Insecta > Diptera > Syrphidae > Eristalis > Eristalis tenax. Next base: position 44,529,897 of record HG993126.1, on the reverse strand, counting down.
TTGCTGAGGTTCGATGAACCGTGATTTATTGAAAAACTATGAATTGATTGACGACGCATTGCTTTGGCTGATATCTTTGACTGGCAGCATGTGCTTTAATTTACCACATGCACTGCTATTTTGAAGCCAGTGTCCTTATGTCCTTTTAACTTTTAAAAGACCAAGCAAAAAACTCAAGCACTCTTCGAAATGCTTACTTCAATGTGTTCTCTGCTAAATATAATCTCACATAGGTTATTTCATTTGAACAAGAAAACTAAATGCGTGCGATTCGCTGGTAACAATTTGAAGTATACCGCGATAATTGAATTGACTTTGATGTTATTTGTGTGCACATTCAGAGGAGCAGGCTAGCGGCCAAGGGTTGGCGTGCGGGAAACAAAGATTTGTTCGTGGGATTCAGAGAATACAAAAATAGATCGGAGTCAAGTCTCCTTTAAGGGCGCGTGTGGGCGCGATGAAAACTGAGTGTACTTGCTCCTTGTGAACGAAAACCAATTAATGTAGAGGATCTCAGTCTCAAATGGCATACAATTTAATTTAGTCATTTTTTGTTCGCGAATCTTTCAAGCGAATTCAATCTGACCATTTTGCAGAAATAATTCGAAGATACTGGCCCTGTTACAGCCAGCTCATGATCCAAAGGCGCGCTCTGTAAAATACTTGACTTCCGTCGCGACGGTGAAAGTGTATCGCAAGTCATATCAATAGTTACACGCTTCCTGGAAAAAAAAGCACTTTGTGAAATCTCGATGACTCGATGACGACAACAATTGTGTGCCCTTGATTCACTGTCCCAGCATAAGTTACAAGTAGCATTCAACGATGCCGGTCGATACGTTTAGGGCCTCCAAACATCTAAGAAAGCTATCAGGCTGCACAATGAACCAAGACATCAATGCAAGAAATTGTATATTCCTACATAAAATCATCACCAATAAACGTGCATCCTACTAATTTAACAAACTCGTCTTTAATCGTTTTGTAAGAAATTCAAGTATCGTTCCATTCCGTCACCAATATTTGAATTCAGGCCGTTTCTTTTTCACTCATGCTGTCAAACTATGGAGTTCACTACCACCGCGAATCAAACTAATTTCGAACCATGCAATATTTAAAAGTGTTGTCCTCTCGCATGTCTTTCACAGGCCATTTCTAATCCCTCCTTTGCTTTATAAAGGATGATTTTTTATCTCACTTTCTCATGGAATGTGACTAAGGAAATGCACACGATAGTCGTGCGGGTGACAAATGTCACATAAAGTGACTAAGAGAATACAAACTTGTCAAAGTGACACATTGGGTGACACGAGCAGAAATGAAGTATTATAGAGATGCCCAATTCCACAGCTGATTGACCCCTAGTCCATCGACGAATTTCAGAGGCTTTTTTTACATTTCTTCATGAATTTTTGACAGTTATTCACTAAATAACGGTGATGCCGTTCTCTGATTGGTCAATTTGGCTTTAGAAAACGACATAAAAAATGGTTGTCAAAATGTTAAGGAGCAAGAGAGGTAGAAGTTGGACGTCTCTATCATACTTCATTTGTGGACACGACTAAGAAAATAAGGGAGAATATCACGGTTAACTTGGTATATCCGCATTTGTTGTTAGTGTGTTTTACATGCAAATTGTAAAAATAAGCCTAATTTGATTCAGTTGGGGAGCTCCGTCAGAGGATTCAAGAGTGTAAGCAAGAAAACGTTCCCACTAAATATTGCATGCATATTTCGACATTTTTTAAATTATAACAATTACACGGCATTTTACAGAATATTTCGCTATTATTTGATTTTTTAAGTGTTAAAATTATAGTTTGTAAAATAAAAGCATTCGATTTTAGGTGCAGTTAATTATTGCACAAATGAATCATATGATTAATGACATTTTCCTTTCCCACGGAGATATTCAGTTCTATCCCCAAAAGTAAGCTTAAACATTTATTAACCACTGTATATTCCTTTGTTTACAATTTGCGTGCGCTCATGAAGATAGCAAATACCCTTAACATAGCGTGGTTGAATTTGATTGTTTTCTGGTCTAGTTGACTGGAAATGAGTTAAGGCTCTTGGGTTGAAACGGGTAAACGTCGGAATAGTATATTTTGCTGCATTACACTAGGTCGCAAAAACAGCCGACAATTTGAGAAATTGAAGATAAATAAAGCATCGGAAAAATACCGATGTATCATCGATGTTCTTGATATCGATGTTTGTCGGAAAACCATCGATGTTCTTAACAGTTGGTCACCTTACTCATGCACTTGCAGTTGAATAGAGGGTTTACGAAATCAAACATATTTACTACCTTTTAATTTGCAGTGCCCATCAGTGTCCCTCGCGTCGCAACATAGTTCGCTCTGAGGATGAACAACCAAAATATGCAAATAATGTGGTCCATCATTCGGTTTCCAACCGAAAATCTACCAATCCGACCACAATCCTATCACGTTTACCAAAATGCTCTCTTTGCGAAATTCGAACCCCACTGAAGGGCTCCTATTTTTGGATTTCAATTATCTCCCGTGCACATTTGCACAGTCCGCCCTCTGGAACTTTGAATCAAATTGTGTTCTAATATGAGGCTCAGCATCGACCGCAGGAGAACACACATGTCGAATTCAATATCGAATTTGCTACAGTGAGGGATGTCAACTCTGCCAGCCAGAGACGAACAAATGGCACTCACTCACTCATGCACAGGTGCACCAGGCAGCAGCTGTGTCCTTCAGACTATCTCCAATATCACAATCGTGATATTCAATCGCGTTCTCAGGTGTATTGATTGGGGAGCGCACTCGCGCAGCCAGAAGGACGGGCGAATGGATGAATGGGTGATGATGCATCATTCAGCAGAACGTCCTGCCTGTCTTTTGCTTCGTGCACACTTAGAAACAGTCGCTGAAGCATGACAGCTTGCCCACAATATTTGCTGTTGGAAGTGTACATCCTGCGAGTTCATATTGCAGAGTTGTTGCTTGATTTCAGTCTTTTTCATAATTCTTTCTTTGTAGGATGTACGTACAACAGAGATGCGATAATTGAATTGGTGTGGTTTTAATTAAAATCAGTTCCCTCATATAAATTGACTTCAAAGTGATGGGAGGAAGAGGAATTAAGATTTGCATTCTAAAAGGAGTACAAAGTGCGTTTCAAATGGGATCCAATCTGAAATGATTCTTCTAAGGATGCAAAAGGGTCTTGTTTATTGTCAGTTGTCAGTGGTGTCAGTGTGCAGGGAATAATATTATTACAGCTGTTCTTCCATCAGACAATGCAAACACTGTAGAGACCTAACTAAATCACTATCAATTGGCTGTGCGACACTTGAACGCACTTGACACTTGATGCTTGGGCTTCTGGACTTAAGAACTCTATTTATGTCCCGGTTCAGGCTAGAAAGGTAGCTGCCCTTACGACCTTACACGTAGTCTCCACTGGACATAAACCATGTGCCTTGTGGAGGCACAAAAATCCCTGTCCAAACCTACATCGTGTCGGAGAATCACGATTCTACGACACGGCATGAGCTCTGTTCGGGGAGTATGGGCTTATGGCAAAGTTGCTGACCCAAACCGGTAGCATGACACCGCCTTCCCTGCTTGTGCATAAGTCAAGTTGACACACAGCCTCCTCGTAGCGCCCTTTGGATAGCCATCACAACAACCGATGGGTGATGAACTAATGTATGCACCCTCTACCCGAGGGTTTAAAATAATGGGCCTGTCCTTCCAGTATGGAGGTTGTGTGAGATTAACTTACTCACTGAAATAACGAGTTCAGAAACAACAACATGCCTCGGGTACGGACGGTTGACAACCCCAGCAAAATGGAAAAAGGACAATGACTGAGGTCCCTGAACAGACCACGTGCAGCCGATGAACTCGCTAAGGAGGACCTAGACTGCTACAAAGCAGACATAACCGCTATCGAGGAAGGGTGGTGGAATGGACCGGGCAAAAGGAGGATGAAAAACTGCGACCTCTACTACGGCGATTGCTACAGGGAAGGAGGGTGGTGCTTATTTGGTTGTGGATTTGTTGTTCGAGGCAGAATTAGGCAAAAGGTCTTAAGTTTGAAGTATGTAAGCGAGCGCCTCATAACAAATCCTGATTTGCGCCTACGCCCCGATGCCGACAGCAAGGATGACTTGATCTTGACTTGATTATGACCTCCCAGAGAGAACAAACGATCATTGCCCCAGCTACGACCAAGTTCGTTCTAGGAGACCTCGACGCACAGCTGGGCAAGGATGTATATAAGAAGTGTTAGAGTTATGTATATAAGAAGTGAAGAGACGTGGCATATTTTGCCCACGAATGAAAAGAGCGCCGATGGCTGTTCAGATTGGGGTTGTGATGTTGGGCAAAATTATGTCGAGTCGAGACGGTGTGTTAAGGCCACATAGACGAACATGCTGCTCCCACTGTGCACTTGCATGATATATTACTACCATGAGACATTCTTTTGTTGCTAAACCCACCCGAATTCAGATAAAAGCTTTAGAAGGCTATTAATTTCTAGACTAGGTCTGCAAATTAGTGCTTTTAGAAGAACTGCTTTCTTTTCCCTGCTAGGGCTGTGCATTCGCAGAGCAAATGGTGGGTATATTCAATTGCGAAGGACACCTACTAGCGTTCGCATTCCTTTACGACTAAGACTGATCAGTGACGGTGATCTTATTTTGAGCACCGTCGGCCACTTGCTATTGCTACAATTTCCAGAGTGAGCCGTCGGATTCTGGCTCTATCCCCGGCTTCGTCTTCCAGTTTTGTATTTATGGAGCTTGTTTGGACATGCAAGTCAGTTAGTATTCCTTATTGAAGATGATGATGTCTCATTGTCTCGATGCATCAAGCAATTTGTCCCGAACAAGCTGTTGTTGCTCATATGAGCTTGGATATGATGAAAGAAGCCGCCCCTGATTAAAATCTCGGCAAACAAGCCAAAGAAGACAGAACCAATGAAAGCGCTGACTGAGGGCTTCAGAAAATTAACTTTCTTACGCAGAATTGATATTGAGAAAAAAGCGTGAAAGAGCTATGGATTTTGGATTTAAAAAACTGCTCAACTGCTCAAAAAAATTGCTAACTGCGCATAAGCTCAAAATAAAATAGAATAAATTCTTTCCTGTTTTGTGATCTGTAATTTAAATTCAAGTCCTTTCGTGGAGCGAGCACTTTTCGGAGCTGCCCAATCCCGAATAGAGCACCGAGGACGACAGGCCCTTAATCTTGAGTGGAGGAAGTCAATTTGGCGATTGAATCGCTAAAAGTTGGCAAATCCGCTGGTGTGGATGAAGTCCGGCCAGAAATGCTGAAGCCAATGGGTGAAGGGGGAGTTTTATGGCTCTCTCGTGTCGTTACAGTGGCCTGGGAACATGGTGAGACACCTGGCGATTGGCAAAGTGAAGTGATTGTCCCACTTTTCAAGAAGGGGAACAAAAGAGATTGCTCTATCCATAGGGGCATATCTCTTTTAAGCCTCCCTAGAAAAGTCTACGCCAAGGTGTTGGAAGCGCGTTCTAGAGCTATGGTCCAGCACAGGATGGTGGACGAACAGTGCGGCTTTCGTCATGGTATAAGTAAAACAGACCAGCTTTTCACTCCGAGAATGGTACTAGAGAAGTCATGTATACTCCCAAGCCCGTCCACACATGTTTTATGGATTTGGAAAAGGCATACGACCGAGTCCCTCTAGGTAAACTCTGGAGTGTTCTGCAGGAGTATGGGATTGATGGTCCTCTTCTGAGGGCCATTCAGTCTGTGTTTCTGTGTTCGGGTTAACGGTGCTAAATCAACACCTCTCCTTTTCATTGTATGCATGGACTGGATGTTACAGCGCAGCCGATATGAGGAATGGTTTTACATCGGGAGAGTTGAGGGTCAGTCATCTTCTTTTTATAGACGACTTGGTTAACCTCACATCTTCCCAGACGGAATTACAGCGCGCACTCGATAGGTTTGTGGCCGTATGTGCTGATGCTGGCATGAAAGTCAACGTAGACAAATCGGAGGTTATGGCCATCTCCACAGGCCATCTCTACACGTTGGTGGAGTCCCATTGAAGCAGGTGGAGAAGTTTAAGTATCTCGGGGCCTTTTTCACGAGTGATGGACGGAGTATTGCTGAGCTTTCCTGAAGGATTGGTCAAGCCGGGTAAATCTTGAAACAGCTTGGTAGATCTGTAATCAGGAAGGCCGTGCTTGATGTTAAAGCCAAGTTAGCGGTTTGCAACGAAGTATTTATTTCAACTCTCACTTATGGTCATGAAATTTGGGTAATGACCGAAAGACTAAGATCGCGAATACAAACTGCTGAGCTGAGATTTCTCCGAGCTGTTGTGGGAATTACTCGGCGGGATAGGGTGATAAACACGGCAGAGCGAGAGGAACTCAATATTGAGTAGCTGCTTCTTCGAACGGAGAGGGCTATGATTCGGTGGTTTGGTCACGTGGCTCGAATGTCCCCTTCATCACGAAGACGACATGGTTGGACGAAGTCCAAAAACTGGGCATAACTCCTGATGAGTTAGAGTCGATGGCTGCGGATCGAGTTGCCTGGAGATCTCTCGTGCGTGGTTTACCCCAGCGACCCCTTCAGTGGAGCATGCGGGTCGAAAGATGATGACCTCAAAGATGAAGAACCCATAGGTTTCGATTTCGAAACTTGTCGCCGCTCTTGTTTGCTTGCTGTTATTGCACTCAGTAGCGCAGCCGTTGAACGCATATTTTTCAAGCTATCGTCTACAAATTACCATAGTAATATTGATGATGGGTGCTAAAGGAATGCGGACTGGATTCCTATGACTAAGTTCGTATGAAAGGACGTTCTGAGCTGGAGTCATATCTCAAGGCATTTGACAGAGTTTGGCATCAAGCTCTCTTGTCGAAACTGCGTGCCTATGGTATGAGATGAATCTCTTCGTCTGTGGATTAGAACTTACCTTCCGGTCTAGTTCCTACGACTAAGTTCGTATGAATGAGGACCTTTTGAACAGTCTAATTTGTTTCTTATGTAAAGGGCGTTGGGTTGAATAACTAGGTTATTTATGTTTTGTGTAAAGCTATTTAAAGTTTGTTTTTCGTATGCGCTTAAAATTGAAAATTAACGAAAGAACTTGTGAACATTGCGTTTTTCATTCATGTTAATTTAATCACTACCCCAAATTAAAGAAAAGGTAGTCCACTTTGCTCCCGAAATTTTTATCACCGCGGTAACACTACTAAAGATTTTATTTACCCTCCGTTTTGCTGCAACACATATTAAATATTCTACACTCTATGCACACAGTCAACAGGTGTTATAATGCAGAAAAGATAGAGATATAGATAGAGATACCCAACTTCACAGCTGATGGATCGCTAGTCCATCGACGAATTTGGAATTGAAATAAAGTAAATGCCGTTCTCTTATTGGTCGATATAGAAAATGGTTACTAAAAATTTTAAGGGGCAAGAGAGGTAGGAGCTTGACCTCCCTATCATACTTCACTTCTAGTGTAATGAGTAGAAACGCGAATGAGAGATTGGGATGGGCAACAATGGCAAAAGAAAATTCAAATTCTTGGCGTTCGCTGTAACCATTAATAAGTAACGAGGACTGTTCCTAATGGAACTTGACAAACTCTTGCTTCTCACACGATCAATTCTGCGTTGCAATGTCGTGGGCAAAGGATCCAGGGCAGTCATAAATTATCGCTGAAGATGTTTTAGAAACAAGAAGTGTTGTCTTCAAACAAGTTATTATCTAAACTATTAGAAAGTTAAATTTTCTTGGCATTTTACTGTTTTAAACACACTCCCGTTGAAAAACTATTGGGTCCTTATTCCAGAATTTGAACGATTATTTAAGAAAAACGTGTACAATAGTATTGCCCATTTGAGGCTATGACTTTTTACCATCTTTCTGGCAATTTGTGGATCCCATCCCAAAAGAACTGCGCCGGCTTGGCAGCCAAGAATGAATCAAGCCAATTTTTGATATTCTGCTCTGATGTGGACCGTACTTCAGTCAGGGCGTTCTGCATCGACCGGAACAAATGGTAGTCTGAAGGGGCAAGGTCTGGGCTATAAGGCGGGTGGGGTAAAACTTCCCATCCAATGTTTTCCAAATATCTCTTAACCGGAATAGCAACGTGGGGATGAGTGTTGTCATGATGGAAAATTATTGCCTCGTGTCTGGTCGCATATTCCGGGCGTTTTTCGGCTACTGCTCAAACAGATTACTTGTGTTCGGTAGCGTTGTCCATTGATGGTTTCACCCGGTTTTAGCAGCTAATAATATAGCACACCCTTCTGATCCCATCAAATACAGATCATTACCTTCGCGCCATGGATTTTCAGCCGTTGATTTGAGTCTCATGGCGCATTTTTACCATAAACTCCCACCAAAATGCGATGACTTTCGGCAGCAGTTTTCTTCATATTAAAGTAATGAAGACGAACTCCCCGCAAAAACACTTTTTCAGGCACAAAGTTCGAATTATTGTTGTTTACGCTTCAAATGAATGACATATACTGAAATGACGTACAATGACAGTAGCTTTCCAACGCATGTTCCAATGGAATAAAACATGTACCGCCATCTCTTAGCAAACCGCACGAATTAAGTTATAGACCCAATATATTTTCAAGGCAGTTAACGTATCGGCTGAAGAAAAGCTGGGTACAACTTCTAGAATATCATAAAGCTTTAACATTTTTCTCTTAACTTCCTGGGGGTCCTTCTTTTTGTCTAGCTCACCATAGGGTGTCCTCCTTAACTTAGGGAATCGACCTCTTTACTTAATTTTATTTGCCACAGATCGCTTGCTCAGTTATTGTCGCACTGAACTCATTTGTCTGCAAATGCTTTTTAACGCATCGCTGCCTTCAGTCGATATGAGTTGAAACTATTTCTGTAATGAATAATGGATGTGACTGCAAATTGAATTTATTTCGTTCCACTGAAACAACAAAAACCCGTTTCCCAGGCCTAGTGGCGCTTGTTCAGATCGAACTGTACCTACATGCTCTCTCAATATCGGCAACACGTGTCTCAGCACAGCTTTGTATTCGGTTTATTCATTGTTATGCGATCCAGCGGAATGCCGGGACTCAAATATTCTATTGAATTTTTGATTAATGCACATGTTTAATGCGGCTTTGTGGATATCTATGAGTCATCGATTCCCACTTGAAGACGTAATCTTTATGCGAGTGCTTGGTGGACTGAACAAACTCACAATTAGGCTTAACTATTTCAGTTATCAAATGAATATGAAAAGCGTAAGATCCTACTGTCCAACCGCTCTTCCATCAAATCCATTTGAGGCTGTGTGCCTATTATAAATGAATAGGCACACCGAATGACATGTAATGGTCACAAAACCATAACGAGCTAAACGGTATAAATTGGGAATGTACTTAGATTCTCATCCGTTCAAATGACAGTACGAACTAATGGACCGTCACAGGACAAATGCACAGCTAAGCACACCGTGGGAGGTAGCCAACGGAGGTAAAATTTAATTAAATCACATTTCAGTGTTTTGCTCTTCGGTTTAATTCAATTTCAAAAGTCCGTCCACATGCTTAATGAATATGTATGGCAGCCAGAGAGGAGGACATGCACCGCGGCACTTCGGGCCGGAAGTTCTCACGCTCAATCTGACATGTTAATTGGATTTAAAACTGACAGTCGTGCATTAATGAAGTTTTGCGTGCTGCTGAAAGACTGTGTGCATAATATAAATGACATTGAATTGAATGTTTGTTCGAGAATAATGGACGCACATACGAGTATGAACCGCTTGTTGTGATGAGAACTTGTGGCTGGACCTGCGAATGGATTATTTCCACAACAGCACGAAGAAGTCTCATCTCAGCAGCTTGTAACAGCGATCTTATTCTTTCGGTCATTACGCAAATTTCATGACCATAGGTGAGAGTTGGAACAAATACTGAGTTGATAGCCGCTAACTTGGCTTTGACACCATTCTCGGTCTTTCTGATTACAGATCTACCAAGCTGTTTCAAAATTGCCACGGCTTGACCAATCCTACAGGAAGGCTCAGCATTACTCCTCCCATCACTCGTGAAAAATTCCCCGAGATACTTAAACTTCTCCACCTGCTTCAACGGAACTGTACATGTACAGTGCATTAAATTGGCGGTCTGGAAATTACCATAATCGCTGATCTGGCGACTTTAACCTTCATCCGAGCATCAGGTTAACCCTAAACAAGCACCCCAGGATTGTCTTTAGCTTGCCAGGTTTTGCCATGGGTACAATTTTGGCCATTTTCCATTGTGTTGGAAGGTAGCAAATATTTAAACACGAATTAAGCAACGAAGTTAGATAACTACCAATGTTAGGAATAGCTTTGAGCAACTTGTGGTTAGCTCCATTCAGTCCATCTGATTTTTATCACTTAGAAGCCTTATTTAAATGTTTCGCCTTATCGGGAGTCTCTACGAACGAATTATCAGAAGGAAGTGTCGACTCAGCTAGGATGTGCTTGCTGCTTGTTACTTCAGTCCGAGCTTTGGCATCACTGAGATAGTGCACACTTTGTTTAAAGAAAGCGACTGCGAATGTGTGTTTACTTCACATTGAGTCGACCCTTTTGCAATTTTGCTCTTCAATTATTCGTTTCGTTTTAGTTTCGGCAACTCGGTTTGACTTAAATTTAACTCGGTTTGGATAAAACTCGGTTTGACTCAGTTTATCAACTCGAGCTAATCCATCACCAGTTCAGGATGTCAGAATCATGCCGACTGAGAGCTGTCATCGAAAACTCTGTCTTATTTTTGAAAGAAGTGTAACAAAACTTGTGCAATCCATGTGTGCAATGTATCAACACGTGGCAGGTCGTCTAGGTTTCACCTAGATTCCAATTGCACGCAAAGCACAATCACACGCACTTCGTCGACCTTGAGTGTCCTTTTTGTTTACGGCCCCGACCTTCTTTCAAAAAACGATTGTACCCTCAGTCCACCACTCCTTGCTCGCGAATGCGATCTCATTTGAAAGTTCAATGTCGGGAAAAAGGTTTCCATCCGTCTTGGCCCACTTTATGAAGCTGTACAAACATTTGTAATTTATTCAGAAATTCCCGGAATTCGCATTCTTTTGTGTGTTTATCCACTGTGAGTGGTGGGTGGGCGATAGGCAGACGATAACCTCATGAATGTTCGCTTCAAAAAACTGTTACATTCTTGCTCACTTTACATCTACATTGTTTCCTCTTTCAACGAGCCCGATAATAATTCAATTTGAGTTTGATTTTGATTTTGATTTTTCCACAAAAGCAAATTGAAAGATTTTCATTGTTGAATAAATTACTGTGTGATCTGGCATGTGGCGAGGGGTGAATCCCTTTTGTTATCATGCATTGGAAGGAAGTTTTATTCTTTTGTACGCAAATTTGGTAACAGATGCCACACTTCATCGGAACGCTGATTGTCCAATTTCACAACTCAAGTGGAAGCAATAAGAGACAATTGTGCAGCTTGAAGGGGGAAAGATTTTATGCTCACGATGATGTGAAATCGTTTATCATCAAAATGAGTGTACCTTCGTCGATTTCTTGTTGGCGAACAAAAAGTGTGCCTTTGGCTAAAATGGGCTTTTAGGAGACGATAAAAAAAAAGAACTGTGAATGTATTTTGTTTCAGAATTTTGAGAGATTATTCAATTCAGCCGATGAGGGTGTCCGTTGGATATTTCGACTGGGCTACTTAGTGGGCAAAAAGTTTGGACTTAGAAAATGGCTATCATTGAGTGTAGACAGAGCCAGTTTGCAGTAGACATGTGGAGTGAAATTTGTGGTTTTTCAAGCGACACTTCCCTTCGCCATACAGTGCAGCAGCTCACGAAACTTCCGGGTTCATCGATAGTAAGGAAGGGAAAGGGTTAGGACGACCCCCTCTGCCCTATTCTGGCGTGGATCCTTTTCCCAGGACTTTGCCCCGACCACGTACAGTAAGATTGCTCTTACTATTGAGGTGTAAACCGCAGTGGGTCGCCGCTTTGGCCATCGCTTAATATCAAACGATCACTCAATCTGCTTAGACTCAGCAGATCTTCACTCAGGATGCTCACCGGCATCGTAACAGGGCACTGCGCAAGTGGCACCCATGCCCGTAGGTTGGGGGTCCTCTATAATGACTTCTGTAGAAGCTGCTTGGATGAAGAGGAGGTTGAAACCACAGATCACATACTCTGCTCGTGGAGATCGCTGGGAGGTCGTAGATACTTACGCCTGGCGGCCTACTACTGCAACAACCTCAATGAGTTAAAAAGCGTCAGTATTAGCCAGCTAAACCGCTTTGTCACAGGCACCAACAGGTTTTAATTGTTAGGGGGAATCAATGGGCCTACTTTGGCCGAAGTCTAGCCACTTTAACCTAACCTAACCTAACCAAGTGGGTCACTTTCTGTGGTAGTTCCCACTTCGATCCGAACGTGCGTTTGCAGAGAGCGTCTTGTGCCTTCGTCTTGGACTTCCAACTAAGTTTCCTGTCAAGGATTAACCAAGCAACTTAACTGATTTTGAGGGCGGCACAGGTGTGGTTTTGATTTTGATATTTCAAAAATTAGGGACCTGCGTCTCCTAGTGTCAACACCAGAAACTCAAATGTCAACACCAGAGGCACGATCTTCCAAAAGTCCGTTCAACTGCTTGCCTACGCGGACGACATTGACGTGATTGGACGAACACAGCGAGCTGTCAATGAGGCTTTTGCTAGCATTGAAGCGGAAGCGGCTAAAATGGGTTTGGCAGTTAATCAGGGCAAAACAAAGTACATGCTGTCATCACGAAAGGAAGCAAAACATCGACGCCTCGGACAGAGCGTCATAATGGGCAGCAGAAACTTTGAGGTAGTCAAGGACTTCGTCTACCTTGGCTCTGCAGTAAACAGGGACAATAACACCAGTACCGAGATCAAGCGCAGAATTACTCTTGCCAATCGCTGTTTCTTTGGGCTCAAGAGGCAATTGAGTAACAGAGCCATCTCTCGAAACACCAAGTTGACTTGAGAGACATGGACGCTATTGAAAGCGGATGAAGAAGCTCTTGGTCGTTTTGAGAGAAAAGTTCTGCGTGCGATCGTTGGTCCTGTTTGTATTGATGGCGTCTGGAGAAGGAGATTCAACCACGAACTGTACGGGCTGTACAGCGGCATGCACCTAGTAAGGCGTCTTCGGATCCAACGCTTAAGATGGCTAGGTCACGTAGAGCGGATTGACACCACAGCTCCGGCCCGAAGAGTCTTCGATTCCGAGCCTTTGGGACAACGCATAAGAGGGCGTCCTAGAACGAGATGGCGCACACAAGTGGAGAATGACCTCAACCAACTTGGTGAGCACAACTGGAGGCAGCTGGCGAAAGATTGTGCTGGCTGGAGAGGCTTGTTGGTTGAAGCCCAGGTCCAACCCGGACTGTAGCGCCAAACAAAGAAGAAGAAGAAGTCTCCTAGTGTCTGCTATGTAAATAAAAGGCTCTAAAAAGTGTTTGGTGCGAATTCTGAGATGTCATAATCATCTTTGTAAATGGATCTGGTCGGGGGAAGGATATATAAATATCTCGGTGCATTCTGCTGAATAATGGAAAGGTGAAGAAAGCTTTTTGTGAACAAAAATGGGGAAATGGGTTGCAAAATTGATAAAGCTTCAACATCTGCCAATAAGTAAGTCAACGCACAACACACTTTAACACACCCAAAGCAGAATTATTCCGCTTTAACAGCTTGCAAGTAGGCCTGTCGCAGGGCATAGTGAATTCTGCGAAGAGTAGTCCAGAGACAGAGGCGGTTCAGCAACAACGCTCCTCTCTTCTCTTCTTTTATTAATAACATAAATACAAATTTCAAATTATCCTCAGCAAAAAGTAAATAAATCAACAAAACAGTCGATAAGCCTCTTTCGAGTGCGTTCTACATCCGCTGGCAAAACATCAACCTGGAGTCCGTGTTTGTCTTAGGAAAACATGGATGATGAATTTTATCCACATCCAAGTGCGGAAACTTGTACATAAATGTTCGTCTGCTCCCCCTACCATGGGCGGGGCAGATGCTATTGCCCGTAAAATGTTTCGGTATTTTCTGGAGAATTTGCTATGCAAAGGAGATGACTGGGAAGGCAAATGGAAGCGATTGTTTGCTCTTTGGTGGACTGTTAAACAAAACATTATTTGAAGTTTCGTACCCTTCAGATTCCAGTGCTTTAGATTAGTAGCAAATTGTTGTTGATTTGGATTACCTGCTGAATGATGACATTTATAATGCATTTGTTTCTTCTTCCTTCCCAAGACATGGTTTGGGATGCAACAACAGCCTGGGGTGGAAATGGGGCGAGCATCTACAGCGACTTTTCGTTCTGTGTATGTTATTGCTCTATCAGGAGTGGAGGAGTGGATACAGGTGCATGCCAACTCAGAGCGGTGACATTCTAGACGCTCATTCTAGACAGTTACACAGTTATGCTGACCATTGAGGGATGAGTTAAGGATATCCCCGAAAATGCTTGTTGTAAAAGCCGACAAAACGGGACAAGTCACATGTAGGCAATTTTTACCACCATGGTGAGTCTAGCGACACATTTAACACCGTGAAACTAGCAGACAAGTGTGCATGAGAGTCCGTGGTTTGAAACGGCTGGAGATCACCGGTGACGTAAAAGAAACATCAAGCAATAACAAAAAAAGGAGCACGCATGTGTCGAATAACTCTCATTTGAACTTCAGCATTATGGCAGTAATGGCACTACCCCGTCAGGCAGTACAAGCACTGATATTGGTACAAGCAGAAATGCTCGAGTCACCGGGGGGATAGCAAAATAATGCATAAGCTTAGACGAAACTTAAGAGTCGCGATTTGGACCGTTGAATGTATGAGTGGTCGCAGCTATGAGCAAAAGTGTTCTCAAGAAACTAAACACCAGAAATCGGTTGCGTTTCTTGGACCTAAAGACAAAAAGGGAGATTTGAACGGACATGTCGGAAGGTCAAACGAAGACTACGAAAACTGCCATGGAGGACTGGGATACGGGATCAGAAACTCCCCGGGTGAAGATATCCTAAACATGTGCAGACCGTATGACCGTCTTATCGTGCAATTGTGGGCGATAGCCCAGCCATACCGCCTCCTCTTGCCAGAATTTTTTATGAAGGCGGCAACGAAGATGCAAACAAGGGTATCTGCGAAAATGAAATTGTACATCCTGGGCAAAGAAAAAGGCGAAGCTCTTATTGACAAGATGAAACTAATTGATGATGATGACTGCAGAGCACAAGACACGGACTTATTTAGACGCTCCTAAATCACTGAGATGAGATGAAAAAGGTCACCTTGAAATGAAATATAAACGTTGCAAAGGTATAGCGAAGAAGATGTGCGCCCAAATTCAAGCTTAGAGCATGGAGGGCTTGTATCGAGAGTTGGAGGAAATATCTTCTTCGGCTGCAAATATGAACCAGGCAAACCACGAACTGCGGCAAAATAACTTGAACAAGGGCACAGCCATCTTTAAACAAGCCACTCACAGAAGGAGAAATGCCCAGGAAATTTGTTCACCGAAGTTCATTAACGGTGAGCAAGGTGAGCTTTCTTATTTGGCACTGCTATTCGGGGTGGACCTGGGCCTCAACCTACAAGATTCTCCATTTAGCACATCTATCCCAGTTGATTTAAGTCCTCCTCCACCTGAGTGCACCACATCAAACGCTCGCGTCCACTGTTCCGTTGTCGTCGACGCAGACGCACGCAGAACATTTCTCTCGAAGAGACTAAGCTTTTGAGATTGTCCATGCCTCTGCGCAGTACAGCAGGACTGGGATGATCAAGGTCTTATACAAAGTCAGCTTGGTCCTTTCTAGAGATGGCTCTATTACTCAATTGCCTCTTGAGCACATAAAAACAGCGGCAAGAGTAACTCTTCGTTTGATCTCGGCACTGGTGTTGTTCGTGCTATTTCCTGCGGAGTCGAGGTAAACGAAGTCCTTGACTACCTCGAAGTTATAGCTGCCCATTGTGTCTTTCCCGAGAAGACAAAGATGTGAGACAAGAGATGTCAATCTAGTTAGGCTGTTCTATTAAGTTAGTCTTAAGTGTGAGTTGAGCTTAAGTGGTGAGTGGAGGAGGAGATAAAATGACGAACTGTACGAGCTGGCATCGACTTAACCAAAGAGTGCAGACCCAACGATTGAGATGGCTCGGTCATGTCTTCGAGTCCACCCGAGAGGAATGGCGCAGTAGTAAAAGACCGCCACTCAGGTGGGCTCTCAAACGTGCGAAACTGGAGGCAGCTGGCTAAAGATGGAACTGGCTGAAGATGCTTGCCTAGGTCCACCCTCGTCTGTACCGCCAGCCAAGTATGGCTGGCGCAATAACCCCGGGCGTAGATCCTGCTATTTCACAACTGGAAGGGACCTATAGTACTTTTGTCGACTCCGAATGGCCAAGTTTGAGAAGGACACTTGCACTCCTTGAGCATTGTCACTCGATGGATGTGGGGCCGTGAACAGTATTTTGTTCGTACCGAGAATAGAAGGGGTCGAGGGCGTAGGGGTCGACGCACCAGCCCATAACGACATGGCCGCCACAGTACTACCTTTTATAGAACCTATTTCAAAGAAAAAAATGTTCGCATATGTGGGCAATTTAAAATCCGAATTTAATTTCTTAATGTTAAAGGACTCAGGAGCTACAGCCGCGGATAGACGGGCAGACACCGAGGTGATCTTATAAGTCTCACTTTTTGCCATTTTGGTATTTCATCTAAACGTACTCGAAAGCTTTTACTTGTTTATATTTAATCCAATCCAATCTATGGCAAGTTATGCCACACAAACATGAAAGTCACCAAGCACCGAGTCAGGCAATTCTAATGCTAACGCGTACGAAGTCGCCAGTAATCAGTAAATTAAACGCAAAATAAAATAACCATCTTAGGTTAAAGCGAATTGCTGGACCAATAATTAGCAAAAATTGATGCACTATATTCCTCATATTAAAATTAATATGCCTTCGTTCCAATTCCACTGACTGGATGAAAAACACAACCATGACCATCATCTTCCAGTTGTTACGGATATATCATTAATAGCAGGGACAAGCGTTGACCATAATTGCAATTTCCAAGCCGTGAACAATTAACGGCGCACATAGTGGACCGAGTCATCACAAATTGGACCTATCGCGAAGTCGAGGTGGCCATTCGAATGATGAGCTATTCCACACACTCTGGCATGAATGTAGCTTCAGAACGAAGCCAGAATCATCATCCGTTGTTGTTTTAGTTAAATTTCGTTTCCCTCTCAATTTATTGATTTTTTTTACAGTAGCAGATATCTTTAAGTCGACCGTAAGAAGGTACTCTGTATCTCAATAAGACAAGCACGCTAGCCATCAAATAAAATTCAATCAAGGACCATTTTCAGAATAAGCAATCCACACTGTTCACTCACGACCAGGGGTTCCACAAGCAACAAAGAAGTTCCACAAGCCTACGTTGGGAGACCATGAAAATTCTAGACATCATCCACACCTCAGACCAACGAATACTTTGAAGCCCTTCAAAGCCAATATTTGCTTCATTATTCCCAACGAAGCACCAGCAATGTGAATTTAATTAATTTCAGTTAAAAGACTTCGCAAAAATAAGTACACTTCACAGATTAATCCTTTCACAGGGCTAGGGGGAGAGGAAGGTTAACACAGCGAATCGCACACAATCTGTAAATGCCCTGAAAGGATAAATATTGCACTTCGCAACGTCAAGGTTACTACAGCACTCAGTCAACTTGTTGGTCTCCACCTGATGCTCCTCTCTACGGACGGCGCCCGGGAAACTTTTCGAAAATCAGCGTCGTTCACAGGATCCTCTGACGAAATCCGTTATTTCCTTTTGTTTTTTTCTCTCTCTCTCTTTTATGCGTATTATTTATTTTTTTTTTGTCTGCAAACCACGGCCAGCACAAAGTTCAAACAAAACCAAACGACACTTGCTGCTGGTGTAAACGAGCGAAACGAGCGCCACAAGTGTACCGTTTAACCGTCCAAACGAAACTGAAACCGAATTCGACTTTCATCTTCGGTAGCAGTTTTGATTTGACTGCACGCATCCAACATCATTATACCAGTTGCTGGGAGATTTCACCTTGTGCTGTGAAAGCCTCTTCAGGTCCCATATCGGTCGAACAGGAGAAAGCCGAGGATGCGAAGGGAGAGCGCGTTCGCAGGGCACATTGCGCAGTCGACGATTGAAAGCAGTGAATGAGCAAACAATTATTGCAAGAGTGGGCTGGAGACAGCCTTTGACTACTCGAGTCTCTCTCATCATCAGACCAGACCAGATGGTGGTGATGATGATGATGATGACGATGGCGGCGGACGATGACAGGTACGATAAGCAAGTAAGAGTGAGAGAGCTGGAGCAGATGATGCGGACGGATGGAGGCGGCGGGCTGTATTATATTTAGACGAATTGTATGTTATACTGCAGGACGCAACGCAAATGTATGTGTGGATACCTGGTGTGTGAGTATCCTTTTGCAGATACATGCAGTTACCACAGCAACAAGCGGTCACCTAAGCAACCTGTCTCGAGGACATTCCAGGTCAGGCAGAAGGGATTTCCGATTGTTGTCTGATGGATTTGCAGTGAAAGAGGTAGAAGACGGATGCCTCAGTACGCTTCACTTAACATGGGATACGCTCTGTGGCCATCAATACTCACACAACCTTGCAGCGTACACACGCACATGTGGGAGCAAAGCACAGCCTACAGCTTGCACGGGGAGAATTTATTTCAGAATCACACCGAGTGGTAATAATAATCTAACCGCATTGCCGCACCGTTTCTAAGCCTGTTTGCTTGGTTTCGAATACATATAGACGAACGAGTCTTGTTAAGAGGTTCAGGCTTTTGTTTGCCAATGGATTTTCGATTTCGCATATTTTATAGCCAATGCCAACGTTATTTACCAAAGCGTTGGCCAAACAGAGTGTTGAATTTTTGTTGATGAACGTTCTGTGCTTTCAGCAGAATCCATCAATTTGTCGACCTTCGCTCGATTGGCCGGGATTAAGTGAGATTCAAACCCATTCCATGCCGAACCGAACGAAATGTGCTAATAAGCACATTATGTGTTGTGCCAGGGCGTTTGGGCCGTTTTCGGAGATTTGTTTTTGGAGAAGAAAGTTGTTGCTCGAAACTCAAAACAGTGTGGATTTTAAAGCGATGATATGGCGGCTCATGGAGAGGCGAACGTCTGCAACCGACTCCTGCGCTCACCTCCACATGGTGAAATCTGGGATCCGGGCACCATGGATCGAAGATGGAGTACCAAATCCGTGTCGTTGGCTTCTGCAAATAAAAGAGGGGGAGTGTGTGTCTGTACCAGGGATTACCTCTCTCTATTGATGGCGGCGGAAGAGATGGACAGCTGCAAACGGCGGCACACAAAACTGAAGTCAGCTGGAGCTACTTGGCGCTGGTGCGCTCTTCATTCATAGACTAACATATTCGCAGCTCAGGTCTAAAAGATTGGAGTTGGCGGTGTAGGACCAACGGCTGCGCTCACAGGCTAAAATGGGTTCGGCGGTGAAAAAACGTCGATGAAAAAACGACGTACATACGAGTACATGCTGTTTTCAGAATGACACATGGGCGTCATGGATAGAACAATGGGCAGCTTTAACTTCGAGGTTTTTAAGGACTTCGTCTACCTCCACTCCGCCGTAAACAAAAACAGTACGAACGACATCAAACGCAAAGTAAGTCTCGCCAACCGTTGTTTCGATGCACTCAAGAGGCAATTGAGTGATAGAGCCTTCAGTCGAAGGACCAAGCTGACTTTATATAAGACACTGATCATCACTCTCAAGAGCTGATGTGGAAGTCCTTGGTCTCTTCGAGGGAAAAGTTTTGCGTCCGATCTTTGGTGCTGAGACCACAGATTAAACCACAAACTGTACGGGGTGTATAATGACATGACCCCAATCAGCCGTCTACGGAATACGTCCAACGCCTAAGCGGGCGGGGCTATGTAGAGCATACGGACAACTCAGATCCGGCCCTAAGAGCCTTCGACTCCGAACCTGTGTGACAACGCACAAGATGTCACACCCAGGTGGAGAAGGACCTCAATCAACTGGGCGTGCGACACTGGAGACAGCTGGACAAAGACCGTCCTAGTTGGAGAGGCTTGTTGGTTAAGGCCTAGGTCCACCCCGGACTGTAGCTCCACCTAATGGAGAAGATAATTAGCTTAGTCTAATAACTCCTCGGCTATACACCATCTTTCAAATCTATTCCTAATTTTGGGTCATGTATCTTGGAGGATAACCTACATACGTGGGCCTCGTGCCCAAATCGAGTGGATTTAAGGCTGCAGGACCCGCCTCAAAATCTTCTGGCGACCAACCGGACTCACTTTAGAAACATTCGCCGATCTGTTCACAGCTGACTTTAATTCAAGCACGGTTAAGGCTGAACCGGAACGGCGGGTTAGCGTGTTCAGCAAGCTTTGCTACGCGTTTTATCGATTTTACGAGAATTTGTGTCAGAACGCGGCAGCCTCAGTTTTCCATGTCGAAATGAACCTACTCATTTGAATGGTCTGACATGCAATTTCCAAGAAAAATTACTTTAAATAAAATCCCTAGAAAAAAACCAACCGTCAAACCAGAAATGAGGTACTAAAGGGTTAAATTTTAAGGGCCGATGTTGATTTTGAATAAAACACAAATTATGTAGGAAATGATTGTCATTTCTTTTTATGATAATATTGGAATAGTTCAATTATGTGTGGAACAAAATATCGGCCAAATGGCCACGGCGACCTCGTCGGCACACCTCCATCCGATGGTCCAAATTTTCGATGACGCTGAGGCATAATTGAGGTTCTATGCCTTTAATGTGCCGAATTATGTCATCCTTTAGCTCTTGAATTGTTGCTGGCTTATCCACGTACACCTTTTCTGTCAAACGTGTCAAATCACATGATCTTGGCGGCCAATTGACATCGCCACCACGTGAGATAACACGGCCATTGAATTTGTCGCGCAAAAGAGCCACTCTTTCGTTAGCTGTGTGGCAAGTGGCACCGTCCTGTTGAAACCACATATCGTCCACATTCATATCTTCCAATTCGGGCCATAAAAGGTTCGTTATCATTTCACGATAGCGAACACCATTCACAGTAACTGCCTGACGGCCCGATGATGCCGCCAGCCCATAAACCGCACCAAACAGTCACTCTTTGTGGGTGCATTGGTTTTTCGACAATCACTCTTGGATTATCATTCGCCCAAATGCGGCAATTCTGCTTATTGGCGAATCCACTGAGGTGAAAAAGTGCCTCATAACTGAAGATGATTTTCTTCGAAAATTGATCATCCACTGTTGGCATTTCTTGTCACTATTCTGACCATTGACGACGCTTGAAATGGTCAAGAGGCTTTAGTTCTTGAGTCAATTGCACCTTGTAAGCGTGTTAATGCAAGTCTTTATGCATAATGTTCATCAACGACGAGCTTGAGAGGTGCAATTGTTGGGCACGACGACGTGCTCTTCAGCCACACTATCTCGAACAGCAGCAGTACAAGCTGTACGAGCATGCACTGGTGTTTTCAAATCTCCTGCAGACCCGGTTTGTTAAAATTTTTGCACGATTTTTCCGATTGTACGCACATTTGGACGATTAAATTGACCGAAAAAATCACGAGGTGCGCGGATTTTTCAATTCCTGAATTCACTTTGAGATGTAGATGTAGATGTAGACTAGTATTTAAGTCACCATTTCTTTTCAAGTCTTTGATTGGAGCAATCATTTGGACCAATCTAAAGATTGCAGTCAATTGAATGCAATTCTTTAGATTACACTGCATACATTGAAGTCTTTACCATTCACTTAAAGGTACTCGCATTCAGATGAAGTCTTTGGGATTTCAACAAGTAAGCGAGTTTGAACAAGTCTAAAAAAATGTCTAATTGCACTTTTATATGGCGTATGATGGCCTTTTAGGTTTTAAGGTATGGTGTATAGTGGGAGGGGCGAAATAGAAGGATAAGGTGTTTTGGGGAGGGGTTGCTCCAGAGGGTGGGGACATGATCCGTGGAATGACGTTAGGGATACTACCGATGCGGGTAACAAATAATGCCAATGAAAGCTTTACTTTAATCTTACTCCAAGATAAATACGACATTCGAAAAATTGAAATGGTACAATCATGTGAACTCAGTCAAATCTCTGAGTCGTACGAAAACAAATCAGAAATCGAAGAGATGCTGTTGTCTGTGCGAGGTGTGCAAAATATATGTTCAAATAAGATCCCCAGATTCCAGATTCATGAGATTGAAGTCTTTTACAACTCTGGTGTCGTGTATGGGCCGTATTAGCAAAAAAAACGCATTCAGCGCATATTCAAAAAAGGAACAAAAAATGCCCCCTATTCCAAGGGAAATATGGCGGTTATTTCCCAAGAATTTTTCAATTGTAATTCCTCTGGGAAACTTGATGTAATTTCGTTATGACAATGAAAGTTTTTTTTTGTACTTACAGTCGACTCTCGATAATTCGAAACTCAAGGGACCTTACAAATGAGAGTTCGAATTATCGAACAGATGTCTAGTTGGAGCAGAAGGACGAAAACGAATCAAGTGCATACATATTGTAGCAAGTCGTTAATTCGTCGTTATTATTTTTTCTGACTTTATTATTATATTCTACGTTCATTAGTTTACGTCCGCACTCACCGCTGTCTACTTTGCGAATGAATAGTTTACAATATTGTGCTCACAATGAATGTATCGTACCGGCAGTTGTTTCTTAGAATTTAGGTTTTTTTACATGAATTTTGCAATGTATGGCTACAATATGTAATAAAAAAAAGAATTGTTAATCTGTTGTGATTTGTTTGTTTTAATAACTTAGTCAAGTCCAGTGTCTATGACAGGCAGTGTCGAGAGGCGGAATTGGTTCTACTTTCGCTTGATCCTCGTCTTCATTGTTGCTTCATTGCTATTGCTACAATTTCGTCAACTTACACAGCACCGCAGACGTCTACATCAACGTCAGAATGTAGAAAATCATCGAAAGTCACAGATTCATCAATGTAATTCCATTCTGATTCACCATCCATTCTGTGAGGTTGCAATTTTTCATTTGCGTTGTTCACATCGCATACGTAGGGAAAGCCAAAGGGCTTCAAAGCATTGGAAGCAACATCTTGGCAAAGAACAGAGAGCAAAAAGACGAACGCCAAGTAAATTCGAATTGCTGAGAGAAAACCAACTACTGATTTCGAATTACAGTCGGCTTTTTGCTGGCAGCCAGACTGAGCTGATTGATCCGAATTAACGAGTGTGCATCCGATTTATCAAGGTTTTCCCAAGTGATCTAACAATCAATTCGAATTATCGAGAGTCGACTGTAGTATGTTTTCAAAAGTTGGTATGTCTCTTCGTGATCCTTTCCTTGTGTATGCAAGCTTTATGATAGTGAAGATAGTGATCTCATTTAATAAGTATGTAAACATTGACTTGTTCATTCGGTAATTTTTCTTCCTCCATCAGAGAAGAATAGTTCAACAGTGGAGGAAGTCAATTTGGCGATTGAATCGCTAAAAGTTGGCAAATCCGCTGGTGTGGATGAAATCTGGCCAGAAATGCTGAACGCAATGGGTGAAGGGGGACTTTTGTGGCTCTCTCGTGTCGTCAAAGTGGCCTGGAAACATGGTGAGACACCTGGCGATTGGCAAACTGGAGTGATTGTCCCACTTTTCAGGAAGGTGGACAAAAGAGATAGCTCTATCCACAGGGGCATATCTCTTTTAAGTCTCCCAGGGAAAGTCCACGGTAAGGTGTTGGAAGCGCGTTCTAGAGCTACAACCGACCAGCTTTTCACTCGCAGAATGGTACTTGAGAAGTCATGTATACTCTCAAGCCCATCTACAGATGTTTTGTGGATTTGGAAAAGGCATACGACCGAGTTCCTCGAGGTAAACTCTGGAGTGTTCTGCAGGAGTATGGGATTGATGGTCCTCTTCTGAGGGCCATTCAGTCTCTATACACAAACTGTAGCAGCTGTGGTTGGGTTAACGGTTCTAAATCAACACCTTTCATCGTAGGCGTTTGACTTCGTCAAAGGTCCGTCTTGTCACCTCTCCTTTTCATTGGATATATGGACTGGATGTTGCAGCGCAGCCGAGGCGAGGAATGTTTCACATTGTGAGAGTTGAGGATAAGTCATCTTCTTTTGGCAGACGACTTAGTGATCCTCACATCTTCCCAGACGAAACTCCAGCGCGCACTCGATAGGTTTGTAGTCGTATGTGCCTATGTTGGAATGAAGGTCAACGTTGACAAATCAGAAGTTATGGCCATCTCCACAGGCTATCTCTACAGGTTAGTGGAGTCCCACTGAAGCAGATGGAGTAGTTTAAGTATCTCGGGGTCTTTTTCACGAGTGATGGAAGGAGTAATGCTGAGCTTTCCTGTAGGATTGGTCAAGATGGGTCAATTTTGAAACAGCTTGGTAGATCAGTAATTAGGAAGGCACAGCTTAGTGTCATAGCCAAGGCAGAGGTTTTCAACTCAGTATTTGTTCCAACTCTCACCTATGGTCATGAAATTTGGGTAACGACCGAAAGAATAAGATCGCGAATACAAGCTGCTGAGATGAGAAGAGATTTCTCCATGCTGTCACCATCGCCGGGATAGGGTTAGAAACACGGCAGTGCGCGAGGAGCTCAACATTGAGGGGCTGCTTCTTCGAACGGAGAGGGCTATGCTTCGGTGGTTTGGTCACGTGGCACGAATGTCCCATTCATTACGACTTCCGAGGCGGGCGTTGAATGCGATTCCATCAGAAAGGCGGCCGCTTAGCAGATCGAGGACGACATGGTTGGAGCAAGTCCATAAACTCGCCTGGTTACGCTTGGGCATAACTCCTGATGCCCCAGAAAACTAATCCACCTGAATATAGACCTATTGCTATTCTTCCGGTTTTATCAAAATTGTTTGAGTCTCTTGTTAGCCGAGACATCAAAGATTACATTGAGCGACACAATCTATTAAATTCATTGCAGTCAGGTTTTCGTAAAGGACATAGCTGTGGCACAGTCTTGTTAAAAGTAACGGACGACATAAGAAGAGCTATTGACGAAGATAAAACGACCATATTAACCTTACTTGACTTTTCGAAAGCATTTGACAGCGTTGACCCAAGGATACTCTGTCATAAACTGTCCACCCAATTCAACTTCTGTTATCCCACTAATAAATTAATCCTTTCTTATCTTACTAATCGAGTCTGTTTTCCATAATTCAAAACTGTCATCCTTTTGTGACGTAAGCTGTGGTGTTCCTCAAGGCTCAATTCTCGGTCCGTTATTATTTTCAATGTTTACCAATGTCCTTCCAATGGTTTTATCCTACTGTAAGTTCCATATCTATGCAGACGATATTCAAATCTCCTTAAGTTTCCTTCTTGGTATGGTTGAAGACTCAGTTGCTAAGATAAACAAGGATTTAGGCTCAATCGCCAGACAAAACCAAATCCATCCCGTTTTCGAAACAACCGCCTTCCCTATCCCATTTTCCGCCAATTGAACTTAACTCGACCGCAATTGAATATGTTACATGTGTAAAAAAAACCTTGGAATAATGTGCAATAGTGAACTGACATGGACTCACCACATTGATAGCGTAGTGTCCAAGATATAAACATCCCTAAGAGGCTAGTCAATCAGCAAATATATTCTTCCTATCAACGTTAAATTAACACTTGCCAAAGCACTCATAGTGCCAATCTTGACATATGGATCAGAGTTGTTCGCTGACTGTGATTATTCTTCTTCGCAAAAGTTGAGAAAAGCAATCAACGCGGCTGCACGGTACGTTTTTAATCTTCGCAGATTTGACCATGTCTCGGAACAACGTCGGAATCTCCTAGGATGCGAATTGGAAGCATTCCTAGGTTACAGATCGTGCATATTAGTCTTCAAAATTATTCACAAGAATCAGCCAAAGTATTTATATGAATATATCACCTTCTGTCTATCAAGTCGTAATATTACCTTAAAACCCTCAACTCGGGCCTATTTAATGTCACGCAGGCACTTCTTCATGCATGCTGTTCGTCTCTGGAACCAACTACCTTCACAGGTACGGTCTAAGACCGAGTACAGACAAAATGAAATGAAATGAGTTTGAGTCGATGACGGAGGATCGAGTTGCCTGGAGACCTCTCGAGCGTGGTTTACCCCCACGAGAGCATGCGGGTCAGAAGACGATGATGATGATCATGTATGGCTGTCAAGAGATTCGAATACAATTTCGAAAATCAATCATTTTTGACATTCTCAGGGGGAAAGGTCATTTACGACAGGTAGATTTAGTTCCAGGGAACAAAACAATTTTTGAGGAAAAAAAATTCCCAAGGAATCTCCGATAAGGGTGATCGACAACACCAGTGAACAAATATATCAATTGGGCATGTTTTAGCATTTAGAATGAAGTATAAGAGTTAGTAAAAAATGATATACTACATTGGCACATTTTTTGAACACATTTTTAAGGTTAGTGTGTCAGTTTTGTAGAGTTAAGGAAACTTACGTTTCAGCCATGCTTGTTGTTCAATATATAATGTTTAAGAACATCCACCTAGGCTGTGAGTTGAGGTTACTGTTCAACCAATCGAGTACAAAAGCCCGCCAAACATATATTGCATTCCTGAAAGTGTACTTTCACTTTTTCCCCTTATAAAAGTGAAAATGTCCATGAGGACTACAAACGAGGGGCGTTCAATATATTCTCGGTATCGATATGAAGAAAAATGAGAAAAATTTAAATTGTTTTTATTTTTCAATCTAATCTCCCCTAACATCAATGCATTTGTTACATCTTGAGATAAGCTTTTTTAAACCCTCAAAAAAATAAATTTCCTCTTTCTCTGCAAAATACCCATTTATTGCCGATATGAGCTCTTCATCATTCGAAAATCTTTTTCCACGAAGACATTTTTTCAAATCCGGAAACAGGAAATAATCACTAGGGGCAAGGTCTGGAATATAGTGTGGGTGTTGGATTTCTTGGAAACCACAATCTCGCGCAGCAGCCTTGGAAACTCGCGCCGTGTGAACAGGAGCGTTGTCATGAAGAAGCAACATACCCGCTGGGAGTTTACCCCGTCTTTTCTTTTTAATTTCCTCCCGCAAAGAAGCGTAGGATGTGGCGTTGATGGTTTCACCTTTTTTTTTGTACTCAATGAGCAAGATTCCCTTTGAGTCCGAAAAAACTGTGGCCATGAGCTTCCCGGCAGACGGAGTGACTTTGAACTTCTTCGGGGGGTTTGTTCTTTTGTATGCCACTGCATGGACTCTTGTTTGCTTTCAGGGTCATAGTGGTGGACCCATGTTTCATCACCAGTAACAATTCGATCCATAACACCGTCCGCGGTCTCACTACACATCTCCAGAAGCTCTCTACAGCATGCGATTCTCATTTTTTTCTGAGGCG
The DNA here is from genome assembly GCA_905231855.2 of Eristalis tenax. NCBI lineage: Eukaryota > Metazoa > Arthropoda > Insecta > Diptera > Syrphidae > Eristalis > Eristalis tenax. Next base: position 44,502,385 of record HG993126.1, on the reverse strand, counting down.
CTGTGAGCATTCGTGGCACCCACCTTGCACTGACCTTTGAAAGGTTAAGATGGTCATGAAGAATGGTGTGAATGGTACCAATTGAAAGCTTGGTGATCTCTTCCATCATTTTCACCTTTATTCGGGCATCCTCGAGAACAAGTTTTTCGACTTCTTTGATGCTTTCTCACGTACAAGCAGTAGCCGGAGCGGGGGTCGACTTCAATGCCCTCTCTGCCTCTCTTGAACTCACTTGACCACTTTTGCACAGTTGATAATGAAGGTGCAGAACCCTGGTAAACAGCCACCATCCCTTCATGAATAGTTGTTTGACTTTTTCCTTGCTTAGTGAGAAATTTAATTACAGCGCGATGCTCAATTTTCACCATCATCGTCTCAGTTGCCATTATGATTCTGTTTAACTAGAGATAAAACGCGAATTAATAATCACATTTATATGAAATTTCACATGAATGCACTAAAATAATAGTATTACTTGATAAATAAGTCAATTTATATATACAACCACAGCTTCACCCCGATACGGAATATATTGAACGCCCCTCGTATGTAGTCATGCAGGCAAACAAAATATTTCATCATCGCACAGACAACAAGAAAAATATTGCGCCAGCAATTAAAGCTGCTCTCCGGAGTAGAACATGAGTCAAAGACGGACAAGGACGAGGAAATACTGCACCAGGGTATGTCAACCTACAAACATTTATGTACTCAATATGGGCGAGAATGTGTCACGTTTCAGTAATAGTTTGCGATGATCTGGTGTATATGGGCACAAATCTCTTTATGACTTTTGTGAGTTTCATTCTATTGTTGGCAGGGCGAGGAGCAAACAGCATTACGCCACCTCTTCAAAGCGGATACTAAATTATATTAATGTTCTCCTGTAGGCCAAGAAACATCAGCAACATGACTTTTCACTGAAATCCCACTGCTGCCGTATGTCTAGAGCTGAGATAATGCAGGATAGAGGTATCCAACTTTGGCCATTTTAACCCCTTGTCCATGGCGGCATAGTCAGTGCAGTGGTAATCCCTTTGCATTTCACACATACTCTTAAAAAATTCCCGGCTCCACGATTCATCGCAATACCGTATAAAAAACGCTGTCAGATGAAAATCAAGGGCCAAGGGAGGTAGAAGTTGGATATACCTCTCCTTTATTGTCTCTAGTCTAGAAAGAGCATAAGGTTGGGAGAGACACAGTGAGTGAGAAATTCAAGCTGGTTTCTTACCGATCTTACTAAACTTAAAAATATGACAGTAAAAGGAATAAGTTAGCTCTAAGGTTTTTTTCAGTGTACTCGTATTTCACTAGTGGCATACCCACTTCTCACAAACAAGTCCTTGACTTTGTATGAATTGTGCATGCTTCCATAATGTTGTTATTTACTTAAATTTATAGTTGCCTACGCTTCAATTTCCCGCTACCACCATGCGCTAATGCTTCAATTTCTGCAGTTGCACTATCGACTCTAGTTCAATCAACGACACAGGCGCTGGGTCAGCAATAATTCCTTAACGAAGTTCCATAAGAGACGAAGACAATTAAATATGAGGCGAGTGGGATCAACTAAATCAACTTTTTTTACTTTATTTACTTTAAATAAAGGTTGGTTTTTTAGCTATTATCTTTTTGGCACTGACACTGGTTTAAGCAGCTGACGCACGTTTCGTGTTTTGTTTCATTGTCAAACATCTTCAGTTTGGTCTATATTTTAACCATGAATCGTCTTACAAACGAACAACGCTTGCAAATTATTGGATTTTATTATCAAAATGCCGGCTCTGTTAAGAAAGTTCATCGCGGCATCACATGTTTTCAGCGACGAAGCTCATTTTTGGCTCAATGGGTACGTAAATAAGCAGAATTGTCGATTTTGGAGTGGATATTAGGCAGAAGCATTGCAAGAGCTACCAATGCATCCAGAAAAAGTCACAGTTTGGTGCGGTTTAGGGGCTGGTGGCATCATTGGACCGTACTTCTTCAAAGATGATGCGAATCGTAACGTAACTGTGAATGGTGAGCACTACCGTGAGATGATATCCAACTTGTTTTTGCCCAAAATGCAAGAGCTTGACTTGCATGACATGTGGTTTCAACAAGACGGTGCCACATGCCACACAGCACGCGCAACAATGGACTTATTGAGAGGCGAGTTCGGTAAACATTACATTTCACGTTCGGGGCCGGTCAATTGGCCGCATAGATCGTGCGATTTAACGCCATTAGACTATTTTTTGTGGGGCTATGTTAAAGCTCATACAGACAAGCCCGCTTCAATTGAGGTATTGGAAGACAACATTGAAGCATTTATTCCGGCCGAAATGTTGGAAAGTGTATGCCAAAATTGGACTAAGCGGATGGACCATTTGAGGCGCCTCAAATGGTCCAGGTCAACATTTGCATGAAATAATCTTCAAACATTAAATTATATGGACCGTACTATCGATTCAAATAAAGATTTCATCCTTTTTCTGAATTTTATGTGTTTTTTTTTTTTTGAAAAACTTTCCTACAGCTTTTAAAAAATCACCCTTTACTTCGATTTGTTCTATTGCTTGTGTTAGGGTGGTTATAATTCAAATCTAACAAACTTGAGCTTTTTGTGATCTACCAATGCCGCACCCTCAGAGCAGAGTAATAAGCACCCTCAGGGCTTATTATCTTGGAGCTCACGCAAGACCAACTTTGAGAGCGTTTACTTAAATTTTCGGTCTAATAATCGGCCCGCCACATGTGATATTGTGGATAAATTGGAGTCAACTCTTGCAGGTTTCTGTTGCAAGAAACCAAAGCACAGCTGTGCAAGTAATTCCACACGCACAAGGCCTTGTACAATAGAGGAAATGGAAAAGATGGATAATTTCATCGTTTAGTTTATTCGAAGGTATATTGTCCGCTCAGTGACTTCTAATAGCACAAAGTGGTGCAAAATGGCCTCAAAACTGGAAACAATTCAAAAAATGAAATGGGGAAAACGACTGTGTGGCTGTTTTTCCGTCAGATAACATGTCAATGCACCAAATGACCACTCATTTAAATCCTCAGAAGTGTGTTTCAAAAACTAACATCTTTATGTGTTTGCAAAACATTTAGCTTGAATTTGACTTCCACGACGTTCTATTGCATTTTCATATACAGTCAGCGTCAAAAGTAAGTGAACACCATGGAGGTGCTTGCGTTCTCAATGAAAAATAATGATAGACGGGTACATAAAGCAAAAAAAAAATATCCGGATATCCCAAAAACTATAGGCACGTCTAGTAACCGAAAAATTCACATCTCAAAAGTAAGTAAACACGTAGAGGACCTGCCATAACACGTGGCAGCATCTAGCGAGTTCAATTTAGATGTTCAAGGTCCTTTCACTCTTAAGTCTGTGTATGTTTCTTTAATTCGCTTTATATTAGAATACTGTTGTTTAATATGAAATCCTTTATAAAGGGTCGATATTGATTTTGAATAAAACACAAATTATTTAGGAAATTATTGTCATTCTCTCTATTATGATAATATTGGTACAACCACGGCGGCACACCTCCATCGGATGGTCCAATTTTACGATGACGCTGAAGCATAATTGAGGTTCTATGCCGTTAATGTGCCGACGTACACCTTTTCTTTCAAATAACCCCAAGGAAAATCACATGATCCAACGGTGTCAAATCTCATGATCTTGGCGGCCAATTGACATCGCCACCACGTGAGATAACACGGCCATTGAATTTGTCGCGCAAAAGAGCCATTGTTTCGTTAACTGTGTGGCAAGTGGCACCGTCCTGTTGAAACCACATATCGTCCACATTCATATCTTCCAATTCGGGCCATAAAATGTTCGTTATCATTTCACGATAGCGAACACCATTCACAGCAACTGCCTGACCTGACTGCCTGACCACACCAAACAGTCACTCTTTGTGGGTGCTTTGGCTTTCCGACAATCACTCTTGAATTATCATTCGCCCAAATGCGGCAATTCTGCTTATTGACGAATCCACTGAGGTGAAAATGTGCCTCATCACTGAAGATGATTTTCTTCGAAAATTGATCATCCACTGTTGCCATTTCTCGCCACCATTCTGACCAATGACGACGCTTGAAATGGTCAAGAGGCAAATGCATAATGTTCATCAACGACGAGCGTGAGAGGTACAATTGTTTGTTTCCTGCAGTACGAGCTCTACGAGCATGCACTGATGTTTTCACATCTCCTACAGAGATTGTACGCACATTTGGACGATTAAATTGATCGAAAAAATCACGAAGTGGACGATATGCATTGCGATTTGAACGCCCATTTTCATAATAAGCCTGAATAACTTTAACGCGTTGCTCGATTGTGTATCTTTCCATGGTTCAAATTGAGTTAGTCTGAAATTGAGAAGTGTCAAATGAAATGCAGAAAAAACTTGACGTTTAGGTGTGGTTCACATTCAACATCGGCTCTTAAAATTTAACCACCCCTTATAACCTTTATAGCGCTATTCGTATTGAGAGAATACAAAAGAGATTTTCTAGGTCTAGGCTCTTAGAAAGATGTCGTGGAATTCCAATATTCCAGATTATAATGCTGGACGTCAGCTTATTGATCTAAAGCAACTGCATGTAAGAAGTACTTATTTTTCAGTTCTTTTCGCTTATGACGTTATTACTGCTCGCATAATAGCTATCCGATGCTACTTTCCATGTTCAGTGTTCACCCCGCGTCTCTTTGTCTGGGGAACAGAGATTTATTTTATGTATCGCGGCGACAAAATGATCCTCTAACTAACGCTTGCATAAAATTCAACTTAATTGCCAGTGTAATAGGCTTTAACTGGAGTAGAGATATATGTAAAAATGAAATTTTAAATTTTAGAATTTATTTTTTGCTTCTACTATACATTACTATTAATATGAATTGTTATAACTTTTATCAGCAGTATTAAAATAGCTTGAAAGACAAAAGACAAATACACAATAAACAAATAAGTTAATTAATAAAGCTTTGAGATACAAAATTGAAAAAGGTATGGAAACAAATGTCATGGCTTTTCCTTTATGAATGCATGCTCAAGAGCGCAAGAAGTAAAAAGTGATCCACTGATCCGCACACCTTTACTTTACATATTTATTCGATTCAACAACTTTCTTTCCTTTTCTATAGAGTACTTACTCGATAGTTGCCTTACCTCTGTGGACGGCTCACCCAAGTACATTTGTAAATAATTTTGTTTTGATAATGTAACATCTTACACATTTGGCAGGAACTTGTAAACCAGACTTGAGCTCTATGCATGCTCTCACATACGGTCTTGAAATTGTCGACTAGCGACTGAATTCTAGGCCTTTAATGTTAGTAACTTAAATAACTAAGTTATTTAAAGGTTAATGGTGCAACACTCATTTTAATTTTCGTAAGATCTTGGTTCGATAATAATTACCAGGAGCTAACTCGCATCTAGTCTTCGACTCCGTACCCGTGGGCTAACGAAACCGGGGGGCACACGCGTTTAAGGTGGCGCAACCAGGGAAGATTGACCTGACCTAACTTGGCGTGCGAAACTGGAGACTAGGCATAACTCCTAATGAGGTAGAGTCCATGGCGGATGATCGATTTCCCTGGAGATCCATCGTGCGTGGCTTATATATGATTATAAGATAAGATGATTATGAAGATTTAGCAGCTTCAACATTTCTCTCAATTAAAATAAAGATGAAGAAGAAGTTAAGAAGAAGACCAACAACCAGAACAATCTAGTCAAAAGTGTGTATACCTAAATTCCGAGAATAAAGCCAGATGACTGGTACTTCTTCTCTATTGAATTCTGCAAGTGTTATATAAACGAATGTGTCAAGGAGGATATTCCTTATCATCTCTGTATACTGAGGAATCCTAGCACAATGCTCCCTTCTTTGTGTCAACTTTTGTTGATGGGTCGTATACTTGCGTGTGGAATTTCCATCATGTGATTGTTTTGTACTACGTTGTCGCATTAAGGCAAATTCAAAGACATCAACTGCTTTCATAATTCCCGGACCTACTCTCGAATCAGTGAGAATAGTCCAAAAGTACACCTGTTAAGGTTATATCTTCGCGAAATTGGCTTCTTCGGAGTTAAGGCTGCGGTTCCGTTGCCAGCGAATTCAAAAGTACGTATTTCCTGCGTTGTGGTTCCGATGCACATAATTTACTCGTGCTAACATAGCGAATGTAAGCGAATAAAATGTGTGCGTGGTTTACACAGGCGACCCCTTTAGTGGAGCCTGCGAGTCGGAAGATGATGATTTAGCCGTTTCAACATTTGTCTTAATGCCCGTAAAGTGCCAAGACATAGCGTAGCAGCAACCACTCGTGTTGTGCGTGATATTGTTCTATCAAAAGTGAAAGGGACCTACAGTTTTCTGCCTACTCCGAATGGCCAATTTGAGAAGCCTTTTCTAGACAGTTATACTCTTTGAGCATTGTTAGTGGCTCGAAAGAGGTTGGGTCGAATAAAAGTAATCTGCTCGTACCGGAAATCGAACCTGGGCTACGTAGGCTCATGACCGTAGGGGTCGCTGCACCACCCTAAAATTTACCATTTGCTGGATAATTGTCCAAAGGCACACTATATTTTTCCTTGCTCATGAAATTTAGTCTTAGATACTATTTTGTCATGTGTTAACTTAACGACCACATCCTAAGGTCGTAGCAAATATGACCGCCAAGATTACGATTCTGCACCAATCAATACAATACGGTGCTTATTTATTTCACTTATAGAGTTGCCTCTTACAGTTTACAAGATTCTTGCACTTGCACTTGCTACATCTTTTCCGGGAACTGCCATCGAGTGAATCTTCTTCTGGATCTTCTGGACCTGGGCCTCAACCAACATGCCTCTTCAACTGGCACGATCGTTAGGCAGCTGCCTCCAGTCGGTTGAGGTCCTTCTCCACGTGTGTGCGCCATCAGTTCCGTGGGCGTCCCCCATTGCATTGTCCCACTAGTTCGGAGTCGAAGACTCTTCGGGCTGGAGCGGTATTGTCGATGGGCGCCATCTTAGGCGTTGAATCCGTAGACGCCTGCCTAGGCTCATGTCGTGAAGAAGCCTTTGGTCAGTTCAACCTCTGACTGCCATAAGGGCTTTTAATAGACCAAACTATGAATTTTGTGCATGTTTGGTCATGCGTGAGTGTATTAATCGATTCTGATACGGTCGGCCGGATTGCAGGACATCGGAATTTTCCCGAATTTTTGCATAGCCGGCATCGTCGATTTGAAGCCTTTGGTCAGTTCAACCTCTGACTGCCATAACGGCTCTAATAGACCAATCTATGAATTATGTACAGTTCATGGTTGAATCTTCTTCTCCACAAACGCTCAACGCAAACATGACCAAAGATTGAACTCGGAACTTTTCTCTCGAAAAGACCAAGGCTTTCTTCATCTGCTTTTGAGACTATCCAGGCTTCTGCGCCCTATCCTGCTCTAGGACAGGGATGATCAAGAGCTTAGCTTGGTCATTCGAGAGAGGGCCCTATTACTCAATTGCCTCTTGAGCCCAAAGAAACAGCGATTGGCAAGAGTTATTCTGCGCTAATCTCGGTTCTGCGTTAATCTCGGTTCTGCGTTAATCTCGGTTGTCTTTTTTCGTACTTTTTACTTGGGAGCCGAGGTAGACGAAATAATTCACTACTTCGAAGTCATAGCTGCCTATGGTGACGTCGATATAGTGCGTCTTTTCTCAATGACAGCATATACTTCGTTTTGTTCTCTTTCACCGCTAAACCTAATTTGGCCGCCTTCGATTCAATTCGAGCAAAAGCTTCATTGATGGCTCGTGTGTCGTGTGTTCGACCAATCACTTCAATGTCGCCCGCGTATGCTAACAACTGTACGTACTTTTGAAAGGTCGTGCCTCTTGTGCAGGCGAGTGTGTTTTGACCCAGCGTTCACGTAGAACGACTTTGAAAACCTTGTGAACATTTTGCGCACTCAAATAGGGTCCCCTTTCTTGTGACAAACTATGCAGAGATTCCACTCGTCGAACATATTTCATTCTTCACTTATATTTTCCTCCAACCATACCTGACAAATGACCGGATACATGGTCCCAACCAACTCGTCTTTAGCGTCGGTCAGAGTGACGAAATGATGTGAAACATTCAGCCTAGCAAGAGCATTGGAAGACTGTAAAAATGATGTTACTAAACTTTCAGAATCGGCATCGACTCTTTCATCGTGACAGGCACCAGCCTGTTTCTCCTTAAGTTGTGGATTTTGGTCATTCTTTCTGGCAATGGCACCAAAATCAAAGTTAATCGTTAACTGACAAAACCCCAGCCAGTCGTCCCTTCGATTTTCACAAGCTTTCCATCAAATTCTATAAATTACTTTCCAACCCTCAAGGATTCTTTCATTTATGTGCCTTAATGCTTGTGAATGAACACATAGTGGAAAAATGTGAGCTCTTCAAATAGACTTGTATCTCGACCGCAACTAATTCAGGTGGAAAAAATTCAATCAAAATCACAAAACACACGTCGATTTTCAGGATGAAAGTAAGTGAATTTGGGATGCTCAGTAATTCCCATCTAAGGGTTTGAATTTTATACTCATTTAAATTTTACCCATTGAGCCGTGCAGATGTGAATAGGAAAATATTCGATTTTCTATACGAAACCATGTCTGGCGTGAAATTCGAACCGAGAGATAACCGGTACTTTGTTTGGTCTCTGGTTTATTTTGTGACCTATAATAAAGGGTGGCCCGTATCAACTGCAAACAGTCATATCGGCCAAATAAATTTTCAGATTGAGTTCCACATTGTTCCACGCCTCACATTGAGTTCGTCTACACGATTTGCTTTTATTAGTCGTCGGACGCTTGGTATAGAAGTTGAACTCATTCAACTGATCGACTTTTTCCTTCCTCTTGTACAACCCATTCTGTGAAAGCAACGACACATCGACCAGGATAGATCTGGGGTCTTTTTGTTCACTAAAAATTTAACACAACTTCGGGAGTCATTGAGTCATATTGTATGGTCACTCCGCTTATGGAAATAGCTGAAGATAAGGGATCAAATCGAGGATTTTGCTCTCTCTCTCTCTCTCTCTCTCTCGCTCTCCGCTCTCTCTCTTTTCTTCCATTGTTGCCTGCTCACGTCTGTAACCAGCTTTAGGAGGCACAAGTATACCGTCTCTTCACAGAAGTGCTTTCTTTTTGCTTTTTAAAGCTGCGCATTCGCAAACATATGTTGGATAGATTCTAGTTCTTCCTCATCTCTTCAAAGTCGCTCCTCCAAAGTCGTTGTGTGGTATATTAAGTTGCGATGCATGCCTGCCTATGGCAGTGGCCTGTAAGTCGTCGGCCACAGGGCCCTTGCTATTGCTTTAGTATCCATGCTGAGCCATTTAGTTTTATTTCTATCCAGGGCTTCGTCTTCCAGTTCACATAAGGAAGTGCCCGAGATTTTCCAAGCTCAGTTCCGTTCTTCGCGGGACTGTCCTTGTATAAAAGCCTGGTCAAGCTCTTAGGAACTGTGTGTTGTGTTCCTGACCCGCAGGGAATAGTGGATGTATTTAAGCTTAACTTCGAAAAGCAATCGATCGAGAAATCCCAACTCCAGTCCAAGAAGTAGTCCACCCACCCAGCTTTGAAGAAGTGGACACATCAATCTAAAAGCTGAAGAACATCAAAGCCGGAGGTTCAGATGGCTTACCATCTGAGCTCTTCAAGGCCGGTGGCGATGCTCCGGAAAGAAGCCTGCTCGACGACCGTGATATCAGCTACATGTGCCCCTTCCCCAAAGAGGCGATCTTACCTCTTGTAACAACTATCGAAGAATATCTCTGCTCAACGTGGCCTACAACATCATGTCCAGTAGACTGTGTGAACATCTAAAGCCAGTGCGGCTTCCGGCCCGGCAAATCGCCCATGGACCAAATTTTAACTGAGGTAAATCCACAGCACACCGCCTTTTCATAGACTTCAGCAGTTCGACGCATGGACTTCCGATATATTCTAAGCCTGCACAGGATTTCGGCAAGGGGATGCGCTGTCGACCTATTTCTTCAGAAGGAACCGGGCAGATAAAGGGTGATTTTTTAGCTATTATCTTTTTGGCAACACTGGTTTAAACAGCTGACGCACGTTTCGTGTTTTGTTTCACTGTCAAACATCTTCAGTTTGGTCTATAATTTAACCATGAATCGTCTTACAAACGAACAACGCTTGCAAATTATTGAATTTTATTATCAAAATGCGTGCTCTGTTAAGAAAGTTCATCGCGCGCTTCTTGTGTTCAGCGACGGAGCTCATTTTTGGCTCAATGAGTACGTAATAAGCAGAATTGTCGATTTTGGAGTGAATATCAGCCAGAAGCATTGTAAGAGCTACCAATGCATCCAGAAAAAGTCACAGTTTGGTGCGGTTTATGGGCTGGTGGCATCATTAGACCGTACTTCTTCAAAGATGATGCGAATCGTAACGTAACTGTGAATGGTGAGCGCTACCGTGAGATGATATCCAACTTGTTTTTGCCCAAAATGCAAGAGCTTGACTTGCATGACATGTGGTTTCAACAAGACGGTGCCACATGCCACACAGCACGCGCAACAATGGACTTATTGAGAGGCGAGTTCGGTGAACATTTTATTTCACGTTCGGGACCGGTCAATTGGCCGCCTAGATCGTGCGATTTAGAGCCATTAGACTTTTTTTTGTGGGGCTATGTTAAAGCTCATACAGACAAGCCCGCTTCAACTGACGCATTGGAAGACAACATTGAAGCATTTATTCGTGAGATACCGGCCGAAATGTTGGAAAGAGTATGCCAAAATTGGACTAAGCGGATGGACCATTTGAGGCGCAGTCAAGGTCAACATTTGCATGAAATAATCTTCAAACATTAAATTATATGGACCGTACTATCGATTCAAATAAAGATTTCATGCATTTTTCTTAATTTTATGTGTGTTTTTTTTTTTGAAAAACTTTCCTATAGCTTTTAAAAAATCACCCTGGACGCTCATGGCATGAATGAAGTAGACCAAGAAGCTCTTGGGTGAACATAACCGAAAGAGTTTTGAGTTCACAGGCTTCCTAACAGGGCACTGCAGAGTCAGGGAGCACCTAAGGAAACTAAGAATATCAGAAGGAGAATTTTTGAAGAAGAATTTATAGAAAATGTACGGGAGGCACTAGCCTATAAAAAGACAAAGATACCTGGGAAAGCACCAACTAAAATCAAAGAAAGAAATCACCAGAACCATCTCTCATTCGCAGATTCGTACAGGAAACTGGCTTAAAGAGAATACTCAAGGAATAAAGAGTCGAGAATAGCGTAACGAATACTATTACTAAGGGAATTTTACCTTGGATCGGCTATAGCATTTATTTTTTTCTTATGTTATTTGAATCTATTGTATACCAGAGCATAAAATACTAAATTTCGCATTGATTAAATATTGAAAATAAAGATCTAATAACTGTTAATATATTTAAAATATCAATTTAAGAAAAGCTTACTAAAAACTACAATTATTGGCACCCTGATTTAATTGCTGACACATAAAAACTACAATTAGTGACACTCTTTAGAACAGAAAAGACATGATGTTTCAATCGATTTTTATTGTTTCATTTACGGTTTCAAAACGTTTTATTTTTTCTATTAAATTATAAATTAATAAATATAGACATATGTTTTAATTTTTTTTATTCTATTGCCAGTGCCAATAATAGTAGCTAAAGAGATTATTGGCACCCCCTGCCAATTATTGAACCCTAATTTTGTGTAGTTGGCACCCCTTTTTATTAATAAAGTTGTTCATACAAAATATATTCAAAATTAGTGTTGAGTAAGACACGTATTTGTAAAGAGTTTGTATGAGGTACTCATTTCAGAAAGGGAAGTGGTACAATGTACCACATCATCAGAGATGTAACATTTGTAACATAAGCATGACTTCCATACGTCATTCTATGAATGGCGTTGAAAAGTGTTGTACCAAAATATTGTACATACATGTAGAAAAGCGTTGTATTCATTTTGTAACATTACTCATTCGTAATGGATCGTCGACCGCCAGCTCCCCTCGATGTAAAATTATTATGCAACCTGAGATGTCATTCGCTCGTTTGTCGACCCTGGCGATCGCAGTTTTGTTTACCCTTATCGTGCATCATCGTTTGAGTCACCGAGAGTATGTTTACATTCGTCGCTGATGGAATTCGAGTTGGCCTACATTCAGCAGCATAAAACTCGATGCGATTTGCTTAGTGTTGTCTTAGGATACAATGACTCCACTGAGGGCGGCATTAATCGTTGTTGGGGTAGGCGGCGGATGGCTGGTACAAACTATTGAGGTCGACGGGACTTTGGAATTGGCTGGACTGATTAGGAGAGTCGACGAGCGAACAAACGATGAATGCGAACGGGGAGACTTCTTTTGGCAGCAGTCCAGTTTGGCGGTATGGACGATCCAGTTTTATTTAGTATCCAGTTTTTATTATCGTCTATAGCTTTTTTTTTTTCTTAGTCAATTTGTGAAACCATAATCTGTTATTTATTTATTTTTTCATTTTAAATAAAATAAAATTTCCTACATACATATGTGAATGAATGACTTAACATTTTTGAATAATTTTGTATATTTTTATTTTCACATGAATCTAATTTTTTGTCCTTACTCTGATTATGTCATTGTATTGTCGTGTAAGTGTCCCACAGATCACAACAGAAACGAAAATGTCCACATTTGTAGTCAACGAACCAGCGCGCACTATGATTTTTGCTGATACTTCGTCTATTCAAAGGGAGAAGTTATCTCTGAGTATGACAAAAATGGAAGTGTGGCAAATATTTTTTGTAGGTGTTGGGACATTTCTGTAGTCCATACATGACATGACATTTGTAGCACATGTTTTCATTTTCTCTTATAATAAATAATTAAAAACGAATTTCTTCACACTAATGACGCGGAAATGTTAGCAAAATATACAAGTTCCAAACAAATAAATAAATTGACTATTAGGACCAGGGGTTGCGGAGAAAATCACTGTTGAATGATGGCGTGCCAATAGTTGGGTAAACATTTTGGGGTGCCAATAATTGCAGTCGTTACCAGTGAAAAAAAGGACCGATTTTTCGAATTTGCTGAAATTTAGGTATGTACTTCTATGGGGAGCCAATAGTTGGGCAAACATTTTAGGGTGCCAATAATTGCAGTCGTTAACAGTGAAAAAAAGGACAGATTTTTCGAATTTGTTGAAATGTTGGTACTTCTTTTATTCTCAATTTTAGCCGCCTTTTATAATTTATATGTAACAATACCATGTCTTACAAATATTGGGTCTAACTTAATTCGTGCGGTTAACTAAGAGATGGCGTTACTTGTATTATTCCATTGGAAAATGCGTTGGAAAACTTCTATCATTGTACGTCATTTCAGTTTATGTCATTCATTTGAAGCGCAAGCAACAATAATTCTTTTTTCGCTCAAGTATGTCGAAATTTCTGCCTGAAAAAGTTTTTTTGCGGGTAGTTCTTCTTTATTAAAACTGCAGCTGAAAGTCATTGTATTTTGGTGAACACGCGCTAGCTGAGCGAACGTGCCAAAAGGGGTTTGCTCGATGGTGATTTTGGCTTGGCCAACCAGCCAAACCAACGGCAAAGCCGAATATCCATGGCGCGAAGGTAATGATCTGTATTTGGTGGGATCAGAAGGGTGTGCTGTATTATGAGCTGCTAAAACCGGATGAAACCATCAATGGACAACGCTACCGAACACAAGTAGCCGAAAAACGCCCGGAATATGCGACCAGACACGAGGCAATAATTTTCCATCATGACACCGCTCGGCTCCACGTTCCTATTCCGGTTAAGAACTATTTGGAAAACAATGGATGGGAAGTTTGACCCCACCAGCCTTATAGCCCAGACCTTGCCCCTTCTGACTACCATTTGTTCCGGTCGATGCAGAACGCCCTCACTGAAATACGGTTCACATAAGAACAGAATATCAAAAATTGGCTTGCCAAGCCTGCGCAGTTCTTTTGGGATGGGATCCACAAATTGTCAGAGAGATGTAAAAAAGTCATAGCTTCGGGTTTGAAAAATACTATTGAACATGTTTTTCTTAAATAAACTTTCAAATTTTGAAAAAAAAAAAAACAAACCGCACAAATTAAGTTATAGAATAAGAATATAATCTCTTCTTAAAATCTAGTTCCTTTTTAACAGCCAATGCAGTATATTCTTGAACTTATTGTGTTCTTTTTCCAATCATAAAATACGTGTTTTTGAAAACTTAAATTGTGTGTAGAATTTCGGATATTATAAAATTGCAATAAAACAAATGAAATGTAATAATATATCTGAGATATATTAAGGTAAAATAGATAATGTAGATTGGCTTCTTTGAGTCAAAAGTTGCATCCTTCTGGAATTCGAAATGTCCAATTCACCTGAAGAACAAAGCACAAGTTGCAAGAAGCTAAGATGCAGACTATGTGCAGAAAATATAGGAAGCAAAGGTTCAGCGATGGTTGGTTAGATTCCGAATATTTCAAAGGATGGTTAGCAAAAATAGAGGATGACTTATATTAATGCAAATAAAGCCTGCAACGAAATCTTAAATTGGTAAGTCTGAGCTTTTGAAGCATGCTGATACCAAACTGCACAAAAAGAATGTTTTGTCCATAAAAATTCAAAGCCAGTCAATGAACTTTTCCACCCTAAAACAACCGAAAAGTATGCGAAACTAGAAGAGAAGATAAACATTTTTGAAATTAAACTTAGTTTGTTTTTTGCGGACGTCTCTGTTCAAATTGTGGAACACCCAATTCCACTTCTTAGGAACATAATACCGGATTCACAAATGACCCAGAATTCAAAGCTAAGACAGAAGAAATGCACCAGTATCATAAAAAATTTTTTGGCCAAACGTAAAACGGACAAGAGTTTTTTGTTTTTGCCAAAAAAGTCATTTATTATATACTCGTATAAGAAAGTTATTACTTCCGTTTGACAAATGTTCCTGTGTTTTAATGTACGTAGAGAAAATTTATAGGGAACATTTTGGTCAAGTGGTTACTCTACTCTCAATACAACTCGGAAAAGAAGTGTAGGGGCTTTTTAATCAGCCATTATCCATGAATGGCGTCGATGAAACCGGAAAGCTTTCCATCCTTGGTATGTGTATCAACACAACACTTACTTGGAACGATCACATATTTGAGGTCGCCAAAAATGCTGCGAAAAATTTAGGTTTCCTCAATCGATGCAAGAAATACTTCACCCCTTCTGGGCTGGCTTTTATTTATAAGGCGTATATACGTCCCAAACTTAAGTACAACGCTCATATCTGGTCTGGTGCCCGCAAAACCACCCTGCACCTATTAGATAGAATACAAAAGCGAACCGTAAAACTTAAAGGAGACAACAGTATTGCAGAGTCACTTGACTCGCTCGAATATCGACGTACCGTCTCGTCTCTATCCGTATCTTATCGCTATTTTAACATACGATGCTCAAGTGAGCTTGCCAACTGCATTCCTCCTCTTCATGAATTCCCCCGCAATACCCGTCTCGCAAGGAATGCTCATCAGTTTACCCTTAAGCCTACTTTCGGACGCACAGTTAAATGTAGAGACTCGTTCATTAGCCGCACGAAACGAATATGCAATGCTCTTCCCAGCCTAATATTTCCCCCAGAATACAATCCGCTGATATTTAAAACCAATGTACACAGGTACCTCCCTCTACCCCTTCGGCCCGTGCTGTGTCTTGAACCCGGACACTTAAGGGTACTAACAATCCCTTGTGCGCGCGCAAATTATAAAAAAAATGTCAGTGGCAACAACCGCATCAACACCAGTCAGCAGTTCACCGGATGTCCAACGACCTGATTTAAGTTCAGCAATAATGCTTAAATCAGCGGCTCCGGCGAAAATCGCTATCGACTGGCGCAGTCGGTAGGATTCTAAATCCAAAGATTAAAATTCCGAACGAAAACTACAAAGTGAGACTGTCTGATCAAAAGATCGATTACATAAGTGAAGTGAAAAAAAAATACTGTTCTTAAGAACTACACTACTGCGAAGTGAAAATCAATCTTTCGCTCTCCTCTTTTGCAAAGTGTTTGTTGTGAAGAATTTTAGGATAAAAAAAAAGTGAAGCGTGAACGTATTTCATAATTTAATGCCAAAAGCAGTTAAAATAAAAGAGACATTTACATTTAAACCCTATCAAGAACTACCGAAATCGAGATGAATCCTCCACCAGTACCAACTCAACCAAATCCAGCACCAGAACCAGATCCAACACCACACTACCAACTACCTGCTGCAGAGCTGATAAAAGAAGCAGCTAGAATAAGGGAGTTCAACGGAAAGGATGGCTACGAACTTACATTGTTCGTACGGGAAGTGGAACTGTTCTTACCACTATTCCAAGGAGATCAAGGCCTCTAGGAGATGCTGCACAACACATCCGTACTATTGGGACTAATCCAACGTGGGAGCAAATAAAAACAGAGTTAACCAGAAACTTTGGAGTAAGAGAAACGTATCACATCCTTTACCACCAAGCCGTTAGTTGCAGGAATAATAATAATGTGAGTGAATATTTTAATAAACTTAAAGATATATTAGACAAGCTTAATTCCAAGTACGAATTTGATAAGCAGACGCCAGCAGAATTCAATGGTATTAAAAACATTTATTAATGGTCTAGATCCAAGTTGAGCCAGTATAATTTTAAGCAGAAATATTAGTAATCTCCGAGAAGCCCTCTTTACTTTGGAAGACAACGGAATGATTAGGCAAAATAAATCTAATAGAAACATAAATCATTACACTCAAAATAAAAGAGGTTACAACTATAATACAAATAGCAGCGGTACATCTTATAATCAAATTCAAAATCGTGAAAGAAACTCCGATCAGGTTAGACAAAACTGCAACCAAAACTTTAATAATAACTCGGAGCAGTTCAGAAATATTAATAATCAGAATTTTTATGGAAATTCAAGACAGTATAGAAACGACCTTTCTCGCGCGCAAATTATAAAAAAAAGCTGCAGGGGCCACAATAGATCTAAAGACCGCTGTGCAATATATCCTCAACAATTACAATAATAACTTCAATACAGTGAAACTTCTCTATAGCGGACAGCAGACGTTATGTAGGGGTGCCCGTTCAGAAGTGGTTGAAATAAACGAATACCTTCATGCCGGGACCATGACGAATTGTCCATAAAGAGAGGTGTCCCTTAAAAAGGGGTGTCCATAAAGAGAAGTTTCACTGAATATTAATAATAACAAAGGTCTTGCAGGATAAACATTTGAAGTCGACTGATTTTCTGCTTGAAGTAGCAACAACTTTACGAATGTTTAGTGTCGCATGGATGGAACGAAATTCAAGCAAAACGACACAAAGGTTCAGCACAACAATGTCTCTCCTGTGGCATTAAGGCAAGATCAGCTGATTGTTCAAATTTAAAAAATTATAAATCTTTCTCTACCGAGGGCCGATAAAAGAATTTATTTGTCTTTGAAAATTGAGTTTTGGTTATCCCCGGGATAATAAATTTCCAAAGATTTTGCGATTTGTCCGCCTGAGCTTCAAAAAATATTGGCAAGAAATATTGGGTCACAAATTCACTTAATGACGTAAATTGTAAACACTTTTTTTCAATGTTCCTTTAATAATCTCTCACGTCAAAGAACATTTAACCTTAATGCATGAGGAAAACAAATGCATGAAGTGCAACTGTCTTCACAGAATCTATTCGATGCCAACCTGTCAAACTATCCAAATGTGCAACTACACCTATCTACTCACGCTTAATGCAATTCCCACGGTAGCAGAGAAAGAGCCGGCCTTAAATTCGCCAGTATTGTATTTAACCAAAAACGAGGTCTTTCCCACGCCCGAATCGCCGAGAAGAATGGTCTGAAAAGAGTTCACCAACACATTACACATGTTTAATGTTTCGATTGCGTAAGCACAAATACCTTGTGATTTATGGTGTCATCGAACGCCGGTGCATCGTCCTCATCGTCGTATCTGTAAGACCTCCAACCGTCATCCAAATCGTCGTCTTCAATTGTCTGCCTAACAATGCCGCCCCCACGATGGTGTTTGTTGCCGGTAATTGAATTTAGAACCAGTTCCGTGTCGGCTTTCAGGCCGTACAATTGCAAGGCCTCCCTGGGTGGATGATAGCCCGGATATCCGCTTGGGGACGGGGTTCGATGAGTTTCCGGTTCATTTGTTTCATTCGCATCTTGCGGCTTGAGGAGTCCCGAATCACTTGACATGTTAGCATTGTACTCCTGTGGCAATTCGTTGGCACGCCTCTCATACATGCGTCTGGCAGTTGTCTCGGCGTCTTCAAAAACGTCATCACTGATGCTGCTGGTGTCATCCGGTATTGTCGTCATATTAAATTAACGTTAAAGCTATTGGTTAGTTCGAAGCGCTATCTATCCGTCAAAAGTCAAAGCTTAGTCTGAGCTTTTATGTCTTCGTTATTGTTTACTAAGGGCTTTTTTTCCTCTCTCGTTTTTGACGTTTGCTGACTTTTCGAGGACTGTCACTCTGTCAGTGCGTGTGGGAGGCAGGTGCAACTACATAAGCATATGCACGTCTCTAGCTCGTATTATGGTCGTTTAAGCAGTTGTCCTGCAGGCAGAATTCCCGTATTTTTTAAAAATTATCTAAACACTATGCGTATGCAATTGTCGATTATGTAAATTTTGAATATACTATGTAAACACTAAATCTAAGTAAAACACTTTCAAGGCGTGGGGTAAAATTGGTGTATTTCGTAAAGCACTATTTGTGTGTGTTTTATGTTCGTCTACACTATTTAACTTCGAAGAAAATAACTAATATTGCATAAACAACTCTAGTATTGACGTACAGTGTTCCGTATGTTAAGGCTCTGGTTTGCGAGATAACTTCAACTTGATTATTGCAATCAAATATTCATATCACAGTTAAACTACGAACTATTTAAAATATTGCCAAAAGAACGCGAAGCCTTGCACATGTATCTATGCATTATTTATGCCACGAAATTTATCTACATTATGTCACATGAAGTTCCAAATTCTCGTTTCAAGGAATATTTACGATTATATCTGCGCGTGAGCTTCGGGGGAGGGGGTATGTGTGTACTTCAGGAGTGGGCACAACAGAGCGAGTAAACAGACAAGACAAGCACTACAAGCAGTGCACAACCGAAATGACAAAATACGAGCAAGATACAAAGTGATAAAAATAAGGATAACCACTCTGGTTGGCCTATATGAAAACATCACTTCCCCATATGTACAAGCATAATTTTGATGCTGAAATATAGTAAAAGCTCGTGGGTGTTCTTGTATTAGAAGTCATCGCAAGGATGTTGGGCATGGAAGGAGAGTCATTGTGAAATTGGGTGAAAGCTTTAAATAGAGTGTTTTTTTTTTTTATTTCTTTTCTTCCAAAATTACTTGTATTCACCGGAGTATCACGGAGCTTTCTGTTAGTCGATGTTTCAGAGGTTTGTGGTACATGAACTCACATAAACTCACACTGACGCACATGTGTGAAATTCATTCAAATCTGCGTATCGTGACACACTGCACTTTTTGTGTGGTAATAGACGTATGTACTGTATTCACACGGCGGAAAGTGAATTTAAGGGTTCCTTTCACTACGTGGAATGTGTTACTCAAACAAGAGCAAACAGTCGATTTATTGATCCGCTGTTAAGATTAATGAATAGAATATTTGAATTTTTATTGCGCTGCTCCACAGAGGTCAGTGACGGACTCAAAGTTTTGGCAAATGTTTTAGGCAGACGCTTTGGAACTGAAATGTTTTCTGAAACATTTCCCTTGAGAAATCAGGCAAGATTCACATGAATTTACATGACCACGTTGTGCCATAAAAACGCAGCAGCAGGAGTTGTTGGCTACGACAAGGAGATGGGCACTGAAACGCTTCTTGGATTACTTGTGTCATTAAAGGAAACTAAAAAAACTTTCAAATTTTGCGCCTCCAGTCAAACCGTTGCTTACATTATCCTTAAAGGGAGATTAGTTGTGGTGTAGATTCACTATCCACTTCCATCGCTGGCAACGACTAAACGATTGTCTTCCTCGTGCTGACAACAGGTCGAACTAAGGGCTGCCATGATGATAAAACCTTACGACAACAACTCTCAACCATGCTCCCGAAGTTTCTGGCGAATGCCTACCTGTGCGTGTGGCATGACTATGTCCTGACGGAACATAAATCCTGTCCTATGGGCCAAAGCTGGCCGCTTCAGAGCGATTGCTTCCCTCAGACGGTTCAATAGTCGACAATACTGCTCCGAATTAGGAGCTTTGTCATAGGAGATCAGCTCATAGCAGATGATTCCCTGCCAATCCCACCAAACACTCAGCGACCCCTTCCTGGCCGGTAATTCTGGCTTGGGCATATTTGGCGCCGATCGTTTTCTGTTGACGTCGTCGTAAGTGATCCACTTTTCGTCTCCAGTTACCATTGGCTTTAAAAATGGATCGATGGTGTGTCCATATCCTCGGTGTGGCGCTATAGTTCGGGACAAAACTGGAACGTGGTAATGATACTAAAGTTACCCAAACCTGCCAGGTGTCACCATACATTTTCGGGGTATCGACACAAACTGAACCAGCCTACAGCGTGAACTTCAGTTTAATTTTTGGTCATTTTGGTGTTCATTCTATCATCTTTCTCTCTCTCTGTATGTCTCTCTCTCTTTTTCTCTTTATATCTCTCTCTGTCTGTCTATCTCTCTCTTTCTCTTTCTCTCTCTCTCTCTCTCTCTCTCTCTCTCTCTCTCTCTCTCTCCCTCTCTCTCTTTCTTTCTTTCTTTTGACAGTTATTCAAGAAATAACGTGATATCGTTCTCTGATTAGTCAATTTAGCTTTGGAGAACGATGGTTGTCTTAAATTTTAAGGGCCGACAGAGGTAGAAGTTGGGTCCCTCTATCATACTTCCTTTTGTCATCTAAACTACGTTTCCACCGAACGAAACCGCGAGGTTCCATCAATTTTCTCCGAACCTACCAGGCTCCGCCGCACATTTCCGGGATCTGGAAACCTCGCGGTTTCTGATAAAACTCGTTAAATCTTCCTCCTCTTCATCCGTCCGGGAGAGGTTGTGAACCCGGATAAGCCTACAGCGGGAATTTCACTTCATTTTGGTATTAATTTTCTCGTTTTGTCTCCTTCTATTTTCACACTATTATGTCCTATCAACAAACACCTGTCCTGAAGGCCATTTGAAAAATAAAGACATTTATTTTGGCGGAGACATATAAATTGAGAGCGAGTGACTTGAGAATTGAGAGCGAAACCACTTCAAGCTCCTATTGAGGTTACAGTGAAAGGCATCTTTGCTGTGGCAACGTAGCATTAAACATGCATGAACAGAAGGCTGGAAGGAACGATACACATTATTGGGTAGCGCCAGCCGAATCATGTTACGGAGAGAGTGCGATGACGAACTGCCTTAAAGGACCAAATTGCAAAAAGAGTGTGGCATACTTCTAGAAGTAAACACTTTTCAAGCGCAGAAATAATGCATACTTTTAGGGGAATTAAAACTTGGCGCCACTGAAACCGTAATGATTGTAGACCTTTGACGAAATATTCTAATAAATTGTTGATATCTTATGAATGAACGAACAAGTTTCGTTTTGTTTACAATTCCTGATAAATCAGGAACTTCATAATATCGAATTTCTTAGATTTATGCAAAAATTAAGTCGGTGGACTGGTACCCTGCCAGTTCCTTCCGTTGGAATTCAGACGCAACGTACATATTTCATTCGGCACCTCTTTGCAATCCGGCAATTACAATCTGTGTGGTTTATAAACCCAACGCCGTTTTGGGCCTTTAATCAGCTGTTCCCTTGTTCCCTCAAATACAAGATGAAAAATATTGCGTCAGCTATTTTCACCAGAAGTGACGTATGATAGAGAGGCCCAACTTCTACTTCTCTTGCCCGTTAAAATTGTTGACAACCAGTTTTTATATCGTTTTCTAAGGCCATTTACGTTATTTCGTGAATAACCGTCAAAAATTCATGAATAACTGCCAAAAAGCCTCTCAAATTCGTCGTAAACAGCTGTGAAGTTGGGCATCTCTATAATACTTCATTTCTGAAATGTCAGATGACACAAAATGCTCTCAATTTGGAAGACAATCTCAGATTTCGCTCTCACAGCTCACCTCTCTGTCAAAAATATCCGAAATGTTAGACATGCGGTTACGTCAGAAATAAAGTATGATAGAGATGCCCAACTTCTACCTCTCTTGTCCCTTAAAATGTTTGACAAGCATTTTTTACATTGTTTTCTAAATCCAAATTGACCAATAAGAGAACGGCATTTACGTTATTTCGTGAATAACTTCCAAAAATTCATGAACAACCGTCAAAATTTTCGTGATTATCCGTCAAATTCGTCAATGGAGGGGTCAATCAGCTGTGAAGTTGGGTATATTTCTGGTTTACGTTTTACATTTTATTATGATCTCTCTCTTTTTCACTGACGTAATAGTTTGTCGATGGCCATTAAATTGTGTGCGTTAAAAGACAACGCCGACTCAAACGCAGTATTGTGTTCCAACCATTACATGTTTCTGACAGCGTTAAATTGAAAATACATAAACATAAATAAGGAGAATCTGAAAATAGAACCGTGCAAACGCAGACAATAACAATTAACACGCCTATAAATCGCATCTGGCAATACCTACCGCTGTGGTGAATCACTTCCAAAACTCACCAAAACGAGAATGAAACAAAAAAAAAAGACGCAAAACGAAACTTGTAAAAATTTTCCACGATGGCGAACATTTCTGAAAACACCGGACATAAGTGAACAACGTAATATTTGTAAACAAATTTTATGGAATAACAATAAAATTTTGAAACATTTCAAAGTATTTCCAAAACAGTTCTTGTGCATTCCCTTGCTATGCAAAGCAGTGTATACCAGTTAAAAATCTGAAAAATCGTGCATTTACTTCATCAAAAAGGACCAACAAATTAATAACAACTGACGTCCAGCATTGTGCTCCATTGTATAATTTTGATTAATTTATCCTCTCTAAAGCAAGTTCTGTCTAAACACATAAACAGTGTGCACTTCTACGCGTCTTGGCGTTTAGTTTTTCTTCTTTTAGTTGTTTCGATAAATTGTTAAACTGGAAAATATGGGCAGCTCAGACGATCGAGTGTACGCTGCTGAGAGAATAATCCAGAAACGCGTTAGGAAGGTAAGAATGGAATTTAATTAAATCTGCGTTGACCGGATTATGGATATCATGTTTGTTTTTTTGTTCGTTTCGGTTTTCAAAAATAGAAGATTTAAAAATGATTGAAAACAGTCGAATTGTTTTTTTTTGCAAAATGTAAACCCGCTTTTTTTGCATTGTTAATGAGAGTTCGCGGAAGGGGTAGGGGGGACCATCAGTTCAGTTGCAAGTCAAAAGATATTCCAAATATAAATACTTCTTTCCCACCTTGACCTTGTTCTGTCGTCTAGACTTGCTCATTCCCTGTCAAATGTCACTCAAAAGCATTCCCGATTTATTTATAATACACACATCCAATATTTTTCGTTTATAGTCATGACAGCAGAACAACAATCGTAAGCGAGTGTTAAATGTAAGGCAGTTGTAAAATTGTTGATAAAATAATTGATTGATTCCTACTTGGTTAGGACCTCGGACGCGGCACGCCTTTGTTCTTATATTCCCTTTATAATAATCATCACAACAGTCGCAACAATTTCACCTGTCGACTATGAAACTGCTAGCTTGCGACGGTTCCTACAATAACTAACCTCTTCAGTTGTTTAAATGCATTGAAGCTCCATTCACGTCTTCTCCTCAAGGACTCTTAAATGATAAGCTGTTATAATTTCGATACAACTTAGACCAAACCCCAAGAAATTGATCGCCGTCCCCAAGATAAAAAAAAAAAAAAAACCATTGCCAATGCTTGTCAGTTCAATGACCAGGATTAGAACAGTTGTTCTTCTGGAAGTTGTATTATTTGCAATTATGTTCATTTCCCTTGGGTCAACGTGGCCAGCGAACAGGCAATTTTCATAATTCACGGCTCCTCTTTCGATTCCCAGACAACGCTCAAGTATAGACAATCGGAACCAATTGTAGGCCCGTTCCACTGACGGTAGAGCAACAGCACGTACAGAACAAGTGGTTGCCGTAGAAGCTAGGACCAAGTGGTCAGACTTTCGCGCCTCTATTAGCCTTCAATATACGTAAATGCAAAAAGTCATTTAACAACAACGACAATTCATCTGTTCTTTCACTCCGGTAAATGCAGCTGTCGTCTACGTGCTTTCGAAACATTGTTTGGATTTCATTTCCTTTAGTCTTCTCGTACGGCAACCTTAAATCTTTCAAACCCCTTAATCTATGTCAACTTACATGAGATTTCGAATGTCTTAAAAATCGAATTCCCTCGGATATTGGAACCAAATAAAACTCCTGCAGTTCTGGCCATCGGTCCTGTTGACACATCTTCATCTTGTCATTCAGATGTACTCAACCACTTATTATATTCCATTCGCTTTAGCAAACTTCTTGTATGATCTCTATTTAATACTCTCTCTATAATTTACAGGGTGTAGTTGAATACCGAGTGAAATGGAAAGGTTGGAACCAACGCTACAACACCTGGGAACCCGAAGTGAATATCCTCGATCGACGATTGATTGAAATCTACGAACAAAGTAATAAGTCGTCAAGCACGCCCTCAAAACGTGGACCAAAAAAGAAGGAGAAGGAACGCGATCGCAATAATATTGAATCAGAAGACGATGATGATGCAACAATTGGTGACGATAACGATACACCGACACCGTCGGCAGACAAAGAGAAACGCAAGGAACTAAAAGTTCAATCCGACAAAGCTGGCGTTGTCAACAGTAGTGCAGGTCAAAATTCAAGAAGCTCAGAGTCACCACACCGTCAGGCCCCATCACCATTCATTCCGGACGCAGACACAAATTCGAGCAGCAGTGAAGATCAACCGCTAAGCAATAGAAAAGAACCACCGGTTGGTACCAAACGTAAGGCAGAGGTTCTCAAAGAGTCCGGCAAGATTGGAGTCACGATTAAAACCTCACCCGATGGTCCTACATCGGCAAAGAACTTCTGTTTGGATTCAGCCGCACCGATTTCTACACCTCTCAAAACTGAATCAGCACCATTGTCCCCCGAAACACCGGCATCACGCCCCGAACAGGATATTCCATCAGAAAAACTGTTACAATACGCAAATCAAATGCAACAAATACCTCCACCACAACTACCAGCCGTTGCAGTGCAACATTATCAAAAGGATGAAAATGAAACAAAATCCAAAGATCATCATCAGCATCAGCATTACGGTAACAATCAGAATACATTAAAAATTCCTCGCTCCCAATCACCACCACTATCACCAAAAGCGGCACCGCCACGCTTTTGGCTTCCAAGCAAATGCAAAACATCAGACAAAGTTGTTATAACCGATGTCACCGTCAACTTAGAAACAGTAACCATTCGTGAATGCAAAACCGAGAGAGGCTTTTTCCGTGAAAGGGATCTCAAAACTAGCAACGATGTGACCAATTGAGGCTGGCGTAAAGTGTGTCACAAGGAAAGTCACTACCTTACATCATCATCATACATTTATCCATGCTATTATCACAAAGCGACAGCGGTGCTGTGAAAGTGAATCTGATACGAAATAAATTTCCGTATAAACATTTTCGAAAGGCATATAAATACGTATATATATATATATTTGCCCTTACTAATTTTAAGTTATTGATAGTGAGACAAAATGAAAAGGAAAACAGAACTAAATTGTGGTTAAATCTTACGAACTAAACATTGGTTCACGCAGTGCGTAGTGCATCAATCAACGTCTACTCCGCTATCTGCTGAATTAGATAACTAGATGGACGGTTCAGTGATTACGCAATGGCATCCTGTATATATTGTATAAGCCAAGAAAAGTGAGGTCTATTCGCATCCACCGCATGCGTGCAACAGCAGGCCTGTAAGCAAATCGTTTTTGGTGTGTTACCTTTAGTTTCAAAACCGAATTTTATTAGTTTTCGTAATCCCATAACTAAAGCTGTATGTTCTGCATGGAACTGCAAGTGATTCAAATTAAATTTGTCTTATCAAGCAGACGAAGCCGCAAATCTTTCTGAAAGAAGAACACTGCTGACGGATGCACGGATCGACTCTATCCGACATACACGACATTTCAAACATTCACTATGTGTATTTATTAGCTTGTTATAAAGCTGTTTCTGTTAATTCTTACGATTTTATTAGTGCATGCCAGGGCAGACAAGTTGGATCGTTTATATTTTATATAGTTATAAGCCAAAATCAAATAAACATATTACCATTGCTGAAGAGAACAAGTTGCAGTCATTCAATAATATATATGTACGCTGATTCATAAAAATTGTTCACAGTAGCGCTCGTTTATAGCGCACTGAGTCAGACTTTAAACAAAATCTGCAGAAAAATTACATGTAAATACAATTCAGTTTGAAGCAGCTCGCACGGGCTCACTAAACTTTACTGTCTTCTTTTGTCCCGGTTGTTGAGCAAGGCTTGCAAGATAAAATGTAATTCTTGAAGCTTTTACCGGCCAATGTACTTACTACACACGAAATAGAAAGCATTTATTTAATGCAACAGTCCTTGTAAAAATGGCTTCATTTAATTGGTGATTATTTCAAACGATACCAATGCATGCTCAGCAGGTGTCTGAAATCGCCACTACACTCGCTCAAGCAGATCATTGATGATAACAACAATCACCTTCATAATTGTGGCACATGGCACGAGCAGAAAATCCGATGTCTTAATCATCAACGATACACATGTTTAGATCGGCCGTCCAGTGCAGGCTTCATTGAAAATTACGTCTGTGGCCCGCATGTCATAACCGCCTTTCCATGAGACGAGTTCGAGTTTAGCGATTATAGTTTGTGGCCACTTATATAAGTGCTAAGATGTCTGGAAATGCAGCCATATGCGAAGTGCTCGTAACGTAACCTCATTTCCTTTCAGTTGAAATTCAGCTGGGACTCCATTTGACAAAAATGTTATTCCTTGAATGTCATGCTTTGGGCAACAGTGGAAAAGAAGTCCTCTTGCCAAGTGGATCACAAATAAACATTGAATTGAAATTAATTCTGCGCGTATGGTTTACATTTCACTAAATAAGGATCCCTGCACAATTGGTTCGCAATCTGAGTAATTCCACTTGCATCATTTGACGTCTAGTAAGACTTCTCGTTTATCAATGACCACCAAAATATTCATTCTTTATTCTGACCTGAAGCCTAGCGGCACAATCTTTAGCCAGCTCACTCTAATTTCGCACGACAAGTTGGTTGAGGCGCTTCTCCCCTTGCCTCCTCTATTGCAGAGACTTCGGGCTGGAGCAGAGTTATCCATGCGCTCTACAGCCACTCATTCTTTCTGCATTCCTCTACTTTGGCTGAGCAATTTTTTCACATTCTCAATGTTTGCGAATAGATGGTGGTATGCTACGTTCGGCTTGAACTTGCTTAACACTAGTAAGGCTGTACGAAATTAGTTATGACCTCGCCAGGTACCATGGTGCATATTCTGTCTTGTTGTTCAACTGTTGAGCATATGAATTTCTAAGATCTCTTCACCACAGATAGTGAGTGCCGTGTTACTGAACATCCTGTCTGTTTTAAGTAAAGGTCACGATCAACATTCCCATCGTTGTTATTTTCCACGGTCTATAACGTCATAGATGTGAACAGCTCTAATGATAATCGAATGGGCGGAACATTACGGTGACTTTACGTACATTGTACGTTACTAATAGCACTCGCATGTCATGTGAAATGAGTCTCTGATAATTCGAAGTGATTCCTTCTCGCTTGGACATCTTGAGTAAGGTCATCTTACTGCTAATCTAACAGTTAAACGGTTCAGATGCATGGGCAAAATATGAGATGAGAAATTAACAGCTGTACATCAGCTCGTGGGCACCAAACAAAAGAGGCATTCTATGTGATCACAATCAGGCATATGAGCTCTTCACCAAGGTGTTAAGGTGGTGGAAAAGTGAAAGAGGTGTGTACAAATGGCTTCCGGTTGCTTCAAACTGAATTCATTTATTTTATGTGTATCATACAGCAACAAGAATAATTTCCAAGCAACACACGAAAGTCTCATTTAAAGTAAATCATCAATTATTTAATCAAAAAAGAAAGGTCACGAAACTGAACCTTCGAAGAGGTATAGTTTATGAAAAAAAAAATCAATTTGACTTATTGTTTAAATTGAAAAATAGACCATCTGCAAAAGTTTAGGTGGCAGCGAATTGTATTTCAATGTACAGTACCTCACAAAATTGAGCGTACACCCATGGACCAGCCGTAATTATTCCCTTTCAATGGGAAGGTCTGTTTTCAAAATAAACATTTAAATGCAGTTTAGATTATTATCAATTTCATAGCAATAATAGAAGAAAAAAACAAACAAAAAATAATGGATTCATTCTTAAAATAAAAAAAAAAAACAAATTTAACTGCATTCAATCACACACAATTGAGCGTACACAGTTAAAAAAAAAAAACTTTTAAAAACTCAAAAACGGACTTCAAAATTACAGATACACATTTTTTAATTTTGTAATAAATTTTTAAAAATGTTAATTTTGACCACCTTTAGCGTCTATAACCGCCCGCAAGCGTCGTGGTATAGAATCCACCAAGGGGGGATACTGTTCCATGCCTCCTCAGTTCTATTTTTTAGCTCGGCTTTACTGGAAGAATTCGTTTTTTTAATCTGCTTTTAATCTCCTGCCACAAATGCTCAATAGGATTCAAATCCGGTGATTATGGAGGAGTTCGGAGCTGTTTTGGAGCATGATAGACTAACCACTCCCTAACTACATGAGAGGTATGCTTCGGATCATTGCCATGCTTGAACCAAAAATCCGTGGGCAAACCTAGTTTCCTCGCAGAGGCGATCATGTTTCTTTTTAAAATGTTTAAGTACATAATTTTGTCCATAGTTGTGTCAATAAATTCAAAATTGCCAGCGCCACTAGCTGCCATTGAACCCCACGTCATAATACATCCTCCTCCGTGTTTACTGTTGGGCACATATTTTTTGTTTTCAGCGCCGTATTAGGCTCACGCCACAATTTGCCTACCATCTGAGCCAAATAAGTTTATTTTTGTCTCATCAGTAAACATGACAGTTTCCCAAAATTCTGGAGGCACGCTTAAATATTTTTGCGCAAACTCTAATCTCTTCTTCTTGTTGGCAGCTGAAATAAAAGGCTTCTGAAGAGCAACTCTTCCATTTAAATTTTTCCTCTGTAACACACGACGAACGGTTTCTACTTCTGACGCTAGCTTTGGTATACTAATTTTTGGGCTACACTCCACTTTACGAACAATTAAACGTTCGTCTTGCTCCGATAAAAATCTTTTCCCACCTCTTCCAGGAGCATTTTTAAGTGTACCTTCTGTTCCATAATTTGTTATAATTTTCTGTACAGTCGAATGAGTTCGCCCTACAGTCCTAGCAACCTTTCGTAAAGATTCTCCCTCACAAAATAGCTTAATGATAAGCTTTCGTGTTGAAATATCAGTTTCTGTACTTTTTTTGCTCCATGCCAGAAAGAAAATGCTTTCGAGTGCTTCTTGACACAAAAGTCGCAACACAAATGATCAATAAACACATTTTTCTCCTTTCTTTGACTTGACTTAACAGTAAATATTGTTTTTTTATTTGTTTAAGCTCAATTTTGTGTGAGTGAATGGGGTGATTTTTTTGTTCTATTGTTGTTTTTGGAAGGATAATGCTTTAAAATTTTGGATTTTATTTCAAGAATATGTGGATAAATCAAATTGCATTTCTAAATTATATTTCAAAACATTTCTTCGCATCGAAAAAGGCGAAATTGCATCCATGCAAAGGGTGTACGCTCAATTGTGTGAGGTACTGTGTGTGTGACCTCAAGAACTCGGACTGAGGATTACCGTACTACAAACGCAACTGTGCTGTGTATCTGAATGGATTTGTTTAATGTTAAGTCCCCATCTAGTATCAAACTGCTGACTCACGCAAGAGATTTTTGAAATTGTTCATTACATATACGTTTTGTAAATATGTTATAATTTAATTTTACAGAAATTCCACACATATTGCTTTAAATTATTTGATCCTGATTGTGGTTGTTATGTAGTGAACGGGTAAATAAGTTTTTCTGTTTTTAAATGGCCTGTATTTGTTAAGTGAAGTTTGTTTTGCTTATTTGTGGAAAACATGTTAGTGGACGTTGTGTAATTTTAGCCGCAGTTGATCGTGCGTCACTGAATAATTACACCATCTGTAAGATTCATTAATTTCTCGCCCATATTTATGACAGTTTTTATCGAAGACTGTGAAATCATACCTATATGCAGATTGTGCACCTATTATGAAATAATCATGTTCTTGGCATGGGTGTGCAAGTAATCACTGGAGAGAACCAACTACAATTAAGTGGTGTACATGATTCTGATTCTGTGCTGTATGCGTTTATATGAATAGCACAAAATTTCCCAGAAATTTGCCTGAGCCTGCTTAGGCATAGCTGCGTATGTCTAAAGACGGCCTTAGTGCACATGTCTACACAATAATCCACATCCTGAGTAATCCTCTTATTTCATCACCATACGAGAGCTGATAGAACTCACTTAGACTGTTTGTCCCAAATGATACTGTCCCTGTTTCTTTTTTTTATTGATTTCGGTTTTGTTTTCTCTCAGGTATATCTATTTATCTGGATTAGATTGAGGCTTTAATGCGGACTGTACGCCAAAGAGCGGTGTACTATCACCGGAATGGTCAATCAGTAGTAGTAGTCCGACTGTGGGTATCGCAATGTCACCAACATGGTCTAAGCTGGTGAATCCACAAGCACCGGAGTGTGAATCTGGGCCACAATCAACAACACTCTCTAAGTGTCTGAGCTAGTTGCAACTCCGTTTTATAAGTGCCGATTGTGAGTGATATTTCGGCATTCCTTCTTTCACTCAATAGAAAACTCACATTAGAAATAATGTATATTTGATTTCTGCCTTCATGGTACAACACTGCTCCTCCCAATGTGATGATCGACAAAACTTTGGCTTGAAGCTCATGTCCGACAAAAGGGAGAAAATATCCAACAAAGAATTTTGCTTGCGAGGTTAATCAGCCACTGTATTGCGTTTCGTCGAAGCCAACGCAAAGCCGTCTTCGTAAACTAGTCTCGTTTGGCTGAATTGGCTGGGTAAACTTGTTGAATCTACATACAGTTTGTCAAGAAAGTGTCGCTTCAATATTAGGCACTTCTATAAACTTTGTTTCACCAATTTTTTTTATTTCTATACATAAACAAAACAATAACAACAACAAACAAAACAAAAAGCAGAAAGGAATAAAAATTTAACTGTCAAGAAAGTCTTTACACATCTTAATACTCTATTTAATTATAAACTTATTTTGTTTCAAAAGCTTATGAATTTTGCAAAATTCGAATATTTGTATTTGGTGTGACCACTTTTAGCCGCTTTGTCATTGATCCAATTAATTTTTGTATATCATAATTATTTGGAATGTTAGCCCGCATTCTTCATTGATGTACTGTATCAGTTGGTTTCTATTTTTGGGGTTCCTTTTTGGGGTCAAATGTGCCCATAGATTTTCTATTGGGCTAAGGTCTGGGCTCTAAGCTGGTGTATCTAATACTTTGGTGCAGTTATATAGCAGCCACGTCTTCTATGACATCGTCCCAGTACTCGTTCGGTTGCATGCTGTAGTCTGTAGCCAGAAATGAAGTATGATAGAGATACCCAACTTCACAGCTGATTGACCCCTGGTCCATCGACGAATTTGACGGTTAATCATGCAAATTTTGAAGATTATTCATGAATTTTTGACAGTTATTCACGAAATAACGTAAACGACGTTCTCTACAATATAAAAAATGGTTGTCAAACATTTTAAGGGGCAAGAGAGGTAGAATTTGGGTTCCATCATCCTTCATTTCTGGTCTGTAACGAATGATAAGCGTTTTTGTGCATTTTGAGACGAAAGTAATGGTTTTTCCGTGCAACTCTTGATGTGTACTCATTCTTTATCAGCACTTGCCTTACAGTTTCGTGGGAAACTTGTACACCACATTTTTGGTTTATTTCTCTGGACACAGCTCGAATGGATATTTGAGGGTTTTCATGCACTTTTCTTAGTAAACAGCGCTCATTTCTGCCCGATGCATATTTTCTAACCAATTTTCACGTTCTGCTCGGTTAATTAAATTGTAAATGTATACACTGGGGAAAATTAATTTAGAGGCATAATATATAATTAATTAAGATCATACATCCGAATAAAATCGTTTGTTATACTTTAATGTCTGCCCAACGAGAGACTAAAAAGATCAAATACGTTCCGTAAAAACGGCCATTTTAAAGAAATTAGTGCGAAATTAAAAAAGAGGCACAGTTGTTCTGATGGTTTTTGTTAATTTTATTTCTAAATTTGTTTTACAAATGTTGTATGTTAATAATGGGTACTTCCCCCTTTGTTGCTGATGGCCTCAAAAAATTCTCCTAGGCATCGAATTTATAAGATAATGAAGGTATTCAGCGTCCAAGTTCCTCCAAACGTCTTGAATGGATTGTTTTTGTGCTGCCTCCCGTTCATATTTTGCCATTATTCCTCAGGTGTAAAGGTGAAACAGGTGTATTTGTCTTAAGAAAATACTCCTTTACCACTTTGGCAGAATGGACCGCAGCATTATCTTGTTGAAAGATGAAATTCTCGCCTCCAATTTCATCCGCAAATTCATCTAAGACATATTCCAACATTTCTAAATATTTCATAGAGTTAATTTTTGGAGGAACGTAGAGGATAGGCATTTTTCCGTTGTAGCTGAAAGCTCCCCATATCATCACACTGCCTCCTCCAAAGTTGCGACTCATTCTCACTTCCGGTTTATCCCGCAAATCATGCCAATAGCTATGAAAACCGTCTGGTCCATCCAAATTGAACTTCTTCTCATCACTAAAAATCACTTGTCTCCAGTCTGTGGTCCACGACATGTGATTTCTAGCGAACAAGAGTCGACTTGTAAGGTTTTTTCAGTAAGTGCAGGTTTTTTTCAGTTTTTTGGCGAAAACCACTGTTGGAGTTGTTTGCCATAGCTGTTGGAAACGTCGTACACCAGTTTTAAGGACTAATTTCGCCTTTATTTGGGAAGCATAGAGTTTGTTCTTGCGTGCTTCTTGAACAATTTGGTTTTTTTTGGCGGTTTGTCACGTTTTTTGGAGCTCCTTTT
The DNA here is from genome assembly GCA_905231855.2 of Eristalis tenax. Classification (NCBI taxonomy): domain Eukaryota; kingdom Metazoa; phylum Arthropoda; class Insecta; order Diptera; family Syrphidae; genus Eristalis; species Eristalis tenax. The sequence continues at coordinate 44,468,979 of HG993126.1, read as the reverse complement.
GCTTTTTTTGTTTTAGCTCTCACCCAAATTTATAAAATGGTTTACAACGTTAGGAGATCTTCCTGCTGCTAAAATAAGCAATTTGCCGGTTGGAACAGCCATTTTCTATTAGGAGCCGGATTTCAATTTTTTCCTCTTGGGTGAGCTTTTTTCCACGTCCCATTATTTTAAAATAGTTATTGAGCTCGGTACTGTAAAATTTAATAACTCTGAATACCTATTCTGCTAAACTGTAACCGAAAAACTTACCCAAAAATTGATATTTTTTGAAAAATTGTAGTCGCCTCTATATTCTAGTTTTTCTCAAAAACACGCGTGCTGGTTGAGCACGACAAATGATCCACCACGCAATGGCGCCCGATTCGTAGATTTTAGTGGGAATATCACAGATTCGAGAATTTTAGTGGGAAAAAATTGCGACAGATTGCCGAATTTGACCACGATTTCCATTTATTGTTGTGACGAGGGTGTTCAAAAGTTAACTCGTATTTTTAAGAGCGCATACATATATGTATTGTTATATAGAATTTCGTGAACAAAAATGTAATGCAATGCCCATTGAACTGGGACTATTTGACCTCGATACAATTCTTAGATTATACAGCCTCAAATCTGACAAACTGTCCCAAAAGTTAGTTCCACTCTATACCCTTAATTCTGAAAACTCATACATTCAAATTACATTTTGATAACACCAATGACAAGATATTGCAATTATAAGCAATGCATAAATAAGATTGTCAAAGAACTTAAGATTGACGAAGAATGTTTTCATAAACCTGCTACAAGACATTGAGCGAACTGCTTCCAATGATGGTCTGCCTCCAGCTTTTTGCAAATGCCTTTTACAATTAGTGGATTTTTTTCCATTCGACACACTAATTTTTCTATCTGCCGCTTGTTTGTAAATTGTCTCCTATTTTGTATAATAATTTATATGTCCAATTGAATATTCATATGTATCTATTACTTACTTATTTTCGTTGCTTTCCATTTCACAGAACTTCACCGAATTGCACAGAATTTTAAATTTCTACCGTAATTTTCTGATAGAATTTTCAATGCTACCAAATAGAAAAATTTCGATAGCAACAGGAACTCGCAATACGCCGGTAATAGACTTTATTTCTATTAGAAATTAATTCTATTACGAATCGAATTTCGCAATACCGTCAATAGAATTTATTTCTATTCGATTTTAATTCTATTGGGAATAGACTCTCGCAATAAGCCCCTTAAGGAATCGACTTCATGAACATAAGCTTTGTTCGTTCGTTTACCCCTCCATACTGTGTTGAAATTTAACACCAACATTTGAAATAACGTCCAACTAACGAGCGAATTTTCAAATAAGAACTCCAATTCACCCCTCTGCTAGGTTGGGGAAGGGTATTAGCTGTGCGCCAGCTGATCTCAAGAGCTCACACGTATTCACAGACACGGGACAAAAAGCGTACAAAAAACGCTCTCAGATGAAATCAAGGGGCAAGAGAAGTAGAAGATGGATATCTCTGATTAACAATGAACATTTTCGCTTTCGACTTCCTACATCTCCTACAAAACAGAAAATGAAAAAACCGCTATAACGGTGCCGTTTTGAACTATGTATGCACTGTGAAAAGGATGCGGAATAAATGTGTAAAGACTTTCTCGACAGTTCAGTTTTTATTCCTTTCTGCTCTTTGTTTTTTTGATACATGGAGTTTTGTTTATGTTATTTATTTTTTAAAGCATGAAGTATGGAAATAAAAAAATATTGGTGAAATAAAGTTCATAGAAGTGCCTAATATTGAAGCGAGAAAATAGACATTGCTATTTTTTTACCTAGTGTAAGCACTTTCTTGACAAACTGTCCATTGAGCTTTGAATGTACACTTCACCACTGATAGTGCCTCAATTTATCCGTTCACTTTACAATTCAAAGGCATTTTGATATCACAATCAGGGAAATAGTAAGGCAATATGTGAATTGCAAAAAAACTGAAAAAAATTATCAAATTTCCGATGCTGTGTACCGAGAAGTATGTAAAAGAGAAAAAACGCATTTTGGCTGTTATGAATGTTATGATTTATTATTATTTATGAATTCACCTGGAAAATGGGAGAGTTGTTTCATATTAACAAACCACGCATCAATTACACGTGTTTTGCTTGATTGGCACGATGAAATCTCATTTATATATATAATCCTAGCTTAGTATATGTATACGCTTAAGTTTATCGCTATTATTACTGTTACATTTAATATAATTTTTTTTGTAAACATTCTATTGTGTAAATATGCATCGTTTTATCTATACCATAGCGAGTAATGAAAATATCTTGGTTAAAAAAAACACTGTTTCTTTTTTTGTAATCTTATCCAAGAAAAAAAATATAAATAAAACATGAAAATATATTTGTTTTGTTTTTTTGTTTGGAAATGCAATCCAATGTTGTACGGTCGTGAGTGCGAGGAGAATGGGATTAATTTGCATGTAAATAAAAAAAAGGGTATATGCCACCAAAATGAAGACTAAATGGAATCAGTTAACGAATCCCTTAATGGGATTCTTAAAAAAACGCGAACGGGGAGGCCGAACCTCCCCCCAACCGTTCGACTTACTTCAACTAAAGGGTGATTTTTTAGCTATTATCTTTTTGGCAACACTGGTCTAAACAGCTGACGCACGTTTCGCGTTTTGTTTCACTGTCAAACATCTTCAGTTTGGTTTATAATTTAACCATGAATCGTCTTACAAACGAACAACGCTTGCAAATTATTGAATTTTATTATCAAAATGCGTGCTCTGTTAAGAAAGTTCATCGCGACATCACATGTGTTCAGCAACTAAGCTCATTTTTGGCTCAATGGGTACGTAAATAAGCAGAATTGTCGATTTTGGAGTGAATATCAGCCAGAAGCATTGCAAGAGCTACCAATGCATCCAGAAAAAGTCACAGTTTGGTGCGGTTTATGGGCGGGTGGCATCATTGGACCGTACTTCTTCAAAGATGATGCGAATCGTAACGTAACTGTGAATGGTGAGCGCTACCGTGAGATGGCATCCAACTTTTTTTTGCCCAAAATGCAAGAGCTTGACTTACATGACATGTGGTTTCAACAAGACGGTGCCACATGCGACACAGCACGCGCAACAATGGACTTATTGAGAGGCGAGTTCGGTGAACATTTTATTTCACGTTCGGGACCGGTCAATTGGCCGCCTAGATCGTGCGATTTAACGCCTTTAGACTAATTTTTGTGGGGCTATGTTAAAGCTCATGTCTATACAGACAAGCCCGCTTCAATTGACAACATTGAAGCATTTATTCGTGAGATACCGGCCGAAATGTTGAACAGAGTATGCCAACATTGGACTAAGCGGATGGACCATTTGAGGCACAGTCAAGGTCAACATTTTCATGAAATAATCTTCAAACATTAAATTATATGGACCGTACTATCGATTCAAATAAAGATTTCATGCATTTTTCTGAATTTTATGTGTTTTGTTTTTTGAAAAACTTTCCTACAGCTTTTAAAAAATCACCCTTTATTAATTTACCCTTTTCAAACTGTAAGTTCCTTTCGAAGTTTTTCTGGAGTAAAATGTGGAGAGCAAATACGAGACGTTTTTGGATTTAAATTTTCCTTCCTTTTGCAAGAGTGAATCCATTGCTTCCGCAAGATGTTGTCCCATTACGGTTGGAGAATCTAACGTCCGATGTGAGTTATTCTCATTGGCGAACTAACCCTTTCGACCTATAACGGTTGGCGAACTTGACAATGTGAGTTCGAAAGTCAGTGCTGCCATGAAAACAATAAAGAAAGGGGAATAAATAAACGTCAAAACATGCGAATTTGAGTTCTAATTTGTATTATAAAATTTACAAAATTGATAAGCGACAAGAATTGCTTCGTGAAGAAAATGAAATCTACAGAAAAAAGTAAGAATGCCTCGACTGTGCAAGAGTATTCGAGACAACTTTAATGCCTTGCAAAACCCTGATCATCCGTAAGTAGAAACAAATTGTTTTTAAGCTTAATTTTTTAAGTCTTAGGCCATTTCGATTGAATGACGAAGCGTTTCACTTCGTCTCAAACTAATTGGAATGTGAATTTCAAAATTCAAGCACATCCTCCAATTCCTGCTATTCTGAAATCAGCTCGTGCCCTAAGTTACATTGTGCGTATGTATTTTGCGTGTGCGAGTTATCAGAGCAGCGTAGGAAACGATCTTGACTGTTGGTTGTTGAAGACAAATTGTATCCAACCCAGATCAATTAAGACACGTCTCTGGATGAAAAACAAAACACCCGAAACGGATAGGTTACATCCCGTAATGGGACGCTTTTAATCAATATCTAAACAGAAAAGGATATTGCACATTAAACGCTGTGATAGTAAGTTTTTTCCCTGTGTTTGAATTCTCTTGGTTTTCAATGCATAGTTTTCAAAAACGATATGTTGACTCAAAATATCCTTGAACAACAAATGCCTAAGATACCGAATTACAGATCCAAAATACAAATCTAGTGAATATACACTACATCAAAAAATTGCATATACACCGCCTGAAAATGAGTGCAGTTTTCAATATTTTATAAGTTGGAACCAATAGGTCACACCTGCCTTGTGTTTGGTATCTATCATGTTTTATATCTTCTACTATCATGTAGAGGATATAAAACAAACCATAGGACACTTTTGCACAGAAAAAATATTTTTATTTCATTTAAATGAATCCCTACCCACGTCAAAGAAATGCAAACACACAAAAAAATTGCACAAGCATGGCATAATCTGGTATGGTAAATTATCAGCACAAAACGATACAATTTTCTTGTGCGCTTTTACGATAATGATATTCAAATCCTTCAATTCAGTTCGTAGCAGTTTGATCAAATCAGATCCGCTATTCTTGGTCTAGTGTGTGATCAAATGTCTGAATCGCACAAAAAGGTTCCAATTGACATAAAAAATTTATCGTAAAGCTTAAAGGTGTAGGAAAAAGTTAAAGCGTTATAAAAAATTACGAAAAAAATAAGAGCTTCGATATCGCACTGGGAAGAGGTCGTAAAACAGTGATCTACAGTAACATAGAACGAAAAATTGAAAGAATAGTGAAGAACAACCCCAAAACCAGTGCTCCAAAAATAGCTGCGGAACATGCCACAAGTGATGGAGTAACGGTAAATGCACAAACGGTTCGGAATTTTCTGCACACCAAGGGATACCATGGTAAAGTGGCAAGGAAAAAACCATACATACCCAAGGCCAATGAGCGTTTAGCGTGCGCAAATTAATTTCTTGATAAATCTGATAGCTTTTGGGAAAAAGTTATATTTGTAGACGAAAGCAAATTTAACGACTTTGGGTCTGACGGTCGTCGATTGGCGCAAGGCTAATACAGCTTTGGAAATACAAAATTTAAAACCAACTCTCAAGCATGGCGGGGGATCTATTATGGTATGGGGTGCTATGGGAGCTAATTGCGTGGGGAAACTGGTCTTTGTAGAAACAACGGTGGACAAAAACGTTTACATACAAATACTTAAAGATATTTGCAGATAAAACATGAAGGAATGGCTGCTATATAATGTAAAATCAGTGTTACCCCATCCACCACAATCCCCGGACTTAAATCCCATCGAGCATCTCTGGGACATTTTCGAGAAGAAACTACGAGAACATCAGATCACAAGCAAAAGTCGCTTAAAACAGCTAATTTTGGAGGAGTGGGATAAAATATCCCCCGAAGTCACCAGAAAGCTAGTGTCTTCGATGAAATGTCGGCTAAGAGATGTCATCAATGTCAAAGTATAACATACAAAGTATTAAACGATGCAAATTAAGATACGTGTATGTGCAAAAATAAATGTATGTGCAATTTTTTGGTGTATGTGCATTTCTTTGACGTGTATAGGGATTCATTTAAATGAAATAAAAATATTTTTTCTGTGCAAAAGTGTCATATGGTTTGTTTTATATCTTCTGTAAAGTAATCTGTAAATTACCAAACACAAGGCAGGTGTGACCTTTGGGTTCTAACTTATAAAACATTGAAAACTGCACTCATTTTCATGCGGTGCATGTGCAGTTTTTTGATGAAGTGTATTTGATAAAGTTGACACTATGCATTTCCCAGCTGTTCGTGTGTGCAAGCTCTGGACAGACGCAATTTGAGCGAAAGTCAATTGAGGTGTGACGGGTATGGCTGCCCGGAGTGAATTTTTCAATGGGGGCTGCTTCTGCAGAATTGGTTTCACTTTCCGCTCTTGAAACTTAGGGCAACCCCCATAGTTAGCGGTGTCGTTCCCGAAGAGTATGTTTTTCCAGACGCAATGATAGTCAGATAATCTAATGATATGGTTTACCATGTCTATTTTGCTGTTGGGTGACAGCTGTACAATGAAGAACTGTAATTTCCGCCCCTCCCTTTTTGCCTCAGCTGTGGTGAAGAGCTTGACCCGACGTTTAGCAGTTATAGCAGTTGGAGGATCTCCTCCACTACGAGTGGTTAGGAGATCTTTAACAACCTTGACTGGAATTTTTTATTGTTGGCCTTCCTAATTTTATTATTTCTATTTTCTACTGTCTTGTAGAGGTTAATTGGTGGCACTTTTCTTTTTTTTTTGTTTTTGCTGTGGTTGTTGCTGGTGTTGCGATGTTGCTTGTTGGACTGCTTTCCTTAGTTGTTGCTTCTGCTGTTGTTGCTGAGCTGTTGACTGCTGAAGCTGCTTCTTTCGTTTTTATGCTGCGGCTGCTTTTGCAGCTGACTCGGTTCGGGCACTTGTTGTTGATGTTGCCCGAGTTGTAGGACTGCTTGTTTCTCCTCCTTTCTCCTCCTTTCGAGAGTTCTTCTCCTAAGATCTCTGATTTCTTGAAGGAGTGAACTGCCCATTCTCCTCCATACATTGCACTGACTCACTTTCCCAGTCCAATTAATGAATCGAAGGGAAAAACTTTTAAAAATGATGTGTATCCCCCACCGGGTCTCGATCTCAGCCATCCTGGTCCACAGGTGTGGACTCAACACACTCGGCTCACCACGCTCTTGTTGCGGATCCTTGAGTTATTTGCACTACTTGACTGAACTAATTAATGTTTTTTGCTTGGATATACTAAGTCGAAACACTTGTGAACTGTTCAACGGTGTGTGAACGACTGATACATACTTGTATGTACGGAGTTCGTGCATACAGAGGAGAAGACAGAAAAAGTAAAAGATCCAGAGCAGAAAGACTGGAGACGTGTCTGCATGTTGAGTAGACATTGCACGTACGATGATGGTTCATCGTGCATTTACATTAAATGCATATTGTATGTATGGAATGTGTGTTATGTGGGCATCCAAATATGTGAACAATTAAACAGCACTTAAAGCACTCAGCAATTGTTTAGAATAATCAATTCTGAGCAATGCTCTTTATTAATTAAGCATTCCAGGAAAAGTATCTATATCGTTTAAGACGAAATGCTTCTATCTGGATTAGATTCAGGCCCCGATTGCCAGTGTCGATTGTCGACTGAATCGATAGTCGACAAATCTATCCCTTGAAATCTGTTTTGGTACTGTGTAACTCAATCCACTGAGAATCGCTTAATTGTGAATTAAAAACGTGCATATGACAAATTTGTATACGTCTGACAGTTGAGGGTGTCAAATATCTTAATTCACGTTCACATGGACGTGGGAAGCACAGGAATATTAGATAGAGAGGGTGTGTGAGATCCCATGAGTTGGAGAGAGGGATGTGGGCTTCGCCGGTACAGTGCAAACAGGCACTCGAGTGCTTATCAAAACAGATCGTAATACATTTCTGGACATTTTTTATTCGTTGATTTGTTCGATTTTTTGTGTGCAACTCTCTTTGGTTGAAATTGAAGTTACAATATAAATGTTTTAATGACACAACAGAATAAATTAAATTACAATTGCAACACGAAAACAAAGTTTATTTCATGATTCTTTGCCGCACGAAAACCGGAAATTTGTGAACTGCAAACATTGAAGGGAAAATCGAATAATATCGATCATAATCTACATTCATAATACCAACAAATTGACAATCGACAATCGGTTTGTATCGACTATCGATAGATAATCGACACTCGCAGTCTGGGCCTAAGAGAATATTTGATTGTATTTATATTTCAAGGAATAGCAACTCGATGACCCGCCTCTAGATGCTATTCCCTGGTTTAGTTCTTACGATCAGTTGTATGTCAATAAAGGGTTCGTGTCCCGAAAATATATTTTTTATTTGGAACTATACCAAATGAAATTAATTTCCAATACGACACCCTGGATGCGCGAATCAACATGATCCAGCATAAGAAAGTTCATAGGCCGGCGAATGCTGACGCGGCTGTCCTTGCACGCGTAGGCTGGCCAGCGGATGTGGAAAAGTTAGTGGAAAATGCATTTTGAACTTGTCTATCATTTTCTCACATTTCGGTTATAATGGGAGATGCTCTGCTTCTCCGTTCGCGTTTTTTTTTTTTCGAATCCTCAGATGATTTATTTAAGTCTTCACTCTTCATAACATTTAAATATAAATACGTATTATGTATAATTCATTCATAACAATAACAAAAACAAAAGGTTCCACGTTCTCTCACACAATGTTTGACGTTCGACAATTAAGAACACAAATGAGGCTCAACTCGGCGAACATTCGACAACCACAATGTGATGAGATCAAACTTCGAAAATTATTTGACATTTGAGTCGAATCAAAAGTTCTCGATTCGCCACCCCTAATACCAGTTTCTCAAACTTTTTATTCGTTCGACTCGACAACCGTAATAGGGAGGTATACGTACTAATTTTGTAAATAAAATCATCTAAAAAATCTAAGTGACTTTAAATGAAAAAATCATCGTGCATTTTTTAAGTTTTATTTTACCTATCCGGCCGGATAAGAAAATAAGTTGACGGATAGCCGGATGACGGATACTAACCGAATATCCGTTACATCTCTAGTTTTTGAGCCCAGTTGTTTTGAGGATCCGAAGCAGAGATGATGGAGGAAGAGATGGGCCATTTTACGTTTCTTGCCCCTCAGGTTCATCTGACAGCGTTTTTTCTAACCTTTTCACGGACAGGCGTTTGTGAATACGTGTGATCTAAGCGAGGCTGATTACTCCCGCCTTAATAAAGTAGTATGCGTGACTTGAGAGCATAACTGCGATGGACTGGGGGTTTTTCACTGGAAAGAGAAATATCTCTTCTTCCATCATCTCTGATCCGAAGTAGCACCGGTTGTCAAGGACTATTGGACTATGACAAGGACTATGACGGATCTTCTCTATGATCTCGTTTGTGCCTCGAGGTATACAAACCCCTTCACTTAGTCCCAAGTGGTGAGTGACGGAACGTTTCTTGCTCGCCTGGATATAATTAATCCCTTTTGTCCTCATTGACCAGTTCGTTTCGGAACGCTCGACTACGTTCCCCAACAGTTGGACTTACTTGTGAAAGATAGTGCCTTCCGTCTTTACAGCAGCCCACCGCACTATCTTTTCCAGTACCAGATTGAAGAAATCGCACCGGTGCAGATTTGGAACGGCCGGATGTCCTTGGGCCGAACAGAACCGGATCAGTCTTCCCGGGAGTTCGAATTTGTACATCGTATCGAATAGCTCCTTGCGATGAGTGCTATGGTGGCTTTAAAATCGAAAAAAGGTGGTGTGTATCGATTTGAAACTCGCTGGTCTTCTCCCGGACTTGCATTAGTGTGAACATTTGATCTATGGTCGATTTGCTGGACCGGAAGCCGCACTGGTACGGTTCAAAACGGTTTTAGACCTTCACACAGTACGCTGGACAGTATGTTGTAGGCGACGTTGAGCAGGTAGGAAAGATGGGATCGATTTTTGGTAGATGGAGCATATGGAGGTGATATCCCAGTCGTCGGAGATGCTTTCACATTCCCAAATTCTACAGATGGACTACTAGTGAATGCTTCTTGTCCTAGCATCGCCACCGTCCTTGGTTTTTTAACTCTCTATCAGACTCTCGTCTCTCTCATCACACTCGGCCAGTAACTCGGTTAGCCTCACAATTTCGAAGCCTGGGTGCCTTTCCTAAGCTTTAAGTCAGACTTTTGGGATTTTTATAAATTTCCTTTGTTTTTTGATCATCCCTAGATTCTTTGATATCCCTGAGCTGGAACTTTTTTCAGCCGTAAGTTTCTTCTCCTCCCATCTTATGTGCCTCGTCAATAGTACGTTTCTCCTCACACAGAAAACGCTCTGGAATTTTTAATTTATGTGTTCCAGTCGCATTTGTTGTTCCCAACAAAGCAACACATTCCTTGCTAGTTCTTCTGCCTGCTGGAGAAAATGATTTGCTCTTGAAAATTTTTGTTAGATTTCTGAGTAAATTAGTTGAAATTAACATATTTCCCCGCTGTTTCTCGAGCCATCAAAAGAGGACTGTTTCCATTTAAGTCATCTCTGAGGTTTTTAAGGTTTTCCACTTTCTTCCAAAATTCCAAATTCCGTTTTTTTTGGTAAACTCAAATACGTTATTTTGACTTTCTTTTCCGATAGACCTTATTATGAGAATCCAGTTTCCAAGTTTACACAAAATCACAGATTTCTTCTTGATGGTTGCTTTTGCTTCGAAGGCACCGTGTGAGAAATAGGCACCGTGTGAGAAATAGACACGTGAGCCAGCAACGAGCATGATCTAGGATGGCGCCATGCTAACTTTTTGCTTCTTCCCTTTTAAAACCAAGCAAATAGGAAAGGAAACTAAGACGAGATAAAATAGTCACATTTCCGAATACCAAAACATGGTCCGAAAGTCACATTTTAGAGTAGGTAGTGCACCATTTTCCAGTTCACACTATGGACAGTTCACTTTATCGAGATTCTACTGTATTTTGTTTGTGTTTGTTGCGAATTGCATGGGGATGAATTTGTTCAGGAATTTTTTCCCATGGACGAACAACTTCCTCCAACTCGCTGTCCCCCCATAATAGCTCTCACTGTATACATAATCTGGGAGTTACGTTGTTTATTTCTAAGTTTTATGTTGGGAACGGTAAGCCGACTGAGAAAATTCGTTTCTGGAAGGCGGACCCCCTCGCAAAGCTCTAAGGTTGAGAACATGTCTAATAGAGGTTCAGTCGAGAGAGATCCTTTAGATCATCAAAAATTAATATTATCTGAAAAGAAGCAGCATTACGAACAAGCACGCATCAACCGCCTCCAACAGATAGACATCACAAATCCTAACGAGTCAATCAGGAATTTAAGAAACACAATCCCGGTGCAACGCTACCCCAACGCTCTAAATGTGCTAAACTAACAGAACCTTCCAACGACGTGGAACAACGTGCTGCATGGGTTCTACCAGATCAGCGATGGCAATCATCATCGAGGCTAAGTCGGCTACCACACCACCACACAATGATTTGAGCACTATTGTTGGATACAAAAAATGAACAGTAAACCGACAATAATAATAAACGTTATATTAAACAATGCACATCAGTCGGGCCCCTCTTGCTGAGCCAAGTCTTGATGTAATCTCAGTTGTAAACATATTTTTTCTGTTCAAATGGAATTTTTTAAATCGCTTTAAATCGACAGGGGATCCGTCGCCACAAAATTGTGACAATAAACAGAGCTTGAGAATAAACCGCGGAACACTTTGCATTGATTTTCAATTTAAAATACACCATAAATCGACAACAAATCAAATGTAAGCAGGAATACCTGTAAGTAACCGCTCGGAACGGAAACTTTTCCTTAACGCATACTCAGTACAATGCAATAAATTCCTCCGGAGTGCTTGTGTTTGGATGTAAATAGCTCACAGTTAAGCAAGACATTGTACTGTCCCCAGTCAGTAGCTTACGATCTTTAACTTATTGCCATTTCCCTTAGTGAACTTAGTTTCAGCTAAAAACTGATATTACTCTGAGAATAATGATTCCTTTCCATTTTTTCATAAAGTCACCCTTATTCTCTTTGTCGTATCATGTGACAAATTTATATTCAATTAGGTAGTCCCTTAAATGTCAATAAGGCAGTACAAACTTATCAAGTGAGATGTGACACGACTAAGAGAATAAGGGTGACTGAGTAGTTTTGTTAGTTGCTATACTAAGGTGAAGGACTTCCTTCTTTCTTGAATTTTGAAAGGTTAGTTCTTTGGACTTATTAACTACTTCTACACTTGTGCCAACTAGATATTCTACACCCCTCGGGCTTTTGTCGCTGCTGCCCCAGTGTTCACTGTAAGCATTTGCGTCACATCTTAAGATGAGGTTCTTGCTGTTCTTCCGACTGCAGATATTCTACATTTTAGATATCTTAGATGCTGTCTTCCTCAGGGAAGGCGTATGGAGCACAAGTCTCAGCAGCACTGGGAAGAGGTTTCTCTTCAGCAACATCTCGGAGTTTAACAGTCCAACTTGCCCCCTTTTCTAACGAATTTTCGAAACAAATCCATTTTTAGTGCTTTCTTTCGTTTCATTTGACTTTAAAACTGCCATCCACCATCTACCATTGACTATCCATCATTGACCACTGACCATCCACCATCCCCCATCCACCATCCACCATTCACCTCCCACCATCCACCTTCCACTATCCACCATCCACCATCCACCATCCACCATGACTTTAAAACGTCTAGTTCAAGCTGTTTAGTCTGAGCGTTGGTCGTCAGTGAATCTAAATGATGTAGTAGGCTTAGTGAATGTATACGCGATCTCCTTCCCTTTTTTTGGGTAAAACGCTACGCTACACATTGCATTGATCTGCGAGAAAACAAGGTGTATACCACATCATGAAAATGCAAACAAAAAATTGATGCTGTTTGCAATTGACGGACCCTTTTGAATTTGCACTTTTCACATTCCGTCCTCGAATTGAATAATTGGTCGATTTACTTCTCAAACATGTACTTTGAGCAATGTCTGTCAGGATATACACATAAAACAAGCAAAATCAGTCCTCTACCATGAAATGCACGGGACGTACAGCAACATGAGCCAAGGCAGGCGCCTAATGTGGCCCAGCCATGTAGAACGCATGGCCAACCGGCCGGAAGACTGCGAATCCGAAGCTGTGGGATAACGCAACAGCGGAAGCTCACATAATCGCAGAAGGACTTGGGGTGCAAAACTGATGAGAACTAGCCAGAGATCACGCTAGCTGGTCCACTCCGGACCACACAAAGAAGGAGAAACAACATCGGAACTGTATGTTTGATAAAATAGTTTTATTTCATATTAACTTTTATCTTGATTAAAAATACATTCATGTGTGTAATATGCGATGAACTTGTTTATTAATACTAGCCTAATTTTTTCTTTTAGTCAAACTCAGGGTATGGAGTCAAGTGGTGTCATAAATGAGAACGAAAACAACAGAAATTTAACAATTATTCTTTTCCTTGACATCGTTTGGCTGCTTCCAGTTTTCTAACTTTCTTTGAGGATGGGGAGGGCGCGACAGAATAACCTTTAATTGTTGCGTCTTTAAATTAGCTTCACATTTATCGTTTTGATTGCAGCAACATAATAGTTTGCTCTCAATACACAGCTCAGTCACAATTATTGCACTAATAGTTGGACGTTACACACTTTCTGCGATTCTTTTGCATGCGTTCAATGTTTTCTTTGATGGGTGTGCGGGAGTAGAAAGCCTGCACGATTGATGTAACAGCTAGGACTGTTGCAATGAATTGATTGATGCTTATTTCCCAATTGTCATAGTTAACAGTTGCCGTTGTAGTTGTTGAGGAGGATGAAGTTGCCTCAGCTTGACGCAGCTCTTTGTCCAAGGCGTCCACAAGCTCGTTTGCTTGTTGCGGTTCTGTTGGAGTTGTTGGATTTCCGTTGGAATCGGGCTGGAAGGCAGAAAAGAAATGTGATATTAAATTAAAATTGTATTCAAAAACAGAAAGTCGATTATAAAAAAATAATCATAGATGACATGGAGATGTGAGTAAACTTTTAATCAACAATAGAGATCCTCCGCTGAGGCTGAGAAGAGATCATTTGTCACAGAGCACAAACTGACACTCTTGTCAATCACTATTTGGCGAAACAGCACATGGTCTGCAAATCAAACAGACACAGGAATCGTGTCCCAGCGTATTGCAGGGTGTCCACGTGGATATGCTGCTGTGCTGTTTCAATCAATGAAACTCTCTCGCTCTCTTGCTCCTTCTCTTTTGTGTCTGATGGAGAGAATTTGAAGACACTCTCTCCTGCTATGCTGGATCAACATTTGTTGTGCATGTTCTTGCATCATGTGCTTGGAGCATGATCGGTTGCTCAGAGCATGATGTTTATGTATAGATGCTAATGCAAAATCTCTTTGCTTTCTGTGAATAACAGGTAACGAGTTGAAGAAAGTAAACAAGAAAGAAGTTGAGCATTAGTCAGTCTTTGAGAGTGATGGTTAAAAGTTAAAGAAAAGTTAAAAATCAAATTTGTGAAAAACAAAGTAAGAAAAAGTAAAATAATAAAGGAAGCAACTATTTCATTAAAAATCATGAAAAGTGTTTCAATTAAAAAGAAGCTAGAACCGAACAAACTGGATCTTCTATAAATCGCGCAACTCGCAAGTCAACTTTAATGACTTTCACTGATCAGCATCGACAATTAAGAGGGCATGAACGACGACCTTTTCAATTGACTTGGACGCTAAGGAAACCAAAAAACACAATCAATTCATAGACGAACGTAGGTGGACTTTTTTCATTTATTTATTGATTGTGAAAATCCCCCAGCTGGTCTCAGCTTTGTGGAAGACCTGACAGACGAGTGGTAGTGCGGCGAACTACTTGCGAATATGGGTCCATGAAGGGGCATTTGATTTCTGTGAGATAGGCGAATTGAACACAAAATAAAATCCATGTTTGATGTAGCTCTGATGGGAACTATATGTCGATTGTCAGATAGGAACATTAGTCCTTTGCTTTTGGATGGAGCTACAGACCGTAGAGGGCCACAGCCTAGGTTCTACAGCGACCACTCGTGTTGTGCGTGCTTTTGTTCTCTCACGAGTGGAAGGAACCTACAGTCAAACGGCCAAGTTTGAGAAGCATTTTCCAGACAGTTACTCTTTGAGCATTGTCAGTGATTCGAAAGAGGTTGTCTGTGAAAAGTATTTTGGTCGTACCGGGAATCGAACGGAGTCAACGCATAGATCCGCAAAGCCACGGCTGCCATTACAGAGTTTTGGACTCCATGCGACCTTCTGCCTCTATGAGACCGTACAGTTCCTATCGTTCTCCAGACGCCATTAAAACGTACACAACCAAAGTTCTTACGCAGAATCGAAGGGAACAAGGACTTCCTCATCGACTTTTGACATTGTCCATGCCTCGTCCGGTACAGTATGATTGGCATAATAAATGTCTTATATTAAGTGATGTAAAAACGAATGCATTATTTTTCCAAAAGCAGACTTAAGTAGTAATCTATATCGTCCCATCTGGCCAAACGAAATGACTTTACGGACAATTTGGTGATTGATTGATCAGCGATTGATGAGCGCGTGTTAATGATGCACAGCAAAGAGAAAAAACTCTTAATTTTGGGCTGAAAATGGGAACAATGTCGATGGACCTGATACTGTAACAGCCAATAATACACAGCTTTGGTCCCCTCGACTCCGTTTCGGTGTCATTTCGATGTCAAAGATCCTCCATGCTCTGGAAGGATTGTCGAAAATGTCGTTGAAATCATGGAAAAAGTCGAGTCTGACCGTGATGTTAGCACATTTTCTATCGCCCCGGAGCTAAACATTGCACAATAAACCGTTTGGAACCATTTAAACAAGGAAAGAAGCTCGATGTATGGATACCGTCAAAGAACCTCATGGACCGAATGTCCATCTGCGAATCCCTGCTAAATCGCAACAACATCGACTCATTTCTGAAGCGGATGATAACAAAAAATGGATCATTTACAACGTCAAGCAAAAACGGTCGTTGTCGAATGGCGCTGAGTCGGTGCTAACTGTGGCCAAGCTAGCACTGACGGCCAGGAATGTCTTCCTGTGTGTTGGGTGGGATTGACAGGGAATCTTCTACTATGAGCTGATGTCCTTCTTCAAAACTCTTAATTCGAACATGAATTGTCAACAATTTGACCGTCTGGCGGAACCAATCGTTCAGAAGCGGCCAGCTTTACAATAGGAGAGGAATTGTGTTCCAACACGACAACGCCACACACATCCGTAGGGGATCAGCAGAAGCTTGGTTGGGTGGCCTTATGCATCCACATTATCGTCCGGATATAGCACCAAGTGCCCAAAAGAGGCTTGTGAAACCATACTTCACGGACGAGGGCTGTTACGAGGGAGAGATAACGCCATTACCATTAAAATGACAACATTAATCCTAAAAAAAATGCAACACGTTGTCTGAGTTTGACATCGGCGCGGGTATTGTTTGTACTGCTATGTACATAGCGGTAAGTTTGATATCGGTGCGGGTGTTTTTCGTACTGCTACATAGCTGTAATGCGACGTCGATGTTGTGCGTTCTCACTCACAGCCATTTTAACCACTTGAGGTCCACTGCTAGCAGACGTCTTGCTGACGCTTCGCTGTATTCGACCAATGACGGCAATGCCATCCGCGTATGCTAACATCCCCAGAGCCGCCAATTTGGCAAGCATGTCTCGTCTCTATGATAATTGCCATATGATGTCTTGTAATGAGACATTTGAACGATATGTCGTATAGTAAAGATTTATTTGATTCTCATGCTTCTTATTTTTTTATCCTCCTGAGAAGATGAGTGTCTTTTCCTGGGATTGTAGGCTTCTAGCTTAGCTGCGTTTGTATGCACTCGTTGTCAACCAGGGATTTTTCTTGGGAAATGCAGACCATTTAATGGAAAAATACACCAAATGTGTGACGATGTCTATACTAAATTTGTACACAAGTCACAGATCGCTAAAGAAAGAAGAGGTGGAACAGACTATGGTAAACAAATGTATCGAATTCAAATGGATAGAATATACAGTACCTCACAACATTGAGCGTACACCCTTTGCATGGATGTAATTTCGCCTTTTTCGATGCGAAGAAATGTTTTTAAATATAATTTTGAAATGCAATTTGATTTATCCACAAATTCTTGAAATAAAATCCAAAATTTTAAAGCATTATTCTTCCAAAAACAACAATAGAACAAAAAAAATCACCCCATTCACTCACACAAAATTGAGCTTAAACAAATAAAAAAACAATGTTTACTGTTAAGTCAAGTCAAAGAAAGGAGAAAAATGTGTTTATTGATCATTTGTGTTGCGACTTTTGTGTCAAGAAGCACTCGAAAGCATTTTCTTTCTGGCATGGAGCAAAAAAAGGACAGAAACTGATATTTCAACACGAAAGCTTATCATTAAGCTATTTTGTGAGGGAGAATCTTTACGAAAGATTGCTAGGACTGTAGGGCGAACTCATTCGACTGTACAGAAAATTATAACAAAATATGGAACCGAAGGTACACTTAAAAATGCTCCTGGAAGAGGTGGGAAAAGATTTTTATCGGAGCAAGACGACCGTTTAATTGTTCGCCCAAAAATTAGTATACCTTGCTTTGGTATATTTAGAAGTTTCTACAACGATACAGAAGCCTTAGTCAGTAGAAACCGTTCGTCGTGTGTTACGGAGAAAAAATTTAAGTGGAAGAGTTGCTCTTCAGAAGCCTTTTATTTTAGCTGCCAACAAAAAGAAGAGATTAGAATTTGCGCAAAAATATTTAAGCGTGCCTCCAGAATTTTGGGAAACTGTCATGTTTACGGATGAGACAAAAATAAACTTATTTGGCTCAGATGGTAGGCAAATTGTGTGACGTGAGCCTAATACGGCGCTGAAAACAAAAAATATGTGCCCAACAGTAAAACACGGAGGAGGATGTATTATGATGTGGGGTTCAATGGTAGCTAGTGGCGCTGGCAATTTTGAATTTATTGACACAACTATGGACAAAATTATGTACTTAAACATTTTAAAAAGAAACATGATCGCCTCTGCGAGGAAACTACGTTTGCCCACGGATGTTTGGTTCAAGCATGACAATGATCCGAAGCATACCTCTCATGTAGTTAGGGAGTGGTTAGTCTATCATGCTCCAAAACAGCTCCGAACTCCTCCACAATCACCGGATTTGAATCCTATTGAGCATTTGTGGCAGGAGATTAAAACCAGATTAAAAAAACGAATTCTTCCAGTAAAGCCGAGCTAAAAAATAGAACTGAGGAGGCATGGAACAGTATCCCCCCTTATTTTACAAAGAAATTTGTAGATTCTATACCACGACGCTTGAAGGCGGTTATAGATGCTAAAGGTGGTCATACCAAATATTAACAAAATTAAAAAATGTGTATCTGTAATTTTGAAGTCCGTTTTTGAGTTTTTAAACGTTTTTTTTACTGTGTACGCTCAATTTTGTGTGATTGAATGCAGTTAATTTTGTTTGTTTTTTTATTTTAAGAATGAATCCATTATTTTTTGTTTGTTTTTTTCTTCTATTATTGCTATGAAATTGATAATAATCTAAACTGCATTTAAATTTTAATTTTTAAAACAGTCCTTCCCATTGAAAGGGGATAATTACGGCTGTTCCATGGGTGTGCGCTCAATTTTGTGAGGTACTGCAACTCAAGGCCGCATAACCGAACTTACCTCATCACAACTCCCAGCGAATCCAATTTGCGTAAAGCTTTCCAGGCTGATTTCCTTTTTCAAATTGCACTGATTTTGGTTGCCTAGCTCGATCAGGTTTTCGTCTGAAAGCAAAGACATCGTCTCTAAGCACGTCATTTACATTTTGAAATTGAAAAACCATACATGCATCTTTCATGTCCTGATCCTGATCACCAATGATCTCGACCAAACTTCTCCACAGAAACAGAAAGTTTGGTTTTTTCATCTTCGGTACCATTTTGTTCGGTGAATTGCCGCCGTATTGCTGGTCAATGAAATACCTTAGGCTACCCAAACTTTTCGTATCCGTTGTTGAGTCAGTGCGGGAGATTTCATGTTCGAACTTATTATTGCCCAAGTCGCTTTGTGATATCTGGGAGAAATTTGATATTGTCTCCACATTTAGTTGATTGATCTTTGCGCCAAGATCACTGATATCAGAGAATGTATCGATCGACTCAAATCTACCTAAGTGAGCCAATTGATCGGTTGGAAGATCGACATAGAACGTTGATGTTCTGGCATTTGGTTGAGAGCTTTGTGAATTCGACACTGATAGATTTGGCGGAGTTCGATCGTGTGCGGATATTGATGTTTCTTGAGCGGCTGTTGATGATGTCGTGGGAATCATGGCAAATTCACATTCGTCAAAATTATTATCAGTTGGCGATGGGAGCGCCTCTATAGATTCAGATGGATCATCGCTGGAATCAAATATGTAATCAGAAATTTGGGGTCGAATCCAATCATACAAATTGGAAACAAACCCGAAAAAGTCTTCTGCCTCGATGCCAACCTCGGCGTCGTTCGATTTTCTTGGTTTCCTTGCCTGATCTATTTCCGATTTACTTAACAACGGTGGCAGGTGGAGTATGTAGAGAAGTTTCAGTTTTTCCGTGTATTTACTAGAGCAGAGTATGCCAATGGAGTTGATTATTTGCGAGAACTCTAATATCCCGGTGCTCTTCTTGTCTGTCAACTGAAATATGTGAGAAAACTTGCGTCATTAGGAAATGTCTCTTTTTATGTTGAAGTACTTACTCTGAAGAGTTTCTCCGCCAAATCAACCGACTGGCATTTTCTCCAGGGTGTTAGCTCATGAAACAGTACCCGGAACGTCTCAAAGTCGACGTTATATGGTTCCGATCTACTGCAGCTATCTCGTAGGAGTTCATCAGAACTTGTGGGGTTTGGCAAGAGGATCGGAGCCTCACCAACACAGTTTGCCTTCTGCTGAATTTTCTTCGGTGTCATTTTCTCCTCGCGGATTATTGTCAATAGCATATGCAATTCATCTTTGCTGAAATACATGTTGTCAGAGTAGAACTTAACCATGGTCTTTTCGTTGTCAATATCGAATTGGCGAATTGTCAGTCGACGATGCTTGTTGCGGAGTTCTTCGATCTTTTGCACGGAAATGTGCGCTCCAAAATGTGTGTATGCTTCATGGATGAGAGTGTTGATAGATTGACTATGATGGGTTTGAGTTTGTCGCGGTACAGACAATTGATAGTCTGGATTATAAATGCCACGCAAGAAATCGCCAAGCAGTTGCATTGCCTCCCCATCGTCTCGGCACTGCAGAAGTTTATCACGATTCCATTCAAGAATTTGCAGTGATATCTTTTGGAATAAATTAACATGACTGAGAGTTAGATCCACAAGCAAATGGCGATGATGATATTACCATAAAAATAATTTTCGCTCCATCATAGAAAAAGCAGTCAATGATTCGCAACGAACTTTCGTAATTAATAACGCTTAGGAAAATTGTGAGAAACCAGGATAACGAAATCATCTTGATGATACCAAGAGCGTCGAGATGATTGTGTAGCTCGGGCAAGTAGGCTTCAACCAATTCATTCAGCACTCCTTGATCAATCTGGAAATATTCTACATGTTAGAACTAAACAATGTCAACAGGAAACATTAATAACAGGCATAAAATGATATAAAGTGGCCGAAGGTAAGTCCGAGGTTGATCGAGAGATAGCTATAACAGCAACCACTCCAGTTGTGAGTTCTATTCTGTTACGAGTGGAGGTGATCAATAGCGTTGTGTCGAATTGAATGGAAATTTGTCACCTGCTTATTTATATGCATGAGTAGTAGAGAATTGGATATATCCACAAAGATGTGAACGCATTCCGGAAGGTGAAAATCCGTCGTCTGCACTGGCTTGGGCAAATCGAGCGCATGGAGACCAATGCCTGCTAGGTTAGGTTAGGTTATGGGGGAGTGTTATGGCTGAACATCACTTCCACTCGGAGGCCTTAAGGCCCATTGTGAATCCCTTCATTTGTGGAGTACACATTCTAATTCCAACCAATTCTGTGTCGCGGGATGGCTTGAACCACCCCGTGCTCTTTACGAATCTTAGAAGATCCAATATATCCGCATTCACTAAGTCCGGAGTCTCTGTGAAGAATCTCTGGCCTAGCGGAACTAGGCGCCTATTCTGGAGAGCTGGTCGGATATGTTCCTCGTCACCGAAACTCCGGCAGAGATCGCTGGATTCTGCATTCCATTTCTGGAGCATTGCTCCGATGGGAGGTGAGTATCCTGTGATCACTTCGACAAGGACGCGGATTGAGTTACGATCCAACGCCAGAATCTTCTTTGTATTGCCATTGTTGAGCTCTGGCCATGTAGATCTTGTCGTGTGACAATCATTCCTTGGGAGCCATGATGAGTTGGCTGCTACATTGCTTATGGTCCGGTATAATGCACTAATTGGTTGCTGCAATGACGCGTTCGCCTCGCTGATGTCCATTTCAGACCCTTGTCGGGACAATTCGTCCTCTCTCTCGTTCCCTGCTATTGATCTGTGGCCCGGAACCTAGCAGAGTTTGACCTTGTGTTGACTGATGGAAGTTACTGAGTCGCGGCAATTCATAAAAGCCCTTGATCTCATCGTCGACTGTCAACAAAGATGGTCATATCTGACATGTTTGGCTGCTTTCTCTATTGCCAGAATCTCTGCTTGGAAGACACTGCACAAATCAGAGAGTCTGAATGATTTCTGATTGTGCAATTAGTCCGAGTAGTATCCGGCCTCCTTACCTGTGTTCATTTTTGATTCGTCGGTGAAAAGGGCAACCTCTTGGTCGTTGATGACGGCGTTCGAAAGCCACTTGTCCCTGTCGGAGAACAGAATTGGTATTTTTAGGGAGAAGTCATTGCGGGGAAATGTATAATCGGTTGCAGCTCTGGGTCTCTTTCCCAGGTCATCTATTATTTTGATTTTTTTTACTTTTACTTCACACCGTCTTGTTGAACCACATATCGTCAATATCTTAATCGACAATAGACAACAGAAAAGTTGTCACGGTATTTTAATTCGTTGGCGGTACGAACATTTCCAACTGATGACACCCTTATAAGATAACTCTGTAAAAGAACATCGCTCGAAAGATGATTATGAAACAGCTAGTGTCGGCCATTGGAACCAGACCCCACAGCGTAGGTTCGACACAGCTAACCACAACAACAGGGCAGTCAGGGCAATTTTGTAATCATGCTTAATGCAACCATAGTCGAGTCTGTACGGACGGCTCGAAGATCAATGAAGAATCTGGCGCTAGCAAATTCATTAGACTGTACGCCTCATTATGCAAATTTGCGTCAGTTTTCTAAGCGGAAAAATATGTTAGCGTTATTCCCACGAACTATATTGTTAGGGCTTCCATCCATGGTTCCACCTCTTGGGAGCACATACCATGTCCACTCCAAAAAGAAATCCGCGACATTCTTGTTATGTCTTGATATACCTTCGCCAAACACCTAAATGACCTTGGCCCAAGATGACACCCTCTGCGATAAATGTGGAGAATAGCAAGACTCAGCAGAACACTTCCTCTGCTACTGTCTCTGATGAGGTGAGAGCTGAAATAGTAGGCTCCTCATTAAAGAAGCGGCCTGCTGGTCTCCGGACGAAGACCAAAAATTGCAGCTAAGACAGGTTGCTGCATGGTCGTCCAGTGAACCAGTTTTAGGGTCCGAGTTTCAGAAAAGTGTTTTAAAACTCCGAAAAATGGAGTCTCAACCTCTGGACCATGGAATAGCTGTCTATACTTCCTACAACGTGGACCATTTGCCAGTTTCAAAGGCAATTGCGAAAGAAAGCAAGGACCACAGAAACAAATGACTGGAAAACAGACAAAAACAGGCCAGACAATTAAGCGTGACTTGCATTTAAATGCAACAAGGAGAGTGGACTACGATGAAAAAATACATGCTTCGTTCTAAATTAGCTTAGACTTTGCATTCGAGTGTGAAAGTTGTTTCGAGTTGAAAAAAATGCAAAACAAGGAAGCGAGTGGTGTGAACAAAAAGGTCCATTCAAAAATTCGAGGGAATTGATTTCTAGATGGATCCACCTTCGCACTTGTACAGTTGCACGATTTTTTAATGAGCTCGACGTGCACAAATCCGCTGGCCCGGATGGTATTCCACCCATTTTTCTGAAGGGGTGTTCTTCTTCGCTGACAAAACCACTGCCTAAGCTTTTTCGTCTATCCTTCTCTTTAAGTCAGATTTGATGGAAAAAAGCATTTACCCAGCCCGTTTCAAAAAATGGTGAATCTTCGTCACCTACCTCGTACCGAACCATAGCACTTATGTCCCTTCTTTCTATGATATATCTTGAATCGAGGAAGCTTGTTAACGACCGACCGTACGGTTTCCGCAACAACAGGTCCACTGGTGATCTGATAGCTTATCTCACCGAAAATGGGAACCAATCTTTGTACAATGCAGGCGAAAGCAAGTCGTTGCGCTTGATATTTCTAGCGCATTTGACACAGTTTTGATATGAAGCTCTTTTAACGCAAATATGTGCATATGGCATCGATGAATCTCTTCTTCTTTGGACTGGAAAAGCCATATTTCGACCCGTTCAATTCAAGTTGTTTTTGATGAAATTAAGTCACCAAATATATGCTGGGGTGACAGCACGTAACTTGAACGAATCGAGCATTGTTCATCGCCATTCAACACAAAGCAAATATTTTCTGGCAGCATGTAACTTGGAACGAGTTTCATTGTGACTTCTACTTAAAAATGTCATTGTGAACTATAAAGTGAAATGTCAAATTTGTTATTTTCAAAATAAACTTCGTTCATTGAAGTAAAATTGCATTTTAAATGATATTTTTTGAATCGGAGAGCGAATATGAAGAAGTACTTAATGCCAAAATCAAAGGAAGATACCTTAGGGATAATAGCAATCCATTAGAATTGTGTGAATATGAGTAAGTATCCATATATTTATACAAAGAAAAAGAATACCATCGACAACAAAACCATTTGTTGTTTAGTTTTGTACAGCAGTTTAGAGTGAATACGGAATGTTTCTTGATGAAACTAAGCTACTCTTGGAGATGTGTAGTGAGAACGCGGACGGTGTTATGGATCGAATTGTTATTGGTGATGAAACATGGGTCCACCACTATGACCCTGAAAGCAAACAAGAGTCCATGCAGTGGCATAAAAAAGGAACAGACCCTCCGAAGAAGTTCAAAGTCACTCCGTCTGCCGGGAAGCTCATGGCCACAGTTTTTTGGGACTCAAAGGGAATCTTGCTCATTGAGTACAAAAAAAAGGTCAAACCATCAATGCCACATCCTAGGCTTCCAATTTGCATAATTTGCGGGAGGAAATTAAAAAGAAAAGACGGAATAAACTCGCGGGTGTGTTGCTTCTTCATGACAACGCTCCTGTTCACACGGCGCGAGTTTCCAAGGCTGCTGCGCGAGATTGTGGTTTCGAAGAAATACAATACCCACCCTATAGTCCAGACCTTGCCCCTAGTGATTATTTCCTGTTTCCGGATTTGAAAAAATGTCTTCGTGGAAAAAGATTTTCGGATGATGAAGAACTCAAGTCGGCAATAAATGGGTATTTTGCAGAGAAAGAGGAAATTTATTTTTTTGAGGGTTTAAAAAAGCTTATTTCAAGATGTAACAAATGCATTGATGTTAGGGGAGATTATATTGAAAAATAAAAACAATTTAAATTGAATTCGCATTTTCCTTCATTTCGAATATATTAAACGCCCCTCGTAAATCTCCCAGACAACGTTAGGAGCACACATCGGTTCCACTAGTTCTCCAGCTTTGCGCAATTTTAAGTGTATTGGCCAGTGAGAGTTACCAAGTGAATGTAGGAAGAAATGTGCTACTAGGCATGGCACAGACAACTGTGTCAAAGTTTTTCCGATGTTTGTTGGTTGCTTTGGAAAACAAATTTTGTCCTCAAATTTCAAGAGAGTAAGGAGTATAAAATTAATATGCCACTCATATAATCGGTCAAAATTTGAATTTGTTTTTTGTTGATGGACATATTTTGCTTCGCTTCCATAATGAGGACAACTTTTTATTAATTGATGACGATAACTTTTTTTCTATCGACTTAAAAATTTTGTTTCAAACGTCATATTCGAATTTGTGTGCTGCCTACTTTGACGATGCAATCGAGGATACTCGATTGAATCAAAACAGGTGCTACCCAATTTCGATTGTATCGACTCAACTCCATTGTTCCAAGTTACGTGCTGGCACCCCTGGTGTTCCCCAAGACTCTGTTCTGTCTCCGACACTCTTTCTCATTCTCATAAATGATCTCTGTCTGCTAGTTCTGATTCAGTTTATTCTTTCGTTGATGAGAGCACTTTCAGCTTTTCATATTCGTTCCAAGACTCACGACCCCGCCCTTCGGCCCTAGACTTGGAACGGCAGAGTATGTTAAGCGCATTGAATTCCTGTTTTGACAACATAATTAACTGGGAAAAGAATAACAGCGTGGAATTCAATGTATAGAAACTCCATGCTGTCTACTGTCACTCAAGCGAACCCGTGATAGTCAGCCGTAATGCCTTGGTATGTGCATCGACACAACACTTAGTTTAAGCGATCACATATTTGATGTCGCCAAAAATGCAAGAAATCGATGTTAATCGATGCAAGATATATTTCACTCCCTCTGATTTGGCTTTAATTTATAAGACGTATTTCCTTATATCACATCTGCTCCCAAGACCGCCGTGCACCTACTAGACAGAATCCAAAAGCGAGCGATTAAACTCGTATGTATCGCCGAGTCATTGGACACGCTCGCATCTACGTAAAGTGTCTTCTCTGTTTTATCTCAATTTTAACAAACGATGCTCAAGTGAGCTAGCCAATTCCACCTCTCTATGAATTCACCCACAATATTCGTCTCGCCAGACTCGTTTTACGACACGAACATGGAATGCTCTGCCCAGCGTAATTTTTCATACAGGCTACAACCTGTCCCCTTCTCCCTCTATATATCGGCCCGTGCTGTGTCTTGACCCCGGACACTTAACTTTCTTAGTAACCCCTTGAGTGCCCGCAAATTATAAAAACAAAATATTACAGAGAGATACCCCACACTCAAAAAAATGTAGTCATCGCACTTCATGGCATCATTAGAAACTTACCTGAGCTCCAACTACTTTGTCATTATAATACACAGGCAATAGGTTTTCACATAGGCTCGTCAACATCCAGAAGGCATTTTCTTCATCACAGAACAACAAGAATACCGACGAAACAATGTTCATGGCTTGGCAATAGCCAACTTGGGGATTACGCAACGCGTATGCTTGCAGTACACGTCTCAATGCACTTATTCCATCTTTGTGCTGGAATGCTGGATGTTCAGGCAGCGATCTGTGTAAATCACGATCAATTTCATCATGAGTTGGACACTGTTTTATTGAGGCGGACTGTAATGAGTTAGTTAAGTTAGTTTTAAGCACATTTTAGCACACATTTAAATGTTGTTAAAGAAAAAAAAAATAAAACCAATCAATGACGTACGTACCTTTTCAACGAGATCTTCATAAAGGCCTGGATTCATTTCCTTTTCGTGTATTGCGCCGGAAAATACTAGCCAAATCTCTTGGCGTAGATTGTCGGGGATGCCTTCAACTATAAGGTTTATAACATCCGTAGTACGAAACATCGATATGCCTCTTCCGAATTCGCGAAAGTGATTTTCCCACTTACGCAACTAAAACACGAACAAAAAACATAAATACGCTCTGTTGTCAGAAGATTTCGTTTACCTTCTCTTCTTGATTTTTCTGCATTTCATCGGTGAGCCCGCATTTGAAAGTGTGCATTAATGCGGCTTGTTTCGACCAGGAGATGTCATACTTTGCTCGCTCTCTACCAACGGGGCTAAATACAAAGCACAATTGATTTCAAGACATTTTTGCCAACGCATTGTGTTGACTTACATGTGAATTTGAGATAATAAATCAGAGATCTTACGTATCAGGACGTCTCTGTCGGTGATGTGAGCAAACACGAATGGTGTGTTCTCTGAAGTTGACAGTATGATTTGATTATCGTATCGATTTGGGCCGTCTTCTTTTTTTTCAGCGCTCTGAATATGAAAAACGATGAACCTAAATAGTGCGGAATAGGCAAGGACTTACTTTGATGGTTTTCAATGGAACTACCAGGCTGACCAAGTCGGTGACATCACTTTTGAAGCATAGGAAATTTGAGGACAGATAGATATTTCCATTGACATAACGTTTCGCGTACGGTGTCCATAGATTTGCTATAAAAACGAACAAGTAAACTTGGATTTATTGTGATGTTATTCCAAATGATTTAAAGTCATCTAAATTTGCTATTCTTTCTCGGACCTTACTGCTAACCAGTACGATCTGTATACGATCGAATAGACTTGTGGTCTTACTCTGTATTGCCGTTCGAAAATCTGTAATGAGTGAAACATGTCACGAAACTCTTGCGTCAATATAACCCAAAGAGGTTTGAGACAAGAGTCAAGATGAGCAAGAACAAACAATGTGTCCTAACTGGAAACTAGGGGCATGAGAAGATGGTATCTGAAGATTATGTGAATGCAGAATCTTATGTACTCCAGAACACGGACTTGTCTGTATAGGCATGAGCTTTAACATAGCCCCACAAAAAATAGTCTAAAGGCGTTAAATCGCACGATCTAGGCGGCCAATTGACCGGTCCCGAACGTGAAAAAAAACTCGCCTCTCAATAAGTCCATTGATGCGCGTGCGTGTGGCATGTGGCACCGTTTTGTTGAAACCACATGTCATGCAAGTCAAGCTCATTGCATTGCCACCAGCCCATGAACCGCACCAAACTGTTACTTTTTCTGGATGCATTGGTAGCTCTTGCAATGCTTCTGGCTGATATTCACTCCAAAATCGACAATTCTGCTTATTTACGTACCCATTGAGCATGACCATAACTGACCATAAAATGGAAGAAGCGCGATGAACTTTCTTAACAGAGCACGCATTTTGATAATAAAATTCAATAATTTGCAAGCGTTGTTCGTTTGTAAGAAGATTCATGGTTAAATTATAGACCAAACTGAAGATGTTTGACAGTGAAACAAAACGCGAAACGTGCGTCAGCTGTTTAAACCAGTGTTGCCAAAAAGATAA
This sequence comes from Eristalis tenax, assembly GCA_905231855.2. NCBI lineage: Eukaryota > Metazoa > Arthropoda > Insecta > Diptera > Syrphidae > Eristalis > Eristalis tenax. The sequence goes on along the minus strand of HG993126.1, from coordinate 44,440,828 downwards.
TAGCTAAAAAATCACTCTTTACTATCAGAGGAAGACATGAAGTCACTAGAACCATCTGTCATTCTCCGATTAAAGAAAGCTGGCTTGGAGAGAATACTCTAGAATAAATCGCTTCCACCTACAGTTGTGTTCAAAATAATAGTAGTGCGCCTAGTTATATTGGTTATTTAAGCTTTTATAGCTTGGATAGCTTGGAAATATAAAGCAACAAAAAACTACAAACAGAATTTCCCAGTTCAAAATAATAGGAGTGTTGATTGAAATTAAGAAAAAATGATTAGACATCAAACAAAAAAATGGGTCTTAAACAAAAGATAACCTTAGTACTTGGTTGTAAACCCCTTATTATCTAGAGCCGATTTGCACCGACGTGGTATGGAGTCCACCAAATCCTTGCAGCTCTTGGTTGTAATATTCTGCCACGCGCTTTGCACTACTTGCCAAAGTTTTCTCTATTATTGGTTGGTTTTGCGTTCGCCACTGCTTTCTTTAAGTCGCACCACAAGTTTTCTATGGGGTTAAGGTCTGGTGACTGTGCGGGCCACACCATAACATTAACCCCGTTGACACGATCCTTGGTTTTTTTGCTGGTATGTTTCGGGTCATTATCTTGCTGAAAGACCCAGATTAAAGGCATTTCATATTCTGCATAAGGCAACATTATACTTGCAAGAATATCGACATATACTGTCTGGTCCATGATCCCAGAAATAAGATGGATATGCCCAACACCTTGGTAGGAAAAACAGCCCCATACCATTACTTTTGAACCGCCGTGTTTTATGGTCATTCCCCAAGTGTATTGAGGGCGATATTCCGTGTTTAGAGGACGGCGAACATATTGACGGGAAAAGAACAATTTTGCTGTCATCTGTAGATAATAATATAGCGCCATTTTTCCACAGGCCAGGTTGTGTGTTCTTTGGCAAAAGCTATCCGAGCTGCTATGTTTTTTAGAGAGTAATGGTACCTTGCGGGGACTCCGAGCGTATAGCCCTTCATTTAACAGCCGCTTGCGGACTGCGACAGCACTAATACTTAGCCCCAACTTATTTTGGATGACATTTGAAGGTGCAGAATGGTGCTTACAATTCGCCTGTCCTCCAATGCTGATTTTTTTTTTTTTTTTTTCGTCCACTCGATTCGGGCTTAGGATGGTGCTTTATTGCGCTAGCAATCATTCGGGCTGTGCATCCTATGATTTCTTGAATTTCCTTATACGTTTTTCCATCTGCTCTTAATTCAAAATTAATGTTCTCTCCTGCTCTGTGCAATGATTATTGCGGCCCACTGTTAAATTAAAAGTTCAAGATTTTACTACAATCTAAGTTAAAATTTTTTATTTGTTCTTACTTCATGTGTTTCTACCTTTAAATTTAATTTTTTATCAAATTTTACGTCAGTTAATTAGAACACTACTATTTTTTTGAACAGCCAAACCTTTAACGACTGACTGACACTTAAATTTTAAGGGCCGATGTTGAACGTGAACCACACCTAAACGTCAAGTTGTTTTCTGCATTTCATTTGACACTTCTCAATTTCGGACTACCTCAATTTGAACCATTTAAAGATACACAATCGAGCAACGCGTTAAAGTTATTCAGGCTTATTATGAAAATGGGCGTTCAAATCAAAATGCATATCGTGCACCTCGTGATTTTTTCGGTCAATTTAATCAATTTAACCAAATGTGCGCACAACAGGGGAAATCGTGCAAAAATTTGAGCAAACCGGGTCCGTAGGAGATGTGAAAACACCAGTGCATGCTTTTACTGCTCGTACTGTTCGCGATAGTGTGGCTGAAGAGCCGTCCACCTCAACTCGTAGTCGTGCCCAACAATTGCACCTCTCACGCTCGTCGTTGATGAACATTATGCATAAAGACTCGCATTTACACGCTTACAAGGTGCAATTGACTCAAGAACTAGAGCCTCTTGGCCATTTCAAGCGTCGTCATTGGTCAGAATGGTGGCAAGAAATGGCAACAGTGGATGATAAATTTTCGAAGAAAATCATCTTCAGTGATGAGGCACATTTTCACCTCAGTGGATTCGTCAATAAGCAGAATTGCCGCATTTGGGCGAATGACAATCCAAGAGTGATTGTCAAAAAACCAATGCACCCACAAAGAGTGACTGTTTGGTGAGGTTTACGGGCTGGCGGCATCATCGGGCCGTCAGGCAGTTACTGTGAATGGTGTTCGCTATTGTGAAATGATAACGAACTTATTGCCCGAATGGGAAGATATGAATGTGGACGATATGTGGTTTCAACAGGCCGGTGCCACTTTCCCCACAGCTAACGAAACAATGGCTCTTTTGCGCGACAAATTCAATGGCCGCGTTATCTCACTTGGTGGCGATGTCAATTGGCCGCCAAGATCATGTGATTTGACACGTTTGAAAGAAAAGGTGTACGTCGATAAGCCAGCAACAATTCAGGAGCTAAAGGATGAGATAATTCGGCACATTAACGGCATACAACCTCAAATATGCTATATGTCACTGCTTATACGTCACTTTTGGGACTATACTACAAGGTTAACCAATCGCAAATGCTTGGAATACAAATCAGAATAATACTCAATTTAAACCGTTCACTTTGCCTTCGTACACTAAGCAGGGAGGAGACCACTCATCGAGCAGAAGATGAGTGGTCTCCTTAGTGTTAAAAGTTCAGCAAAAATCCATGTCAGCTGGTTAAGTGAAACTGGAGTCGATGAGATCAGTAGTAGAAAACGCGCATAGAAGTAGGCCTATTATCAATTATTTAAGGTTAGCTTGATCAATGTGAGCCAGCTAGATCGCTTCGTAGCAACCACCATCCAAGGTTCCAGGAGCAGGAGTTAACTAATCAGAGCGGTTTAACGGCCTCTACTGGCCAGAGTCTGACTGAACCTGACCGAACTTTTGTCTTAAACATTGGCGAAAAATAAAAGAAAGACTAAACACGGTCGCATTTCATAAATCACTACGAGTCTTGCGAAACAATTCAATTCAATGTCTGTACATGTATGTATGTATAGAGTACCTTTGATTTTTCCATCCATGATCTCCCTCTGTGGTAGTCTGAAGTACATTCTGTATTCTTCTGATTTCTGGCGCACGGTCAAGTCACGCAAGAGAAATGGTTTTTTCGATGTCTTCTTACCGAACCTTTGAAATATTGTTGCCTCATGATCCACTATGGGGCTCTCGGGGTCCTTGCAAAATAAAAAATAAATAAAAATTCAATTGAAAGAGCACAACGTTTCCATTTGTCTCATTTTGAACAAACCTGCATAATTTTTTGAATAGCCATCTTGCTCAACTGCTCCATCAGATCATACGCCTCATTGGAGTCGAAGAACAACGTGAATTTGTATTGCATGTTGTTTATGGTTTTGATTGAAATAACATTTCCGTACTTGTTGATGTCTTCCAACTCGGAGAATCTTATTGCGAACTTCACCACGTTGCCCAGCAAGTACGAGTAAAATCCGATGTAGTTGAGGGAAATATACAATTGTCCTTGACGTGGAATTTTATTTTTCACATAGCTACGGAAAGCAATATGATTTTGATTAAACTGCTGATGTTTGCCGCATCTATGACATACTTGCAGGAATATGTATTGACCAGTTGCTCCTCTTCGGGCATGTCGAAATATGTTCGAAATTTTGCTGCAACAACCTTGAAGTTTGCCGTTTCACCAGAGTCGTCGTTCGTCTGTGAATTGTGCGCATATAGGGATTGAATTTTACATACTGTAAAATTTGTTATTTCCTCCTCTTTTTCCATTTCGTTTAAGACTTTGAAGAGATTCTCGGACAGCCATTCCCAGTCTTTAATTATTTCCTCTTGTGTTAGGCCGATTGCGATCTCTATGAAAAATAAACAGAGAATAAGACATAAGCTTGTGTTAGGGTTACCGTGTAATGAGAAGGAATGGCGGCGTCAGGTGGGCGATTTAGTGTGGTGTTACGGGTGCAATTTGTAATTTGGAGAAAGTGAAGTGTGTAGCCTACGTGAACTACACAAACGACACCACAGTTGGTAACCGATGCAACTTCTGTTTGTCGAAACAACTGAAGGACCCTACAATACTCTTATGTTGCCAGACCTGCTATATGGAGCTACGAGCTGTACCAGGATGTGGATGTAAGGAATGAAGGGAATAATTCGTCGACTGCAGTGACTTGGCCACATCGAGCGCAGGAAAGGAAGACCGAATATTGCGGACGAAGGACGACTTGGTCTTGATGACTGGAAATAGCGTGCATAGGACAGTTAGGGATGGACAGCAGCGATTGCTCAGGCGCAGACCTAAACTGGTCGCAGGCCTGATAAGTAAGTACGGGTGCCTTTTCAATACAGTCCTTTGTGCCCTTGATTTGGATCAAATTTCTGCCGCGAGACCTCTTTTTTACTGAAACCAATATGATTCTCAGCAGGCTTCTTAAATTGAGGTTACTAAATTCATCCAGCTTCTCCAAGTCCATTATTTCTCACTCAGTACAAATCACGGACTTTTAAGGCTATACCTCCTTCCCTTTCTCCCTCTATTCCTTCGGACCGTGCTGTTTCTTGACTACTGGCACATAAGTATACTGGTGCTCTTTTGCGTCACTTTAGGAGTACATAATGCAAGGCTGGAGTTAAAATCGGTCGATGTATACACGGTATGAAATAGGAAAATCTCACACACCTCCTCCGACAGGAACATTAAGACTTACAATAGTTATCCATAAAAGAATATGGATCCGGGAGCAAACCTTGCAAGTTCCCAAAAAAAAAAAAAAAAACCAACGAGAGGTTTCATTACATTTATCCCAAACCTCCGAGGTTTCGTTATACATGTTCGTGCTTTCGTGGAATTTAGCTTTCGGCGAAATGAGATTGCCAAACCGAACAAGCCTACAGCATTTGCTGGTAATTTTGGTGTTCATTTTCTCATTTCATTCCTCTTTTCTGGTATTCTCAGCGCTGTTATTTCCTGTCAAAAAACAGCTGTTTTGCCGGTCACTTCAAAATTGACAGCTAATGCCTTTTGAACTCAGTGGGAACCAGAAATGAAGTATGATAGAGATACCCAACTTCACAGCTGAATGACCCCTAGTCCATCGACGAATTTGACGGATAATCATGAAAATGTTGACGGTTATTCAAGAACTTTTGACAGTTATTCTCGATATAACGTAAATGCCGTTCTGTGATTGGTCAATTTGGCTTTAGAAAACAATACAAAAAATGGTTGTCAAAAATGTTATGGGGCAAGAGAGGTAGATGTTGGGCTTTTCTATCATACTTCATTTCTGGTGGGAACGACCGAGTTTCAGTAAAGGGTCTTTCAAACCTCGTGATTTTATTTCGGTGGGAACATAGCATCAGTCGGCTACAGTCACGGTACATTGGATACCGCCAAGTGATGCTATTGGTATTGGAATCGTGAATAGTGGGCCACATAACCTATCCACCTAGCAAAAGCGGCGTTATTGCAATTCTATTGAGAGATTCCGTGATTAATGAAAGATTGATTGATGCTCACGACCTAAGGAATGGTATCTTAATCCAACAACAATCGACTTTCCATGATATCATGCTTCTATTCTATTCCTTACCAATACGACCACAATTAACTGGTAAACAAAAAACATCAACCGCACTAAAATTGAATGAGTCATCATTACCAATGTGATAACGTAAAAAATGGTGTTTGATACTTCTTAATTATATTCTCGTGACAAAACAATAAAAAAAAGGTGTTTATTGTGTAAAAGAGGGAATGAACTCATTAAAGTTCTTTAAGTCGGTAGTGCAGATGTGCAGAGATCATGGCCTGACTCCTAACCTCGAGCAAATTCAGTTTGTTCCCTTTTCGAGAAACTTACCGACTATTTCCCTTCTAGCAGAAATGGTGGATATCCAATTAAAGTGCATTAAATTATCTAGTCTAAATATATGACTAGATAATTTAATAAATAAACACAAACAAATTGTTGGTGGGATTTTATATTTCCAGCGATCTGCAGTGGATTTGTTGTTTGTGTGAACGTCGGTGATTCATCATTTTAGTCTGCTCTTGAGTTATTGATCATCATAGACTGGATAACTCACTAAACAAAATAGATACCCGCCCACTGTATGCACAAAGCTCTTTCCATGGAAGCAGCTGATAACTAGTTACTGCCAATGGGAGAAATGCACACGAATGTTATAATATCTATTAATAGGTGTGGCCACTTCGGACTGTGGTGGATACCATATCCACTGTGGTGGTGTTGTGGGTGTTTGATAACAATCGGATTAGCTATTTATTTGTCTCCGAATTGAATCTCCGACAACGTTTTTCGCATGCCTTAAAAAGAACGGGCAAGTTTCATATTCTTGGAAAGATTGGCGATTGGGCAGCTTAACTACTTTTTGGCTTTTACCAATTGTGCTTGAAATGCCTACTCGTGGCTGTTGGGATGCACTTAGACCTAGCTCGTGCATTGTAGTCTTACTCGGCTCATTTGGGTATGATCCATTGCAACGACAGGGGGAATCATTCCGAGCTGAGGATGACTACCCCTAAGTTTGTGATTAGTGTTCCGCTTAAAGCTATCACAGGAACAGAAAAGGTGTTGCACACTTTCCATTCTTTATCCATGCAGCAGAGATCGTTTGCTATGACGGCTAGTCACCATGCGTGATTTCTCAAGAGGCACTGCCCTGTAATGACATCAAATATGTGTGACTTATATGTAATCTATTCAGAGAGAGTGGTTTATACTTTAGAGCGATCGGGATCTAAACTGGGATGTAATAGTTTGGAGGGATGACGCGTTTTGTTTGCAGGTCACCTTGTGTTGGTTAATCAGTTTACCTTCTTGCTAGTGGTATCGAGCTTCTAACTAGCCTGCAGCATGCTTGCCTGAAATGTCTTTGTGTACTGGCACCCAGCGTATGTTACTCATACGCATCTTCTAGAAATAAACGACCATTTGAATTGGCATGGAAAACCTTATGACCGTCTGCGAAAATGCAAGCCATTTAAGCCCACAAAGTGCCTACCGCATAGCCATTGTTAGTTTCGCTGTTTTTTCTTGTTTTTCTAGTCGTACACTCCATTATTTTACACAGGGTAACTACTGAGATGAATCTTGGGACCAAAAGGTCATTTGGCAAGACTATAGAGGAGTGAAAGACATTAAAATTGCTCATTTATCCCGGTGAGTCTGTGCAAAGCATCAAGGGAACCACTGAACACGCATCGAGATTATAACCGGTATGTGAAGTAATGCTGGTTTGGTTTGCAATTTCCGATTCATTTTTATTCACAAAATCTCTCATGGAACTCCTCTGACCATCTGTACTTAATACATTCCATCGAATATTGCCTTAATTAGCTCACATAGCCGAGAAACTTCTGTACACACATATGTTCATCCATCAACACTTGCTCAGTATTGGATTCAAGGCAGAGTTCAGGAAAATAATTACGCACAAAAAGAGATTACAAACAATGCACACAGCAATTTCGAAACGACGCAACTATAAGACCGTGGAATGTAGATTGTATACAATAGTCCATGGGAAAGCACTCCAAGATGTCCCTTATTATGACACTCACAAGTGAATAGAATGAAACAGCTGAACCAATGCAAAGATCAAAGCAATTGAATGTACATATGTATGTATGTATTTTATAAATATTTGGAGAATAACTGGTTACACTAGTTTCAGAGATTATTAATAGCAACAAGAGCTTATAGTAAATAAATTAATTTTTCATTTTTTTTCTCCACATTCCCTATTGTTAACTCACCGTAGTACACGTCCGATGACGGAGTTTGATGTACAATGCGATAAGGAGGCGGCCGTGTATTGAAAACACTGTCGTATGTACCAACCAAGAGCGAAGATAATCCTTTAGATTCGCCATGGCCTCGACGTTTTTGCAGTACAAAATACTTTGATTTTATTTCAGCCACCCTGAAAATATAAAAAGAAACAAGACAACAAGTGAAATAAAACTACAGGCAATATACACATCAATTGATTATTCTAAGGAGCAAAAGGAGAATATGACCCGAGCTATTGCAAAAAGAAGAACAGGCAAAAATATCACGAAACATGATTTGTTTTCGTTTTAAATATGCCATACCATAATGCCGGGGGGATCAAGAATTCTTTGGGTTGAATCCACATTCTGTGATAAGCTCTCCACTTTTCTTTGTGTAATGTTTGTTGTTTTTGTTTTGATTTATTTATTTGTTTTTTTTGTGTATTCTTTTGAGCAGAGATCAACTTGTGTTCATAAAGCCGTCGTTGAAAACCTTAACACGTAGGTGGGTCTTTTGCGTCACTTGTTAAACTTCTTTGTGCATTAATTGACATTTAATCAAGAAACAAGCAACAAAACCACACAATTTACACTTTTTAAAAATACTTCTTTATTGGCCAACTATTTTTGACAGTTTACCGCAACGGAAAATAATTTACAGAAATCAATGACTGAAGTTGTGTGGAAATTTCCAATGGAAATATGTACGACTTCCAGGATTCTGTCACATTGCACAATGCCGGTGTTGATTTAACGCTTCGAGTGCACGGACCTGAAGTTGCGCTAGAGGCATATTTCAACTTTTCTGTAGTTTTGGTTTTGCACAAGAGCACTGTGAAAAATACTGTTCAATGATCGATCGATAGGCAGATGTTAATTTAGAATATGAATTTGGATTAAATATCACAATCTGGTCCACCCGCAGCTAATGAACAATATGATAATAAGCAGCTAATGACAATATGTTTGGTCTTTGCGGGAAGCCCAAGCTATTCTAATTATTTTTGCAATACTTATTCTTTCGGGATAAACTACGTTTTTCTAGCCTTTACTGACAAACTTTTATTGATTTTATTGGTCTAGAAAACTGACAAAAAACTTGGCACAAAAACTAATTTGATTTTAATTATTTTAAAAATTAACCTAGTATAAAGCTTAGGAATCTAACTATGTCCATAAAAGTCCGTTGATATGAGTCTTTGGCAGACTCTTGCCTATCTAGAACAGCGACCGCTCTACTGAACTGGAGAAAATTGTCGTAGTTGCGAGCGATATCCCGCAACGTCTACATGGAAGATAACAGGGTATTCTTGTGGATCCTGTATTAGGACAATTGTGTCGAGATAACCGAACTATTCGGGATGAATAAAACGGGAAGGCGCACTCTCTCATGGTAGAAAATGTGGCTCTGGTAGGCCCCAAAGATCGGACTGTTGTGAGAAGTCATAGTTCTTGCTATATGCCACTGAGCAGCTTAATAAAAATAAATTGAGGTTATATATTCTTTTGAAGTTTGCTTCGTTGTACCGGACCCTGTTAGTATGGTACTTCCTGCGTTTAGACTCTGGTATACGATACAACTAAAGATAGATCCGAAAACACTGTCTTTGGAACAACCTCATATTTTCGATCTGGGAAGGACTCACGTCGACCCGCGGTGGAAAACCGTAAGACGGCCACGTAGTAGATCACCATCACTCTGGTATCAAGTTAGCTTTTCTAAAAGAACCCCCTTAAACACACAAAGGTTTTTATCTTATGTCAGAGCAGTTTCCATATGTTTTTCAAAATATAGATCTTCATGCAATCAAATGCCAAAATCAGAAATAAAGGAGCAAGGATTTATTCAAATTCTACTTCCATTGCCCCTTGATTCCATCTGACAGTTGTATTGACAGCGTCTCGAGTGGATAACGCTTGGGGATTTAGAAGGAATAAGTTCGAGTTTGTTCTGCGTTGACCACAATGCAATACTTATAAGATCCTCATTGATTATTGTTATATGTACAATCTTCACTCAGTCCGATGGGGCGTGAGATGTAGATTAAGACGTCGCGTCGTCAGCTACATCTGAATCTTTAAGTTCCGAATCACTCGGAGATCATTGAAAAATAAAGAAAATAAAAGTGGCACCAAAACAGAGCCCTGAGGTACCCCTATATTTGTTGGACTGTGGAGGACATATCGATTTCAGTTATTACAGTTTGAATGCGGTCAAATATAGGCGAGCTTGCAATAATTTCAGCGTGAACGAGGAAAAACTGGACAACTTTTTCAACTTCCTGAAAAGTATCAAATTTGTCCAAACCCTTTGCGAAGTCAAGCAATACTGAGAATTCATCGACATCCAATGATGATCTGAGATCGCTTGTTACCTTCTTGGTCCCAGATTCACAACTGTTTTCGAATTCCTTGTTTCCCGATTGCCTATTCGATAACAAATTATTTGCACTGGGATATTGCTGTATTTATTTAGCAAGTATCTTTTCAAATGCTTTCGCAAAAACAAGGCTTAGCAGCATTATCTACTGATTTGGAAACTGACACTTTATATACAAAAGTTGAAGATTGTACCGAACCAAATGAGGGAGGAGAAGTTTTAAGAATATTGAGCTTGACCCAGCTGGGCCTTTAAAACACTCATCGGGTTTTTAACGACAATAACTAATAAAAATCGGACAGAGAGACAAAATTATAACTGTAAAGAGACTGTGACAGACTATTTAAAATCTCCAATTTGCTCTTAACGTCAAACAGACAGCCAAACTGCGAACCAGTGTTGCCGCTGAGAGAAAAGACAATCCGTTTGAACACAACATTAAATCTGACAGAAATGTTAGTTTCTGAATTTCAAAAATCCGCTAGAAATCGTTAAAATATCAATTTTTAAAATATACTAGATCACTTGGAACTCGGCAAATATTATTCATGAGATCTCATAACACAGAATGAGGGAAAAATGAGCCACTCACAAGGAAAAGAGTAGAGTTTTTAATGAATATACACACCACTTGGATCTGTCTGATAACAGATTAAATTTTTAAAAGTGCACTCTTAAGCCTGTTTGCATTTTAATTGCTATTTTTTTTACATTGAAATTCCGCAAAAAATGTTGTATAACCACAAATGAGATTTGTATGCTTTATAGTCTCTGTTAGCGCATATGTAGCTTTTAGATTAAATAAATAAATAAATAAATAATCGTATCCTAAATCATTAAAGAAGGCAGCAAAACAGAACTGAATTCGTTCTGAAATGGTAAAGTGCAAGTGTAGTCAGCGGACTCTTAGGCAGAAAGTCCATCAAAAGAGTCTAAAAATGTTGTGAGAAATTCGTCAATGGAAATCCGCATACGATTACAGGCCGACACGAATGCTGCTTATACGCGCCGACTAATAGATCTCCATGCGCGGCAATGTTCACGTTATTATCTTGTTATTTTATTAATAATTGATGAATGCAAATGAGTACAAAATATAAAGAAAAATGTAAGCAACGCATTTCCTTAGAACCGGTCTGCAATTTAATATCTAGTCTTCAGCATTAAGTTTAGAGTTAGTCTTGACGCTTTGAGGAAAATGAAGAAAACTGCTTTAGTATAGGAAGCTGTTTATGAATTTCAAAAGTTCGCTTACGCTCTTGTTCATCTCAGCTCGACGCCGTTTCCTAATCGATGCTGCTTCCATAATGCTCTATTCACAAAGAAACATACATCCATATGTTAAAGGTTTGAAATTTAAGAAAATAATTATCGTACATATGACTTCATCCTCCTCCACTCGTAGTATGGGTTCAGAAGTAGGTACACAGAGCAGATCGTGAACACAATCGCGTATTCGTGGGCTCTTAACAATCGCTTGTTATATTTGTGTCTAGAACGGGAGTTGCAAGTCAATTATTTATTTCAAAGTCAGACAGAAAACTCACATTGCTTCTTTGTGGCGTATAAAAGAATAGACCTGCGAATTGTAGTAAGCACTGACTATGTATGTCAATGTACCACCGAATGCATGGAAGCCAGCTACCAGAGACTTCACTCGTGAGGATGCTGTAGTAAGACTTAATAATTCGACCATTACACCTATAAAATACTGACAAGAATATTGTTTGTTCTATATTGCGTTGGGTATTCCATTTATAAGAAATTGTTCGACGTCGTGGCCACGGTGGCGTATTGGTTATGTGCGTCGATCTCTGATGCTGAGAGTTCTGGGCCGATTAACGACATGAGGTACTTTCACAGTGCACGACTCAAAGTCTATCATGACCAAGAGCATCCACCACTTGTGGGAGAACCAAAGCACGCTGTAGGAGCAAGGCCCTAGCCCAATTCTAACCATTATTACGTATTATATTGTCATTACCGAAATCGAGCGCTAGTAGTTAAGCCCGCTAAATGGACGATGGTATAGTGAAACTTCTCTAAAGCGGACACCCACGGGACCATCATGATTGTCATTATTGGTGTCCGTTCTAAGGAGGTAACCTGAAGTTAAAACTTAAAAGTAAAACTCAATTCCATATTTTTTTTAAAACTAAGCGATTTTTTTCTTTTTGCTGGCCGTAGAAATACAAGACGTGCATTCTCAATTTCATGAATAAGCAGAAAAGCGTAACACTCAAAAAATGCCAGTTTCAGTTCGAGTTAGTTAGATAGTACGTAGAAGTCAATCCCTCACACTTTCTAATGGTTTAGAGCGTACCCATGTAATGTAGAAAAACAATATGCTTGCAAAAATAGTAGCATCCGTCGTACAAAGACTGGGTATTCTTACATGAGTAAAACATGTGTAAATCAGCGAGGCGGGCACATCATTGCAACCACCGATCTGTGCATTATACCGGACCATAAGCGATATAATACGAAAAGAAGTGAACTCGTTATGGCTCGCAAGAAATGATTGTCACACGACAAGATCAACATGGCCAGAGCTCAACAATGGCAAAACAAAGAAGCTTCTGGCGTTGGATCGCAACCCAATCCGCGTACTGGTCGGAGTAATCACAGGATACTCACCTCCCATCGGAGCAATGCTCCGGAAATGGAATTTAGAATCCAGCTATCTCTGCCGGAGTTCCGGTAACGAGGAAGAGACTGAAACGATCCAACATCTGCTCTGCCATTGCCCAGCTCAGCAGAATCGGCGTCTGGATTCACTGGGCCAAAGGTTCTTTACAGAGACTGCGGGCTTAGCGGATGTATTGAATCATCCATGATTCGTAAAGAGCACAGTGTGGTTCAAGCCATCACGCGATACAGGATAGGTTTTAATTAGAATGTGTACTCCACAAATTAAGGGTTTCACAATGGGCCTTAGGGCCTCCATCAACCATAACACCCCTTCCATAACCTAACCTAACCTAACCTACATGTGTAAACATAAGTATGCGTGTAGACCAAGGGAATGTATGCATTTGCATACAAAAATGCTCTTATTTTCCGTGTTTATTTTTGCTTTTTGTGTTCGTTATTAGGTATACACCTACATCCTCAATTCAATAAGTGTAGAAATTCATGCCCGTGTCCGATATAGAGAGGGTCCGTTGTCGAAATACACGAATATCCCTATCTTCAATCCAGGACCTTGAGGAATTGTCCGTAAAGAGAAGTTTCACTGTATATCTTTAAATCTTCCCAAATACTGTTTGGTTTTTCAGTCGGAATTTATGCTACTCAAAGAGGCTTATCAATTTTTGTGAGGCAGCGATTGTGTCCCTGGATAAGTTCAAGTTCTATTCAGAGACATTCCTTAATCTCGTAAGCTCTCGCTACATGTGAGCAAAATTTGAGGAATTTGAGAAGTCATGACTGACTTGACATTCTAGATGCGAGATGCGACCTGCTATGTGTATGAAATTTTCGTTTTATTCTCACCAAATTTTTCGAAAATTTTGCACAGCTTCTTCGTCGGATATCTGCGAAGTAGGCGAATGGAGGAGACGGCATAACCGATCCATAGATAATGGAGGGATAGAGATATCCACCTTCGGCCATTTTTGCCCCTTGTCCACACCGGAGATGTAGTGGTGTTCCCTTGTATTTCCCACACATCCTTTTACACAAACCATGGATCCATCACGCAATGGCGGCCGATTCGTGGATATTAGTGGGAAAAAAAAGACCGATTGCCGAATTTGCCACGATCCATGTATTGTTGTGCGGAGGGTGTTCAAAAGTTGATTTGTATTCTTAAGAGCATATACGTATTGGAAACTTCGTGAATAAAAATGTAATGCAATGCCCACTGAACTGGAACTATTTGACCAGTTAATGCAAACGGTTCAATAATATTGTTACACTATTAGTGCATTAATTTCGTCCTAGTATCGCAGACCATAATTTGCTCAAATGGGTGCTTAAGGAATCGACTTCATGAACATAAGCTTTATTCGTTCGTGTACCCCATCCATACTGTGTTCAAATTTAGCACCAAAATTTGAAATAACGTCCAACTAACGAGCAAATTTTCAAATAAGAACTGCAATTCGCCGCTCTACTAGGTTGGGGAAGGGTGTCGCTGTTCGCCAGCCAGAGCTCATACGTATTCACCGACACGGGACAAAAAGCGTACAAAAAACGCTGTCAGATGAAATCAAGGGACAAGAGAAGTAGAAGATGGATATCTCTACCCCTCCATTATCTCTGAAGCGAATCACACCTAGCTATGCCAAAGTGTGAATATAGTCTGGAAGGGAAATGCAGTGCCTGGGCAACATCGAGCCCATGGACACCAATGCTTCGGCCAAGAGTGTATTTGAAGTCGGCCTCCTGGTTCGAGAACGAGAGGTAGGCCGAACCTCTTGTATAAATACCAAGATACAGCGCATGCAAGACAACACGGTATTGATGACTGGAGATAGCTTGTCCAACGATGGAAGGCAGATATTGCTGGGGATCAGACCCTTCATGGGTCGCAGGCCTGATAAGTTAGTAAGTGAGAGTCATCATCATCTTCTTCTGACCCACATGATCCACTTAAGGGATCGCCAGAGACAAGACTACGAGTGGACAAAACGTTGACACATTGCTCCCAATGAGCTAGACGTTTAGTGCGCCGACTCCAACGTATGCCACCGTTCGATTTAGAGCAAAATTAATAAATCAACCTAGCGATGGTTATGACAAGTGATTTTACCTTTAATCTACCTGCAGCACTCGAAAACATTAAAAAAAAAAAAACACACATATGAAGTTCGAGTACCCTAATTCGAGCCCAATAACGAACCCCCTGCATGAATTTTGGACAAAAGCTAAGTCCCTGCTTTTCAGACAATAACGGTCTTTTAACAGAAAAAATCATTCAAATCTTTTCTCTGCATTGTATAATTTGTCACGCGCACACGTTACCATTACCACATCATTCCCACATTGCACTCAACTGCCTAATCCCCGGCGGAGTATAGCCTTGTGATGAGGCATCGAATTTCGTATGGATTCATAATTTTTTTTTAAATCCCAAATGCTATTCCCTAAACAAATTTGTAAATAAAATCACTTGTTCGCTGTCATTCAGTGTTTCATGTGCTAATAGATCAAAAGAGATCCATCCGTAATTCATTTTTAGGTAACTCGTCTTAAGTTGTTAAGAACAATTCAAAGTGTTCAGTAGTGTTTCGCAATTTTAAAAAGTCGATATTGCAAATACTTCGTTAAAAATCAATAAAAAACTGTATAAATACCTGAATCAGATATAAAGTTCCACAAAAGACAAGACCAGAATTACGCTCAAAGAAATATTTGTCATTTTCGTAATCATCACGAATGCCGTAGATATAGAATCCGAGAGCGATAGTGTGTATGGCGGCGTGGCTACAAGCAACTCTCGATAACCACAGCCTATACCATAGGCAACCTTTTTGAACAAACATCATAAAGAAGCAAACAATGTAATATACAATTTTTGAAAAAGATAATCCTGCCTCACCCAATGCGCTTATGTGATAGCCAACTTGTGTGAAAATTGCTTTACTCCCATAGCCGGTTATAACGCGAAATCTGTGCACATTATAAGTGCACAGAAAAGTGAAGTAGCATCCGAGAATGAAGGCCACAGAGAATGTGATAGTTACTAATGCTGGCGACCACGCCATTCAGAGAGTGGAAATCGGTTGAATTTTAAAGAATAGACGTTTGAATCTGAGACGGTTTGCAATTTAATTTTCGACTGAAAATGTAATCAATTTGATAAATGTCAAGTTGCGAGGGCGACTATTCACTATTTTTTTCAGGTTAAAATTGATGTTATGCCAATTGTTCCAATCCATTCGTGAAGGGAAAGGTTTCTTTAGGAAGGATCAATGCTATAAAAACCGAAAATCAGGGGCAAGTGATATTGTTCTCACTTATTTTAAATAAATTAATGTACTTACTTGTGGGTCTCCGTGGCGTAGTGGGTTCGTGCTTCGACTATTGCGCCGCTCAGGGGGTGCTAGGCTTAATCCCCGAATTTACCATAATTCACCCTCTTTCGAGTCACTAAAAATATTCAAAGAGTAACAGCTGTCTAGAACAATTTTGCGAGTTATTGTGTTCTCACTCGTTGGGTTACAATTGGTGATGGGCACTTACCCGGTATATACCCTTTCAGGGTAAATATCCGGGTATATCCCCGGTATAAAAAGCTTAATTTTCGGTAACAGTTTAGATTTATTGGGTCTATTATTTAACCGCGTAACTTGTATTATTCCATTGGAACATGCGTTGGAAAGCTACTGTCATTGTACGTCATTTGTTGATCATTTGAAGCGTAACAACAACAATATTTTTTTTTCACTCAAACATGTCGAACTTTGTGCACACACGACGCTAAAAAAACAAGTCATTTTCGCATCGGATTGTTACAGGTGACAACCCCAAGCGCAAAGGTGGCGCGAAGGTAATGCTCTATATTTGGTGGGATCAGAAGGGTGTGCTGTATTATGAGCTGTTAACACCAGGTGAAACCATCAATGGACAACGCTACCGAACACAATTAATCCGTTGGAAGAGAGCAGTACCCGAAAAACGCCCGGAATATGCGACCAGACGAACAAAAACCGCACGAATTATGTTATATATATATTTAATAAAAAAATACGTAATTGATACAAATTATGTAATCTGAGATGCTGGATTCGGATAGATGATATGAGTTTCACAAAGTGTAGCTGGGTTCCTTGGTTCTGTTCATCTTGTTATGCTGAACTTGTTACTGCAGCTGGGCATATCATCTTCGTTGGTTGTATTATGTTTTTCGCATGTTGTTTGTGCATTCAGTTCGATGGACCGATTGTGTGATACACATGTTAATTTTCCGGCTCTGGAAGTTGTAAGTTGATGTCTGTGTTTATTATGTATCCAACTAAATGTTTTGAACGAACGTTCTGTGGCTGCTGAAGTTACTGGTGCTGACAAAATGAGTGCTGCGACTTAAGCTTTGTTTGCACAAATACCTTTCCACCAAGATGGAAGAGGCACTTGCCCAAACAAATTCCCTTCCTCAAAGACCTTCTTTGAATCTACAAAGAGCAATCTGACATTACATCAATACCCATATTTCTTTTTAGCTTCGTATACGAATTCCATTGCCGTAATCTGCCCCGAATCACTTAGATGACATCCTTGCGAAACGCATTCTCTCCTTGAAATTTTCTGAAAGCTGTTTTTTCTCCAGATATTTTAAAAATGTCACTCTTCCTGTTTCCAGTAAATTGGACATTGAATTTTGCAGTTCTTTAAGGACTTGATGGACCTTGGGCATTGAACAGTTATCAGATTCAAACTTCGTGATCCGCGGCACAAGTGGCTTAATAATCTCTATCAGTACTATAATGTCATTCCAGAAACCATCTTCATTTAGCAAATCCTTTTTGAGCTCTCTGGAGAGTGAAGAGGACTCATTCACTGCCAATGTTTGTAGACCTACTTTATTGCTACAAATGCTTTCAAGGCCCCAGTTTACCCCACCCCACTTTGGGTAGGTATTTAACCCAAAGTGGGGTATCATTTGCAAACTAAAAGTATGTAGTCTACTTAAGTTATATATTTTCCCTTAAAAGTCTACAAACATTGACAGTGAATGAGTCCTCTTTGAGTATATACCCGGCATATACCCCGTTTTAAATACCCAGCCGTTGGGTATTTACCCGAAGCACATCCCTAGTTACAACTACTCCTGAAAGCGCATAACACGGGAGGTTGCTAGGCCCTGGCCCTCTACGGCCTGCATCGAAACCTTTACTTAGGGCCCTTACAAAGGGCCCAGACCTGGTTTCGTCGACTTGGACAGAGTGTCAGCATGGACAGCTATATCTTCAAGGTATTTAAGGACTTCGTCTATCGCGATTCCGCAGTAAATAGTACGAACAGCATCAGTATCGAGATCAAACGCAGAGTAACAGGGCTGAAGAGGCAATTGAAGGGCTAATCTAACATTATATAACACCCTGATCATCCCGGTGTTGATGAATGGATAATCTCTGAATCGGATGAGGAAGTCCGAGAGGAAAGTTCTGCGATGGTCCTATTTGCTTTGACGGTTTTTGGAAGAGAAGATTAACCGACGAACTGTGACATGACAGTCTACGAATCCAACGCCTAAGGTGGTTGGGCCTTTAAGAGTGCACGCACAACGTAGCTCGTGTCCGGGAAGTCTTTCGTTCCGAACTTTTTGGACAAGATGTGGTCAGCAAGTGAAGATCAGCAAACTTTGGTGCGCGCAACTGAAGGCAGCTAGCCAGAGTTAGCCCTATCTTGTTGGCTGAGGTCTAAGTTCACCCTAAAACTGAACCGAAAAGAAAAAAAGATGGCTTCTGGGTTTTATTGATTTAGTTGTGATGTAGGGTGTATTTCGATGGGAGGGGCTTTTAGTCAGTTAAATTCTCGTATATATTTAATTGAAGAACTTGAGGTGTGTCATAGAAAGACACTAGTACTGCGACCATAAAAATTTATCACACCATCTTCTTTGGCTCTTGCTAGAGCCAGACAGTGAGGGCTTGGTAGACCCTTATTCAACTCGTATAATTCCGTAGTCGTCTTTGAATGCGCAAAACGATTTTGGAACCGTTTATATAGCCGCGAACATATCATCTTGGGCTCACTTTATTAGCACCTTTGTGAAATACCGCAATTCTGCCGGTGATAGTGTCCTTTTTTGTCGGTAATTAGGACGTTTTGTGTGTTATCTAAAAAAAAAAAATTAAAGGCCGATGTTGATTTTGAATAAAACAAATTATTTAGGAAATTATTGTCATTTTATTTTATTATTTTATTATTTATATATTCATTATTATTTTATTTTCGATGAAGCTGAAGCATAATGGAGGTTCTATGCCGTTAATGTGCCGAATTACCTCATCCTTTAGCTCTTGAATTGTTGCCGGCTTATCGACGTACACCTTTTCTTTCAAATAACCCCAAGGAAAATCACATGATCCAACGGTGTCAAATCACATGATCTTGGCGGCCAATTGACATCGCCACCACGTGAGGTAACACGGCCATTGAATTTGTCGCGCAAAAGGGCCATTGTTTCGTTAGCTGTGTGGCAAGTGGCACCGTCCTGTTGAAACCACATATCGTCCACATTCATATCTTCCAATTCGGGTCATAAAAAGTTCGTTATCATTTCACGATAGCGAGCACCATTGACAGTTACTGCCTGACTGGCCTCATTTTGGAAAAAATACGGCCCGATGATGCCGCCAGCCCATAAACCGCACCAAACAGTCACTCTTTGTAGGTGCATTGGTTTTTCGACAATCACTCTTGGATTATCATTCGCCGAAATGCGGTAATTCTGCTTATTGTCGAATCCACTGAGGTGAAAATGTGCCTCATCACTGAAGATGATTTTCTTCGAAAATTTATCATCCACTGTTGCCATTTCTTGCCACCATTCTGACCATTGCCGACGCTTGAAATGGGCAAGAGGCTTTAGTTCTTGAGTCAATTGCACCTTGTTAGCGTGTAAATGCAAGTCTCTATGCATTATGTTCATCAGCAAAGAGCGTGAGAGGTGCAATTGTTGGGCACGACGACGAGTTGAGGTGGACAGCTCTTCAGCCACACTATCGCGAACAGCGGCAATATTTTCTGCAGTACGAGCTGTACGAGCATGCACTGGTGTCTTGACAACTCCTACAGACCCGGTTTGCTAAAATTTTTGCACGATTTCCCCGATTGTACGCACATTTGGACGATTAAATTGACTGAAAAAATCACGAAGTGCACGATATGCATTTTGATTTGAACGCCCATTTTCATAAAAAGCCTGAATAACTTTAACGCGTTGCTCGATTGTGTATCCATGGTTTCCATGGTTCAAATGGAGTTAGTCTGAAATTGAGAAGTGTCAAATGAAATGCAGAAAAAAAACTTGACGCTTAGGTGTGGTTCACATTCAAAATCGGCCCTTAAAAAAATCTCATACAGTATGTGCACAATCCCAAACATGACATTAACAAGATGGTTTTTTTACCTCGGTAGCCGCGTGCGCTTAGAGAACGTGTTTCTCTTCCTCTGATACTTGGCTCGTCGGCTGTTCAACAACTTTGGAAATCTTACTAATCGTTTAGGAAATCCGGACCTTATTCCTCGTGAAACTAAGGCCGAATTCATAAACGTCACACTGCGGCAGCCCTGCAAGATTTGCGTTCATAAATAAATGTAAATAAACTGCAGTGACTGTGCAAGAGAGCAGTCGGCAAATGCGTTCACTGAAGCAATGTCACAGTCAAACTGCGATCAGATTGGCAGTGATTTTAGTTTTGTTGCAGGATCGCAGGGAACCCGGAAAGTGGACTTTTTCATGCGGAAATGGTTCCTAAGAACATCTAACGGAAATTCTCTTTTTTTTTTTAAAGAAATTTCTGTTATTTGGAACACCCTTTGACTTCCAATTCTTTTTAGTTAAAAGCATGGCCCATTTGCTGCGTATTTTGCTATGGTTTCATTACTCAATATTTTTGAAAGTTGGTCAGTTGATATTAAACCTAGTGTCACACTCTTCTTAGACGTGATGTAGACTTTCATTTTATCAATAGAAATGTGAACCAAACACTTTTCGTGTCGTCCATTGATGTTGCATTAATGAATAATTTTTTGACAATGCTGAGCTGCTGCAAACTTGCGGCAGTATTCGTGTTCATAATTGCATTGGGAGAATATTTTGTGCAGTGCAGGGGCAACAACGTTGCAATTATGAACTCAACCTAAGTCTGCTGGGTTCAGTTCGCTGGGTATATGCCTATAACATTCTGCGTTAACTAGTCGTTGTATTTCGGCGACCCTATGACCGACAAATGTGGCCCACCTTGTTGGAGGTGCAGCGATCCATGAAAGTCCGATCGTGGAATCTTTACTTCTTGCCAACCTAAAACACGGGCTGTGTGTTAGAGCACAGGAGAACATCAAAGCGGAAGAAAATAATCAGGCAGCAGTAAGCGCCGCCATCAATGGGGAGTGCATTGGAGCAATGGAACGATGGCGTTGGGAACAGATCTGCTAGTTACTCCGTTCTCAGCCGGGGAGGATGTTGTAATCAGAAATGAAGTATTAGAGAGATGCCCAACTTCACAGCTGATTGACCTTTTTGACAGTCATTCACGAAGTAACGCGAATGCCTTTCTCTGATTGGTTTTGAAAACGATATAAAAACTGGTTGTCAACAATTTTAAGGGGCAAGAGAGGTAGAAATTGGGCACTATGAGTTAAAATAGTGAACAAAATCAATTTTCAACTCGCCGGTTGGATCACGAGTTGCGGCTAAGTTTCCGGCAAGAAATTTTGTGGTATCCTCAAAGAGAGCAGTGTGTAGGCTGCATCTTGATCCTATCACACCGCCCTAACCTTGTTTTTGGACATCTGTGTAACATTTTTTGGCTCCATTCTTCATCCAAGTGGGCTGTTGTTCTATTGCTCTCTACGGTATGAGTAGTACTTACTTACTTAAGTAAGTCCGAGGTGGACCTGAGCCTCAACCAACAAGCGTCTCCAGCCTGCTCGATCTTTAGCTAGCTGTCTCCAGTTTCGCACGCATAGTTGGTTGAGGTCCCTTTCCACTTGCGTGCGCCACCTGAGTCGCGGTCTTCCTCTACTGCGCCGTCCCTCGGGGTGGATTCGAAGACTTTTCGGGCCGGAGCATTGGTTTCCATCCGCTCTACATGAGCTAGCCACCTCAATCGTTGGATCTTCACTCTTCTGGCTAAGTCGATGTCGCTAAACGGCCCGTATAGTTCGTCATTATATCTCCTCCTCCACTCACTATCTATGCAGACGGGACCGAAAATCACACGAAGAATTTTCCTCTCGAAGCAACCAAGAGCAGCTTCATCCGCTTTTGATAAAGTCCATGCCTCCGCGCCATATAGCAGGACTCTGACGATTAAGGTCTTGTAAAGCGTTAGCTTGGTTGTTCGAGAGAGGGCTTTGTTTACCAATTGCTTTCTTAGCCCAAAGAAGCAGCGATTGGCAAGAGTTATTCTTCGTTTGATTTCAGCGCTGGTGTCGTTGTCTGAATTGATAGCGGTGCCTAGGTAGACAAAGTTTTTGACTACCTCAAAGTTATATCTGTCTGCTGTGACGTTCTGACCGAGACGTCGGTGTTGGGTGTCCTTTCTCGTTGACAGCATATACTTGGTCTTACCCTCGTTTACCGCTAAGCCCATCTTCGCGGCCTCCGTTGCAATACCCACAAAAGCGCCATTGACATCACGCTGTGTTCTTCCGATAATGTCAATTTTTTAATGTTTTAACTCAGGGGACATCAGGTCACTTACTCGTGTCAGCTCCCAAATGGTGTCCACTCTTTTAAGAATCTCCAAATAAAGTTTACTTCTTTGTAATTCTAGGTTCTCTGTAAGGTTAGGCGTGTTTTTTTAGCTTTAGTGTAGTGTAGGTTCATGTTCAGTAACGAAAGTTCTCTTATAACTATGAACGTCAGGCCTGATGAAGGCGTTCACCTAACTTACTTATAAGGTCTGCAACCCATGGTGGCCCTAGACCGGGGAGAAAGCTGCCTTTAATCGTTGACGAAGTTTTCTTGCGTCCGTCATTATACCTGATATGTAGTCACATCGCAGCAACTAATTTAGATGGGAATAAAATTGTCTAATATCAGCGAAACTTCAAACGTAAACCTCACATTCTAATTAGAAAATGCCTTCAATCTGGACCCCGACAACGACGTTGACTACTTTCGGTGTGCTAATCGTCATAATGATCATTTCAACGATTTGCTTTCGGAATTTTGCCGAACGAGCCCTCAGTCATCATCAGTCCAAGGAGCTTCGTTCGAAATATGAACACGAAGTAAATCACATCTGGTGGGTGGTTTTCTGCAATGGATGGGGTAAGGTCATGTGTATTTTCGATTGTATGACCACAAGTAAGACGGCAAAATCTCTAGGCACTTTGTGGTTTAAGCTGGCAAGACGAAGACAGCCCTTGCCTCATGTCATAGTTCACGCGCTCGTTCTGTTCGGGATCTGGGAATCGCATTTTCGACATTTCTTTCATATTGTTGACATTGATAGACCGCATACATTAATTCGCATGCACTACTTGTATTTGGCAAACACAATTCTTCATATTATTCAGGTAAATTTGGTTTTATTTTGACTTGATTAAGGCTTCTGCTGGAGGTTATATTTGGCTGTCCACCATTATTGCAATAGTAGGTCCGACTAGTGGCACGAAGAACCAGTGAACCTTGCCAGGATGTAGTCTCTACCTGCATCTTACCACCTTCTTGTTGGCAAGGTCTTGGATCGCATCAATAATGGGAATTGACGCATGGGGGGGGTTGTTTCAAAACTACAGTTTTCTTTATTTGTCCACTTCCAATTAAGAGTACTAGTTGACACCTATACCGCAGTCTGCAGTCATTTTTCCGGATAAGCCTTAAATTCCCCAGATCCAGAGTCCTGTAAAAGGAAAAAAGTGGCAATTTTAGAGACCGCATACGTGACCCACAAGTGCATGATGTGCCATGACGGATGAAGTTGGTCAACTTTCTGCGTTTGACAGACGTTTTCGTGGAAATTCATACGGGTGCTCTTTGTGTTTTGTCGAATTCATAAACGTCACGCTGCGAGACAAATTGACCAATCAGAGGACGGCATTCACGTTATTTCGTGAATAACTGTCAAAAATTTATGAATAACTAACTAAGCCTCTCAAATTCGTCGATGGGCTAGTGGTTTTTGCTTTTTTTTGTCAGAGGTTATAAAACACTCAGACAACGATTCTCCACCATTGTCCATTGTCTGACCACTCCAGTGATGGTGCCGTTAATTTGATCCCAATGCCAAATGGTGACTGGACCAGATTTAAAAACACGATACAAGCGTATTAACTTTGCTTTCACTGGGATTCAAACCGGCTACCCCTCGAATAAAGGGCAGACACTTAACCAACTACGTACATCCAGTACTTTGGGCTAGGTCTGTTAGCTGTGAAGTTGAGTATCTCTATAATACTTACTTTCTGATTTAAATAAACTACATTGACTATGCATGACAGCAGTCGTCAACTGCGTTCATAAAGGCAATGTGACAGTCAAACTGCTATCAAGTTGGTAGTGATTTTTGTTTTATTGCAGGATCGCAGGGAACCCGGAAAGTGGTCTTTTTCATGCAATCTATTTCACGGAAATGCTCTTAAGAAGAAGTTTCTGTGATTTAGGAATATGTTTTGACTTCCAATAATTTTTATTTAAAAGCATGACCCTATTGCTGTGTATTGCTACTGCTTCTTTCTTTGTTATTTTCAAAAGCTGCAGCTTACACCGTGGCGTTGTGGGTATCTGCGTCGACTCCTACGCAACTGAAATTCGCTGAAACTCGTTGCCTGTCTAGACAACTGTCTCGACTGTTCTTAAGCTTGGCCGTTCGGAGTCGGCAGAAAATTGTAGATCCCTTCCACTCGTGAGATTACAATAGCACGCACAACACGACTGGTTGCTGAGAAGTTAGGCCCTGGCCCTCTATGGGCTGTAGCGCCACCCGTATTATTATTATACATTATATATCAAACATTAAATCTAGTGTTATACCCTTTAGCCATGAGGAGACATTCATTGCCAAATACAAACGTCAACCAAACACTTTTTGTATCGTCTACGTACTGAGGGGTGGCGTGAAAAAACGCCGAATTCCAACTACCGCCGAGTCCAACATTCGACGACACCTCGTTGCCGGGATATTTTGTGCAGTGCAGGGAAACAATGTTGCAATTATGAACTCAACCCTTGTCTTTCCGAAATTGCATGAATGAATGAATGTTAGAGTGTAAACGTACTAGAGTGTATCAAGGTTCCTGAGTTCGTTGCTGAGTAAAAGCATGTTTGAATCTGAGTCGACTGTCATCAGATCTGCGAGTGTTTCTGCGAGTGAGTCCGAGTAGTCTAAACCTAGAAACCAGACGGCAGAGTGTAAGCCGCTGAATTGAGTTTCTATTAATCTCTGGTAGCTCTAGGCAGAAAACGCAACGGATTCAATGGACTGGGGCCTTAAATCCACTCACTTTGGCCACGAAGACCACGTATGTAGGCTAACTTCTAAGATCTGGGCACACGGCTGAAAATTTTCGATAGATTTGGAAGACGATGACATCGTATTACTTACTTACTCATGTCCTTTAACACCTCGGGGGCATAGCTGGTGGCGTGGTTCAACCACGTCTGTGCTCCATCTCGTTCGGAGTCCTTTCCTACTCATTCCTAAACAACTCGATTCCTCTTCAACTGTTCTACGCCACGTTTGCCTAGGACGTCCCGCTGCTCTGCCTGCCTGGGTAAGCGGATTACACTGCATGGTGCACTTCGCAATGGAGTTGCCTTCACGCCTTAGGTGGTGTTCAACCCACTGCTACTTTCTCCTTCGTACTGTGGTGTTTATAGGTTCCTGGGCCGTTCTCAGGTACAATTGCTAGTTGGAGATACTGGTCTGGCAAAAAATCCCAAGGATCTTTCTTTACGAAATTTTACAGCTTTCGTGTGGTAATGGTGTCCACTTTCCAGGTACTGCACCCATATAGCAGACTCCACGTTGGAGCGGAACAGCAGCAGCTTTTCCAGACCATTGCTTTACACAGATCGTGGATGACATTCCAAACTCAGCTTCAGCCTTCCCGATTCTGCTGCTCACATCCAATTCGGTGCCACCGTTATTAGCCGAGACCACACTTTCTAAATATAGAAAGCTGTTGACTTTCTCAACTTATTGTCCGGCACATTTTCAGTTGGACGCGGTTGTCAGAAATTCTAAGGGTTTTAGTTTGTTTTCGCAGTATTTTGACCCCGTTATTTGAGCCTCACTTTGAGGCAAACAGAGTCTAGATTGTTTGCTAGATTATAGGCCATCAAGTGAAGATCCATTATCCGATGTGATACTAGACAAACATCGTCGCCGTAGTCTAGGTCTTTTAATTTAAGTTGTCATAGTCCATTGAATGCCATAATTTACGTCCATCAATGCCGCACGGAGTACATCACTGAAAACCACTAGAAACAATAGTGGTGACAGTATGCACCCTTGACGAGCTCCACTTTGGACCTCAGACGCCTCTGAAAAGTTGCCATTCTACAGGATGTGAAACTTACTACCTTCATATGTAGCCTTTATATAGATACACGTTTTTCCGGAGTGCCTCTCTTGCGCAAGGCGGACCAAATTGCAACACGATTGAAGCTATCGAACGCCTTCTCGAAGTCGATGAATAGTAGATGTAGCAGATACCTATACTCAACGCATTGCTCAAAGATTATCCGTAAGGGGTTTATGTTGTCGATGTAGGAGGATCCATTGCGAAAGCCTGCCTGTTCGACACCGAGAGTTGAATTTATATGTTCTTTGATCCGTTCCAGAACTATTCAAGCTATTATTTTGGATACTGCTGGAAGAACGCAAAGACCTCTCCAGTTTCCGCATTCCATCAGGCTTCCCTTTTTCGGAAGCTTAATAATCATTCCTCTTTTCCAATCCCGCGGGAAGTGCTCGTCATCCCAAGCTTTGTATATCACCGGATTCAGCGGATCTGCTGTTACATTCGGTGCAGCTTGAAATAATTCAGCAGGGTTGCATCGCTTTGTTTTTCTTGAGGGACTTGATTGTTGCTATTATTACAATTTTGCTGGGAGGTCCGGTGCGAATTCGCGGATTTGTAGCGACAGAACGTACTGCCATCGTCGAGGTGGCTTAAGACAGTAGCAAAGTTTTCTCTCCATCTAGTGAACTGATCTTCAACCAAAATCCGAAGGTTACCATTGTTGGTTGCCTGGTGTTGTTTTGAGTCCCGACCACGAATGAGTTCCTTGGTGATGTTATAAAGGGTCCTACTGTTGCACCTATTCAATGCTTCTTCGGCCCTAGAAGCCAGTGTTTCGATATATCGACGTCTCGTCTTACACTACTGTTGAAAATGAGTAACCTCCCTGAGCGTGACACCACTTCGATTGGGTAGGTGGCGCTGCGATGAAGCTACAAATTTCAAAGATAAACTCTTATTGGCCAGAAGGTAAAACGAATCTTTTTTGGAACTCGGAATTCAACAATCCTCTTCTTTCTTCTTCGCCTGGTTTTGGACTTCTAGTTCGCAAGACCGCGGCAATTCGAGCTTTTATTGCTAGACGCTCATCGATTCTCCGTCTCCAGGTATCAGCTGTAAGCCATGAACAGTGGTGTTTCTCTGATCTTTCACCGCCATATCTGCTTGCGCCAGTCTCAAAAACCTTTTTCACAGCATACCAATGGTCATCCGCGCTATCCTGTCTTGAGCTGCAGATTGCTTTTTCTTCTAAAATAATGTGGTCCCTAATCTGGGGAGCCTTGAGCCTGTCGATATTGTATCTGATTATGAACGATTAACCCTTAAATGCTCACATGTCCATTTTGGGCACGCACTCTTTGAACACAATGTTTGTCCACCAAAAATATTCCAATCTTCGTGCGAATAATTTTACCACGATCTGCTATACAAGCTTGAATCCAACTGCATTTGAAAGCGTGGAGTGCAGTTGAGTCTGCGCGGGGCGACGATACGCTTTTTTGTAAATTTTCGATTTTCACACGTATTTCCGGCAAATCGATCGAATCCGATCCCCCATAATTATTTCCGTATTCACTATTGTGTCTAGAAAGTGAGTGTTCAAAATAAAAAAAAAATATTTCATCATATTTTTAAGATGTTTTGTTCGTGTCCAAAAGGCACGCGGGGCACATACGCCATAAAAATGCTGTATGTGAGATAACATAAGGACCGCGTATCTATGGTCAGGTCATCAATGACAGAGAAAATGACGACGCTACTCAATAGAGACCGAAAGCTTTGGGTAATAAACAAACGTCATTATCTGCAACGCTGCAGATACTAACTCCAGCTGCCTTAATATCTTGGCCTCGTCTAGGTCGGGGGGACGGAGTTCTCGTCGATCATAGTCCAGATTGAGCGGAACATTCTGCGCATTCGACAGGCGCATTTCGGTCCTCATCACCGTTTAACAGGCTCTACTTCACCTTCTACATTATCGTCCCGATAGGCTTCTATCCAAACCTTGTATCCATTGGACAACTGTATTACCGGTTGGTAGAACTTTTGGACACCATTCTTGCCGCAGCACCTCTCCATTCTCGTGCTCTATCATTTTCATCCTGAAGCTAGGTCTCTTCCCTTCGTCTCTGTTCATGCAGGTCACGAACAGCTCTCGGTCGGATGAACACAGCCTATAAGTCATAACAGCTACTGTTCTCATAGATCTACACTTGTTTGCTGGCATGCTGTGAAAATTTGTTTACTGTCTGATGTGTTTGCTAATTTGTTTTGCCAGTGGCTTAGATAGGCTTAAAGGTCTTATATTCTTTGAGTTGGTATGCGAGAGGTTGTCTTTCTCTCTAATATATCGCCTCGATCTAAGTACCCTTGAAAGATAGTGACCACGTAGGTAGAGGTGAGGTCTGCAACCTTTTCTAGTTCTACAGGGGAAATGCAATCTGTTTCTGCCATGTTATAGCGTTTGAAAGAGCTAAGGTGGCATTACTGGTCGTCACTATGAGTGCACTGCGAGAAATGTGTGTTTGGCTGATAGCATTATCACCATATGACAGCTTACTGGAAAGTAATTGTCAATCAGAAACAACAGTCAGCATATTCCTAATCGTTCTCGATTAAACACTTCATATACGCGGGTCATAGTTTTTGTCTAAAACGCTAGTATTCACCAGTGACTGACGTCTTCTTCTGCATTCACCCTCAATGTAGACGATCCATATCCAATTGTCAGCACTGAAGTTGGTCATAGGTGGAGTACCGTCCACAGCAAAAAGTATACAAGGACTAGCCATCGATCGGTGGTCCGCCTCACCTGTGTGAATTTTAATGGCAGCTAATATCTCATTGACAGCTCACGCAATAACGTGAATCTCATCAAAATGGCGCCCGGTAGTTAATCATTTCAATGATTTCCCTACTCAGCTCACACCAACATTCCCTAATTATTGCTTCTTAAGATTATCCTAGGATTCTCCTTGGCCATGTCTCCGGGAAATACCGAACTAGCAACAAGTGCTCGCGTTGGGATCCATGCCTTTTTGGCCATTGTATCATATTTCATCAGCTTAGTGGCAGGACTTATGATGTGGCGCAGAATGGTCATGTATTACGAGATCATTTGAAAGCCCAAACAGAATCTACTGACTTGTTCCTTGCAGGTTGGAACTGGGACCCACAGCAGAGCACATTAACGCACCAGCTTATATGTTACTTGTGTTCGGAGCTTGCTTCTACATCATCCATTTGAACCCCGCCCTGGAATGGAGGCGGCTTAAAGAATTGGTAAGAGTTTAAATTAACGGTGGATTCATTTTCCGAGCTGTCTTCTTACTTCAGATTCCAGCTAAGAGAAAAAGTGGAAGAGTAAGTTATGCTTTCAAAGCTGAGTTGCAAAATGTACTCACTTCTCGTTTCTTCTCTTTTTTGTGCAACATTTGCGGTTAATTATTCCAGGCCAAGGTATGGATTTTCAAATTTCTTTTAGCCTTTGTGTTAGTGGTGTGCCAACCCGAAAGTCTTACAACCCGAGTTAACCCGGGTTAAAATAGAAGCAGATCGAGTTGTAACCCGGGTTAACGCACACGGTTCGATGATGAACCGAAAGCAAAAAAAAAAAATGGATTATGGAATGGGGCAGATCGTGTTGTATTGTCAAATTCTATTTAGTTTCGGGTGGAACGGTATTGGCTACGCACGGCGGCGTAGCCAATACCGGCTGTTCGTGTTCAAATTGTCTCGAGTTTTCTCCCTTCGTATTTTTGCAAATAGCAACATCTTGTGTTCGCATATATTTTATGAAGGCAAGCGTGTGTGAGCAATGAGAAAGACAGAGAGAGAGAAAGAGACAATACACGAAAAGTTAAAGAAATGGTGGATCTGACACTGACATCCCGCAACCCAACTTAATTGTTTCAAACATCACACAATACGCCAAGAGCTACCGAGAGTCTGCAGCCTGCGGTGGTGGCTACAGGTCAGGTGTCCCGAACCAATATGGAATGGAGCAAATCGATTTGTATTGTCTAATTCGATTTGGGGTTGCTTTCGGTTCGACATCATATGCTCACATCGGGTTGTGCCGTCTACAGTTTCTTATGTATGCGGTTCGTTTCAACGGTTTTGCCAATTCGGTTTAAA
This sequence comes from Eristalis tenax, assembly GCA_905231855.2. Taxonomy (NCBI): domain Eukaryota; kingdom Metazoa; phylum Arthropoda; class Insecta; order Diptera; family Syrphidae; genus Eristalis; species Eristalis tenax. The sequence goes on along the minus strand of HG993126.1, from coordinate 44,410,353 downwards.
ATAAATGTTACTCGATTTGAGTCGATTTAGGTGTAACCCGGGTTAACTCGATTTTCTAACCCGGGTTGACACACCATACATTCATTTGGTTAATTTTTTATTTAGGCAACGTAAGATGTGGATCATGAAGTCGGACATATTTTGGATGCTGCTGCGTTTAGTTATACGTAACCACTTTCTTTTTAGTGAACATATTTTATTGTGTATGTTCTTGCAAATAAACTGATTTTACAAACATGATAAAGGAGGAGTGCAATTTCTGATGTTCCAAGAATAGAGAACGCCTTTCAATAGCAGTGTCAAGCAGCTGCGGGACAAAACAACATGAGAGACTAATGCACACCCGATTATAAGAAGTCTCACACTTCGTAAGTGTGACAGGAAGCAACCACTCAGATATCGCAATAGATGCTGCTAGAAACAGTGCTGCGTGACCTTAATGTCCGGCATTGTGCAAAACATGCCTCTTTTAGGGATTGAGTTGAGTATACGAAGGTGACCCGTTAAATTCCCTGGTTTTTAATTACAAATGATACATTCTTGTTTTTGTATATTATCTAAGTAATTACAAGCAATACAAGCAGCTGAGATGAGATTTCTTCGTGCTGTTGTGGGAATTACTCGCCGGGATAGGGAGAGAATAAATCTGTTAATATTGATGCCCTTCAATCAGCAGCTCTCCGCGTTCCTTGGGTGTCTTGTCGTTCATGTTCAGAAACAGATTCGAAGCTTAACAGTTTTCAAAATATAATAATTGATCTCTCTGATCAATTGGTACCCTTAAAGACTGCCAATATTCGGAACAATTGCTATCCTTGGTTCACAACTGTTATGAACAATATGAAGGGTGATTTTTTAGCTCTTATCTTTTTGGCAATGTTTTTTGGTATGTTCGATTGAGACGTAGAAAAATATGAATGGTTGCACCAAAGCAAAATATGAAAAGTGTGTGCGTATACGAGTATATGGAAGTTACAACACACTGGGCGTTTGATATGCACGACTACGCAACTTGAAATGGTTTCATAACGGATTGATGCAACCACCCTTATTTTGAGAATTTTATTCCCGTTTAAAAAGTGCTCGTAACTTCCGAACCGTATGTCGTACAGACTTAAACGACACATTCAGCATCTAAATTTTAGATTGATCTTTGTTGAAAAATTCAGAGCTCTCTAACGTGTAGTTTCGGAGCCTTTGTCGGTCAGACACACAAACTTTCTGCTTTATAAAGGTTGATTTTTTAGCTATTATCTTTTTGGCACTGACACTGGTTTAAGCAGCTGACGCACGTTTCGTGTTTTGTTTCACTGTCAAACATCTTCAGTTTGGTCTATAATTTAACCACGAATCGTCTTACAAACGAACAACGCTTGCAAATTATTGAATTTTACTATCAAAATGCGTGCTCTGTTAAGAAAGTTCATCGCGCGCTTCTTCCATTGTATGGTCAGTTTAAGACGAAGCTCATTTTTGGCTCAATGGGTACGTAAATAAGCAGAATTGTCGATTTTCGAGTGAATATCAGCCAGAAGCATTGCAAGAGCTACCAATGCAACCAAAAAAAGTCACAGTCTGGTGCGGTTTATGGGCTGGTGGCATCATTGGACCGTACTTCTTCAAAGATGATGCGAATCGTAACGTAACTGTGAATGGTGAGCGCTACCGTGAGATGATATCCAACTCTTGCCCAAAATGCAATGAGCTTGACTTGCATGACATGTGGTTTCAACAAAACGGTGCCACATGCCACACAGCACGCGCAACAATGGATTTATTGAGAGGCGAGTTCGGTGAACATTTTAATTCACGTTCGGGACCGCTCAATTGACCGCCTAGATCGTGCGATTTAACGCCTTAAGACTATTTTTTGTGGGGCTATGTTAAAGCTCATGTCTATACAGACAATTGACGCATTGGAAGACAACATTGAAGCATTTATTCGTGAGATACCGGCCGAAATGTTGGAAAGAGTATGCCAAAATTGGACTAAGCGGATGGACCATTTGAGGCGCAGTCAAGGTCAACATTTGCATGAAATAATCTTCAAACAATAAATTATATGGACCGTACTATCGACTCAAATAAAGATTTCATGCATTTTTCTGAACTTTATGTGATCTTTTTGAAAAAATTTCCTATAGCTTTAAAAAAAATCACCCTTTAAAAGTACGTAATCGACTTTTTAGTAAATGGAAAAAATGTTCTTGTAATTTAAATTGTCAGATCGGATGTTGCTGTACGCAATGCTAAAAATAATTTGTATGCCATCAAGTTGAACACTTCACTACCACCAAAGCAACTTTGGAATAATCTACGTAGCACCGCAGTTTCCGACAGCAAACTAAATGGCAAATGTGCAGTTGGCCCAGATATCCTTAAGAATTTCTTTCGTGAATGTCAGTCTGAGGAGTGTGGTTTCAACATTGATGATCTCTCTCATTCGAGCATTAGACAATTTGAAGTGGAAACGTGAAGTGAAGTACTTAATTCAATTAGAGAAGTAAGATCAAACGCAATTGGGGAGGCGGACGGAGTGCTTTTAAAATTTGTTAAGTTAATCCTTCCTTTCATATTATTAACCATTGTGTTACCACATCCACCTTTCCTCGATCATGGAAAGTAGGCCCCTGCACCTACTAGATACAATCGAAAAGCGAGCAATAAAACTTATAGGAGACAACAATTTTGCAGAGTCATTAGACTCGCTCGAACATCGACGTACCGTCTCATCTCCATCCGTATTTTATCGCTATTTTAGTGAGCTTGCCAACTGCATTCCTACTTCCCATGAATTCACCCGCAATACCCGTCTTGCCAGGAATTCTCATCAGTTTACCCTTAAGCCTACTTTCGGACACACAGTTAAACATAGAGAGTCGTTCATGAGCCGCAGGACACGAATGTGGAATGCTCCTCCCAGCCTAATATTTCCCCCAGAATACAATCCGCAGATACTTAAAACCAATGTGTACAGGAACCTCCTGTCCCTTTCTCCCTCTATACCTTCGGCCTGTGCTGTGTTTTGAACCCGGACACTTAAGGGTTAATACCCTAATTCCTTGTGCGGTCGCAAATTATAAAAAAAGGCCGTGTATTACCACCAGTCGCAAAACGATCAAATCCAACATCCTCAGATTTTAGACCACATCAGTATACTTCCATGCTTATCAAAAGTCTTAGAGCAAAGTGTAGCGTGTCTTAATAACCTACAGTACGAAGCTCAGTCTTGTTTCAGAGCTAAGCATAGTATTTCCACTGGTATGGTTAACATCCTAAAAGGTATCAGGAAGAATTTTGATAAAAGACACGTCACACTTCTATGTTTACTTGACTTCTCCAAGGCCTTTGCCAAAGTGAATCACAGGATACTTTGCTGGAAGTTGAGAAATCTCGTTCGCTTGAGAATCGACGCTCTTGTCCTATCAGCGTCTGCTGAACTTTCGACGACCGATCATATTTGCAAATGTTAGGTGAAACAAATTATTGTAATTAGACTTTGAGTTCAGTTCCTGTTCTGCATTCGAGGAGACAATAATAAAATTTGTTTTTTTTTATTCGAACCGTGTTTTCAACTCATAATTCGCGTAATACACTCAGTCGGCAAATGCATTAACACCCGCTACTACTTAGACAATTGAGAACTGTGCGTGCTGAGTAATCTTCGTACTTTGCCATTCCGCTAGATCAACAGACTGAGCATTTATCGACGGTGTCGGTGGTCTTTTTTGGCTTCGTGTCGATTCTTCAGTGCATTTGCCGTTTCTTTGGTTCCGATTAAAGACATTTCGGAACCGAGCGAGCACCAGAAAAGATGTGTTTAGGAAGGCAATAAAACGCTCAGTAACGACCAGCAAGAAGGCCGAAGCATATGATGAGGTTGACTTGCAGTCATTCATTGAGCTTTTAAATGATCAGTAATGGAAGTTCGACCCAACTGACTGCTGCCTTTTCACCTCAACCTATGTTATCTGTTACTTGTTACTTAATTCTTATTAAAAAAAAAACAAGGACTAGGCCTAGTCATTCTATTGTGAGTAGCCAAAACCATCCACTCTCTAAAAAAACTATAAATCACACCAAACCCACTTCAGCCACTTTCATCCTTCGCCCCCTTTATCAACACATTCAGAGAACGAGAAACAAAATTGTCTACGCAATACTATCCTTCAAGTTCTTCACGCACTTACAAAACTTATGAATGGGAATGGGAGGGCAAATCGGTTTTGTACTTTGTGTTCACTCATTTCACTTCATTTCCCTTCCATTCTCAGAGAGTAATAAAATGGTTTTGCTTGCGCGATAAATGATGGCTGGCCCTCTAGGCGGCGAGAGGAAAAATTAAAAAAAAATCGTCTGATGATACTAGGCATGTTTTATGTATTTATTACGCACATGAGTACTATTTAACAATGACATTGTAAATAAAGTTCTTCAATGTGGATTGAAGTGGCCAATGAAGTGTTACGAAGACGTTACTAATTTTTCCAATAACCGGGAACACTTCAATCAAAATTAAAAACACTTGACAAGTTTTATTTGTCTATTCGATAATTGACTGCTCCTTTCATCTTAGTCTCCTTTGTTTCTTTTGCTCCGTCAGTTGCAGGTTGCTAAGTAAAAGTTAAATCATATGAAATATTGCCTAAAAATAGTTTTGCATTCTGAGCTGTCCAACTATTGGCGAGACTCGTTGCATTTGAATGAAGTTCGGATGAGTTATAAGACATTTGACTTCATGGAAGACATTGATCATCTTAAAATCGGGTTGTGATGTGTTCACAACGCATACATGTCTGTGATGCCTACCTTGTGAGGATTCTGCTATTTGGTATTCTGACAAATCCCCCACAAGAAACAGACACAAGAATAGTTACCATGGTGTGGTGAATTTTCGTTTCAATGTCAAACATTTGATCTTTTCGCTCTCTTTTTCCTTTTTGCTTCTCCCACATTGATGAAGTCAGAAAATGTTAAGCAAAATGTTTTTGTGCATATTTCCTTCTTGATGGTTCGTGTGATGCTCACTTCCCTTAGAATACGAAAACCTCACAATTTCTGAACCATAGAAAGCGGATGAAGTGAAATAGTTATAATTTGAATGACTTGTTGTTCGAGAGCATTATCTCTGGCGAAGGAAGTCCGATGCTGGATGTCCCTATTCTAAATTATCTTCGTTCGAGAGCCAGCAGAAAAAAAAGGTCAGATAACTAATGCAAACCGTCTCCACTGGACATATTTCAGCCCATCATCACAACCAGAATCAGAACAGCCATCCTCGCTCTTTTCTTCCGTGGGCAAGATATGCAATGTCTTTAACGTTAGCTGCGATGCCAGAGAGTCAACATAAAGAATCGTGCAACCAACCACTAATGAACAAAGTCAAAAATTACATTCACTAACACTTCTACTTCTTCTCTCAGTATTTACAACTCTATTCAAACAAAATTTGCATACATAGGACAACGTCAAATCTCATGTCCAACTTATGAACAGAGCTCATGTCGAAAACGTACTCAGTTTGGTGGAGTTTGTTACGAGGCGGAACCTCTCCGTAGCCAGCACGCGGTTCCCACACCTCAACATCCATAAAGTGACCTGGCGGTCCCTTTACCAATCAACCGTCAATCTGGTTGACACAATTCCCGACGACCGACGTCAAGCACTCCTCCAGCGTAATCGATGTCCAAACGTTCCGAGGAGCTAACATCGACTCGGAAGGAACAAGCGCAACAAATCTCTCAGAAACTCCTTTTAAGTTCGTTGCCGCCTGCACAACCAAACGAAGAAGATTGCAGGAGTTGTCAAGAAGCCGTCAGACGCTGCCGCTGAAGTGCTGAGTTTTATGACACCACCAAGGAAAACCACACGGATTGATGACGAGTGCAGGCAGGCACATGCAGCGAAGCTGGAAGCCTACAAAGCAATGAGAGCTGTTCGAGAGCTCTACGAAAGGAGAGGAAGTGAAGAGACCCGGCTTCTCAGAGATGGAGAGGTGCGATACAGGAATGATGTCCGAAAGTTTTGATGATTCTGACAGAAGACTGCCGAGACGAAAATGGCGAACTTGTGGTACAGTCGCAGTCGATACTGAGAATCTGGATCAGAAGATGAATACAAGATCACTTCTGTAGACTGTTAAACGGCGATGAGGATCCAAATACGGCAAGCAGAATTTTCCACTCAATCTGGACGATGATTAACGAGAATTCCTTCCCCCTTCAAAACTGAAGTCTAACAAAGCTGCTGGTACTGACCGTTTAAGGCAGCTGGAGATGATTTTGTTGGACGCATGCAACAGCTCGTCTGTAAGATATAGTCGGAGAAAAGCATGCCAGAAGACTGGAATCTCAGTATCGTTCACAAGAAAGGAAACCCCTTTGACTGCGCCGACTACAGAGGGATAAGTCTTCTTAACCGTTCTGTCATTCTGTGTGTCCGCCTGTTGCCGATTATAAGCAATCTGATAGGTCCTTATCAGTATCACCACGGAGAAGATCTTTACGTTACGGAAGATCTTGGAAAAAACCCAGGAGATGCAAATCGACACCCACCACTTATTCATCCATTTCCGGCAGCGTGCATAGAGAGGAGCTATACAACACCATGTCTAGTTTTAACATTCCTGTCAAACTAGTCAGGTTGTGCAGAATAACATTGGAGAGTTCTAGCGGCTCCATCAAGGTTGATGACGACCTCACCAAGACCTTCAATGTCAAAAAGGGATTTAGACAAGGCGACGCTCTGTCATGTGACTTTTTCAACATAATTCTTAAGAAGATTGTACAAGACTTACACACCATCACTAGACGATCTTTCAAAAGTCCGCACAATTGCTAGCATACGCGGACGACATTGACGTGATGGGAGAGTCCTGAATGAGGCGTTTGCTGAGGCATTGAAACGGACGCGGATAAAGTGGATCTGGCGGTGAACAAGGCCAGGGAGGGAAGGGAGCTGCCGTTGTGATACCCACAGTAAGCCTGCTACCAACGATCGACCACTCCAGTGATAGAGTCGTTAATTTGATCCCAACTGGCATTGAAACGTCTGGCATTGAACCAAACTGGCATTGTCACCACAAATTGCTCCAGGACGTCACAACGGGCAGCAATAACTTCGAGGTAGTGAAGGACTTAGTCTAGCTTGGCTCGGCGGTAAAACAAACAACATCAGTACTCAGATCAATCTGAGAGTAACTCTTGCCAACCGCTTTTTTTTTTTTGGATCAAAAGGCAATTGATTAACAGAGCCATCCCTCGGAAGACTGAGTTGACTCTGAATAAGGCCTTGATCAGAGGCATGGACTATATCCAAGGCGAAAGCTCTTTTCGTGAGAACAGTACGGCGTGCGATCGTCGGTTATATATGCGTTGATGGCATTTGGAGAAGATGATTCAACCACGAACTGTAAAGTGACATGAGTCTAGCCAGACGTCTACGGATCAATGCCTAAGACGGTTAGGCTATGTAGAGCGTATGGACACCTAAGATCCGGCACAAAGGATCTTTGACACTGAGTCTGTGAGACAACGCAGAAGAGGAGGCCCATATGCAGGGCGGCATAAACAAGTCGAGAGGGACCTCAGTCGGCTTGGTGTGCGAAACTTTATACAGCTGACGAGAGATTGGGACGGACTGGAGAGGCGTGTTTGGTGAGGTGCTCAGGTTCACTTCAGACAGTGGGGCCATAAGAAGAAGTTAGTTGAAGGTGGTGAATAACGTTACGGATGGACGTCGCATTGTAAACGATTTAAGAAAGCCGATTCAACGAAATGTTCTAAGTGTGAGCCAAACAGTTATGAAGCTAATCATACCCCTACGCCAAATTTAACACACAGTCATGCAATGAGTTGGACAGCCTTAAAAAGAGTGATGTCTTTTATACCTTTGACCGCAGATATTCCTGTGAAGTAAACAAAAAAAGAAAGAACACAATTTAGAAGACATTTCACAATTCACGAGTTATGCTTCTACTTAACTGATACATTTGGCCAAGGGAACTGGACATACACGGGGAGGAAAGCATACAAAGCAAATAATTGAAAAGATTGTAACACAAAAGATGTGCAAAGCTTACCATGGCTCTCAGTCGTCGCCAGTCAAAGTAAGGATTCAGAAGTATAAAGAAAATGCATAGAGAGAAAAGCGTGATGTAATGAATCATAAAGTCGTGTTGCCCGAAATACCTGAATTGAGAGTATTTCTTGAATTTGTTTTGTTTTGAAATATGCGTAGTTACCGGACCAGTGTTCGCCACTCCATGGATGCAGTGAAAGCAGAGTATATGTAAGTCAACACGCCAAGCCACACGTGAAGTCCAAGTTGAGTAGATCTCATATCACGATTTTCACAGGGACATATTATAAGATTTATTGAGAGAACATACTGAAAGGTAGACAGGTCAATTTGGAGATGTTTGTTTTATCATTGAGAATAATTGAAAAAAAAAAAACTAAAAATGTGTCAAAAAATCTACGATTCGAACATTCAAAGTCGACTTTGCGAAAAAACACATCGTCATCATCTTCTGACCCGCACGATCCGGGGTCTCGGGGATATACCACGCACCACCAGCCAACTGGATCGTCCACCATATCCACCATCATGCCCAATTGTAACCAGGCGAGATTCAGGACTTGGTCCTACCACCTCGTCCTGGGTCTGCCAAGAGGTCGCCTACTCCAACATCTCCACCTTGGCGAGTTTCTGGACTTGGTCCAACCAGCATCATCATCATCTTCTGACCCGCATGATCCGGAGTCTCGGGGGTATACCACGCACCACCAGGCAACTCGATCCTCCACCATCTCCACATGTTTCTGGACTTGGTCCAACCATCTCGTCCTGGGTCTGTCAAGCAGTAGCCTACCTGACGGAATCGCATTCAACGCCCGCCTTGATAGTCGTCATGAAGGGGACATTCGTGCCACGTGACCAAACCAACGAAGTATAGTCTTTCCGTTCGAAGAAGCAGCTGCTCAACGCTGTGTTCCTCGCACACTGCCGTGTTTCTCACCCTATCCCAGCGAGTAATTCCCACAACAGCGCGGAGAAATCTCATCTCAGCAGCTTGTCTTCGCGATCTTATTCCTTCCAAATTTCATGACCATACGCCATGTATTTTTTGCATTTAAAAATATTTTCTTGTGAATTGTAAAAACGGGCGATGGTGTCGAAGACGCAAACGGGTTGCAGCAGAGGCCAGTGCCTGCAGATGGGACTAAAAAAACGAAAGCACAGAATAATAAAAATTTGTAAACCTGAGGCAGTGTGTTAGTTAGTTTTTGATACCACCTCAATACCTTCCATGCAAAAGCGGCCACCGAACCTGCCACTAAGAGACCAGCTGCCAGAAATACTGCCCACAACATAGTTTGCGTCGCAGTGGCGATAAATTAATTGAATCATCCACGACGTTGCGGCGGTGATTCAGTACCTGCTCTGGTGTAAATAATCGCGACAGATCGTTCCAGTGGCTATGCATTGCCCCCAGTGGCAGCGTCCGACGCACAATGGTTCCGTTGTATGGGAGAAGAATATACCACCATCCAATTGCGAGAAATTGGTAAGGTCTATGCCAAACAAATTGAAAGCAATGAAAGCAAGCAAGGGACTTCCAATTAAATACTAAAAACATGTCTTGTCATTGAGTCATAGTATTCTTTTCTGGTTTTTAATATTGAAAGTATATTGTAACGAAGACGAACTCCCCGCAAAGACCCTTTTTCAGGCACAAAGTTCGACATATTTGAGTGAAAAAAACGTATCGTTGCTTACGCTTCAAATGAATGATAAATTACGGACAATGACAGTAGCTTTCCAACGCATGTTCCAATGGAATAATACAAGTTACGCCATCTCTTAGCAAACCGCATTAAGTTATAAAGGGTGATTTTTTAGCTATTATCTTTTTGGCAACACTGGATTAAACAGCTGACGCGCGTTTCGTGTTTTGTTTCACTGTCAAACATCTTCAGTTTGGTCTATAATTTAACCATGAATCGTCTTACAAACGAACAACGCTTGCAAATTATTGAATTTTATTATCAAAATGCGTGCTCTGTTAAGAAAGTCCATCGCGCGCTTCTTCCATTTTATGGTCAGTTTAAGACGAAGCTCATTTTTGGTTCAATGGGTACGTAAATAAGCAGAATTGTCGATTTTGGAGTGAATATCAGCCAGAAGCATTGCAAGAGCTACCAATGCATCCAGAAAAAATCACAGTTTGGTGCGGTTTATGGGCTGGTGGCATTATTGGACCGTACTTCTTCAAAGATGATGCGAATCGTAACGTAACTGTGAATGGTGAGCGCTACCGTGAGATGATATCCAACTTTTTTTTGCCCAAAATGCAAGAGATTGACTTGCACGACATGTGGTTTCAACAAGACGGTGCTACATGCCACACAGCACGCGCAACAATGGACTTATTGAGAGGCGAGTTCGGTGAACATTTTATTTCACGTTCGGGACCGGTCAATTGTCCGCCTAGATCGTGCGATTTAACGCCTTTAGACTATTTTTTGTGGGGGTATTTTAAACCTCATGTCTATACAGACAATTGACGCATTGGAAGACAACATTGAAGCATTTATTCGTGAGATACCGGCCGAAATGTTGGAAAGAGTATGCCAAAATTGGACTAAGCGGATGGACCATTTGAGGCGCAGTCAAGGTCAACATTTGCATGAAATAATCTTCAAACATTAAATTTTATGGATCATACTATCGATTCAAATAAAGATTTCATGCATTTTTCTGAATTTTATGTGCTTTTTTTTGAAAAACTTTCCTATAGCTTTTAAAAAATCACAGAATACAAAAAAAAAAAAAAAAAAAACCTTTATCTCATGTAGAATTTGTGTTTCTACAGTCGACTCTAGATAGGTCCCTTTGAAAAATCTTGATAAATGGACCAAACCCAAAGTGCTTTGGCATGCTCGTTAATTCGAAGCAATAAACTCAATCGGGCTGCCAGCAAACACGCTGTAATTCGAAATCATTACCCAGGATCAGTAATTCGAATTTTTCTGTCATTTTTAGTTTTTATTCTCTGCTCTTTGCCCAACTGTTGTTTCAATACTCGATTGTGACGTATGATACGTGAAAACGTGAAAAAAAATATCCAACTTTACAGAATGGATGGTGAATTGGTGAATAAGTACCTTTCGATGATTTTGCACATTTGGACGTTGATGTACTCGTAAAAGTCTGCGGTGCTCAGTATGACGACGAAATTTTGGCATCTTTCAATTCAAAAAACCACAATGAGGACGACGATCAACAAGAATTGGAGGCAGAACCAACACCGCACATCAGACTGGCCGGCGTCGTAGTATCGGCACTGGCTGTCATAGGCCCAGATTGCGAGTGTCGATTATCAATCGATAGTCGATACACACCGATTGTCGATTGTCGATTTGTCGCTTTGGTATTATGAATGTCGATTATGATCGATATTATTCGATTTTCCCTTCCCTCGTGCGGCAAAGAATCATGAAATAAACTTTGTTTTCGTGTTGCAATTGTAATTTCATTTATTCTGTTGTGTCCTTAAAACATTTTTATTGTAACCTCTCAATTTCAACCAAAGAGAGTTGCACATACAAAATCGAACAAATGAACGAATAAAAAATGTCCAGAAATGTATTATTTCATTCAAGTATTTGCACACACGATTTGTTTTGATACACACCCGAGTGCCTGTTTTCACTGTACCGGCGAAGCCCACATCACTCTCTCTAACTCATGGGATCTCACACACCGTCTCTATCTAATATTCCTGTGCTTCCCACGTCCATGTGAACATGAATTAAGAAATTTGACACCCTCAACTGTCAGACGCATACAAATTTGTCATATGCACGTTTTTAATTCACAATAATACGATTCTCAGTCGACTGACTTACACAGTACCAAAATAGATTTCAAGCGATAGATTTGCCGACTATCGATTCAGTCGACAATCGACACTCGCAATCGGGGCAATAGACATTGTTCTTGACCAAGCACACTGGAAGGTGGTAGAACAAAAATATCACTGATTTCTTTACAAAATAATGCGTGTATACGCACTTATTTCGTTTTCGTCCTTCGGTCCAACTCGAACTCTCGTCAATTCGAATTCTTTGTAAGGTCCCTTGAGTTTCGAATTATCGAGACTCGACTGTATTATTCACAGGAGGGTGTACGAGTTTCATTTTGAGCCACTGTATCTATAATATCTTTGATATAAGGATGCATCGAAAAGCGAAACAAAACCATCCTTGCGCTTATAATCTATTTGCATAGAAGGAGTAGAGCGGAGGATAGAGTTTCCTGGTGATGAAATGAGATTGCTGACGAATTGGTGAAGCAAGGACTTTGCGGCAACGCCTCTACTATGCTGGCGGGCCCCCAATCAATCACCTCAAATACATGATTAAGTAGCAGTGGATTTTCCTGGTGATGAAATGAGATTGCCGACGAACTGGCCAAGCAAGGACCTTCCGGCAACTCAGCTGGTCTAACCCCCAAACAATTACCTCAAATACATGATCTGCAAACACTTCCTGTCCTTATCTAGTACAAATTCTGTAGGAAAACCTGGCGCTCCTACACGAAAAAAGGACTGATGACCTCCTTAATAGAAGTCGCTCCGAAATAGCAAGAGTCGTGGGTGTAAGTACAGGGCACTGGTCCATAGGCATCCACGCTGCTAGACTCGCAATCCGTTCAAGTCCGTTGCCTCGACATCCGCTCAGAATACAGTCTACCCCACTACCTCTGTGAATGGTAGGCACTAGCCAAACAAGGGTGTATTACTTTCGTCAAACCTTTCCTTAGTGACTTCTCCAAGGTTGTCAACCAAAGTGTATTGAACATAATCAAATTCCTAAACTCCACCGGCAGCATTTAGCTTACTCTAACAGACACGATCTACGAGGCGCGCAACAGCGCTAATTGATCCCTGTTTGAGCAAATCGGGTAGCCACTTAAGCCAACCAACCAACCTGGTAATGATCTCTTAGCTAAGCCTCGCGTGTCGGGATTGGAACCCTACGTCAATATCTTAGCAGTTCTCATTTCGCAGATCGCTGTTGATCAATACCAGATCAACACATCAACACACAATACAAATTACCTGCAAAAGATATGCACCCATAAATATCACTTGATAGCCATTTCGACGCCAATACAGAAACCCTTTGAACATATCCCTCCTGTTGAAATCCTCTATGTAGGCATCGTACATCAAATAGATGGGTATGGCATGCAGAATCGTATGCAATAAGACCATTATTGCCATTCCCTTCAATCTCAGTATCTTGAAGACAAGACATGCTAGACGTGGGCAAAAGTGTAATTGTGAATCAATGTTTCTAGCAAAGCTCAGATACGGTACCTAATGCGTTGACAACAACAATCCCCCAGATGAGAGTGATAGACTTCTTCTCCTTGTCCTTAAGTGGTTTTCCCCTCGTGAAGTTGTCGTATAATGTTTTAAATTTAACAACTGAGAAGACTGCAACTGCCACAACTGCCAATAGGACAACAATGGTGGTTATCCGATTCCAAAGCATTTTCATGAGTTTTTGAAAATAAATTTGAAACTGATTGATCGTAACGTCTTGGGAGACTTGAAATCATTGCCTAAAGGAAACAAAGTTTGTTTATTTTTCCGTTTTCCATGAAATTTGCCATGAGAAATGAAAAAGTCATAACAAAACACATCATACAAGACAGAAGCACCTTCGTGCTTCATACGGTGTACTTGATAGCCTTTCAAAACCGCCATCTTTTTGTTTTGTGACGTCACTCAGGGTAGTATTAGTAGTAGTAGATTTTATTGAGATTTTCTTTTTTTTCACAAACAAGTTTACAAATTAGGAGATTATAGAAGTATTTAGATTATTGTGGCCGACTTAGAATTAATCAGGCTATTCTGAAAACGTACATTGGTTTCGATTATATGTATGTGTCGGGAACAGAAGTAGGAGATTTAAGAATTTCTCTTCGAAAAGGTTTTATGGAACTGTCCACTCAAAAAGAAATTACGAATAAACTGAATCTAACTTAACCTAAGAAACAAAAAGTTTACAAGGGTGACGGGCATATACCTCGATTGTCATGAACCGCAAAATGGTTCGCACTACCAGTCTCTATCCCACATTCACAACCATAGGTTATCTTAATATATAGTATTGGGTCCATAAGGTCGTGCGGTTATTTTTTCAAAATTTGAACGTTTATCTAAGCAAAACATGTACAATAGTTTTATTCAAAGTATTGGACTTTATCCCATCTTTCTGGCAATTTGTGGATCACATCCCACAAGAACTGCGCCAAGAATGAATTGAGCCAAATTTTTGATATTCTGCTCTCATGTGAACCGTATTTCAGTGAGGGCGTTCTGCATCGACCGGATTAAATGGTAGTCAGGAGGGCAAGGTCTGGGCTGTAAAGCGGGTAGGGTAAAACTTCCCATGTTTCCCACTGTTTTCCAAATAGTTCTTAGCCGGAGAAGCAACTTGGGGCCGAGCGTTGTCATGATGGAAAATGATTGCCTCGTGTCTGATCGCGTTTTTAGGCTACTGCTCTCTTCAAACGGATTAATTGTGTTCGGTTGCGTTGTCCACTGATGATTTCGCCCGGTTTTAGCAGCTCATAATACACCACACGCTTCTGATCCCACCAAATACAGAGCATTACCTTCCCGCCATGGATACTCGGCTTTGCCGTTGATTTGGCTGGTTGGCCAAGCCAATGTGCAAACCACTTTTGGCACGTTCGCTCAGCTAGCGCATGTTCACCATACACTTAAACCAAACTGCGATGACTTTCGGCAGCAGTTTTCTTCATATTTAAGTGATGAATCATTGTTGTTTACGCTTCAAATGAATGACATATACTGAAATGACGTACACTTCCCAACGCATGTTCCAATGGAATAATACAAGGAAAACAATATTGTAACGTTTTAGTAACAATTCATAGAGTTCATTAACTGATTTAACATAGTTTAGTAATTAAGGTATCATAATACAGTGCAAAAGAACGTTTGTAATAAAATTACAAAATCGAATTTAACTTAAGTTATTTTAACATCTAGAGTATAGATCATTTTCATTATTGAATATGCGAGAGGAACTCAACATTGAGGAGCTGCTTCTTCGAAGGGAGAGGGCTATGCTTCTGTGGTTTGAACACGTGGCACGAATGTTCCCTTCATCACGACTTCCGAGGCGGGCC
This sequence comes from Eristalis tenax, assembly GCA_905231855.2. Lineage (NCBI taxonomy): Eukaryota > Metazoa > Arthropoda > Insecta > Diptera > Syrphidae > Eristalis > Eristalis tenax. The sequence goes on along the minus strand of HG993126.1, from coordinate 44,395,119 downwards.
TTGAATGCGATTCCATCAGGTAGGCAACCGCTTGGCAGACCCAGGACGAGATGGTTGGATCAAGTCCAAAAACTCGCCTGGTTACGCTTGGGCACAAATTCTGATGAGATAGAGTCGATGGCGGAGGATAGAGCTGCCTGGAGATCTCTCGTGCGTGGTTTACCCCCTCGACCCCTTTAGTGGAGCATGGAAAATGATGATGATTGAGTTAACGTGGTAAATCAAATAATACATTTCATACAAGTAACACAGCCGATATATTTGGCTATTAAAGCTAATATGATATTGAATGGATGTTGAGATAGCTAACTACTCTTATAAAAGGGAGCAGTTACTAATCGATCGTTATCCTGAACAAGGAACAACGAAACGGACTCTCGTTGAATAAGCCAATTGGCGAAATATAATGCCTATCTATTGCCTATTGGCCAACTGAAGTTGTCGTTAAAGATTCCTTTGATAAATGGGTTTTCATGATAACGTCACTCAGAGTCCGTTTATGACATTCGATTGCTGTGCCCCTCAAGCATTCACCGGAATTTAAACTTCTTTGACGAAAGAGTGAACATTAAAAATAAGTGAGTAAATTTAAAATATATTGACAGAATTAATTTCAATTAATTTCGCACTGTGCAATCAGAGGTTGGAAAATTTGGTCTTATGATCCAGACAATATAAATTGAAAAACACCAAGATTTGCTTCCTACATTTCACCAACGGTGACTGGTGCCTTATGCCACTTACTTTTTCAACCTACACAATGCAATGGTCCCATGGGATTCACTGCGTCGCACAGTGATCTCGTTTTGTGGGAGAATTGGAAATAAATCAGTAACTTTTTATCCCGTGGACCGATTTTAATGAAGTTTGAGAAAAATGAGATCTTATCATGTTTGAAAAATGGTTGCTGTAGGGTAACGGGTAACGGAGTAATATTAAGTTCAAAATTAATTTTAAATAAAAATAATAAATAAAATATAACTATTTATCATCGTCACTGACTCTATTTAAAACAAAGTTGTAATCCTTATTTACACAAATAAATTAAATTGTACAAATATTGGTAACATACGTTCTATTTAAAACTAAAGAAACTAAACAATTTAGTATAGTAACGCTAACGCTAGGTTCAGGCCTCAAACACGCAATCTAGGGATCAGATGACACCAACATTTGATGAATAAGACCTTCATTGGTTGCCAAACGAGAAAATTGTCTATTATTATTAATTCGATAGTACCTGTAATCTTTATTCTGACTTTCTTGAACCTCATCTGACAGTGATCCGACGGGCAAAGCTGCCGCGGAACAGTACTTTATGCACTGTTGTTTATGTTTGTAGCCACTGCAGCGGTTTCCTGGGCGTAATCTCTAAATTTTGCAGGGTCAATCCAAAATCCACTGAATCTTTTTATTAGTTGCATACCTATTTCAGTTTTTTCTGCCATCGATAATGGGTCTTCGAAAAATCTTCGAGATGTGTTCCCACCGATGGTTGTGTCAAATCCTTCCCTTATTATATCTACCTTAATACCCACTTTTTGTATAATCTTCTGCTGAATTTGACTCTTCGTTGCTTGGTGTATGGACAGTGTCGTTTGTGTTGTTCTCCAAACTTCAAATTGTAGGCTACATGTAGTAAGTATTCCGTAAAACGGATGCGACCGTGCGAGGGTGAAACTACTAATTTAAGAGCCTCTGGATTTCTTGACTTTACTCTCAGTATCGTCAAATCGAATAAGATCAAAGCAATTAGTTTCATAATTATAACAACTTTATGTTCTAACGTATTTCAATTCACAGAAATAAACACTTTCTCCGCCAAAAAAAGGCCGAAAAATGCACTACATTTAGGCACTTAAACGCCTCCAAAGACCTACAAAAAAGGCATAGATAGATAATACTTAAAGATAAATAATACTTAAAGCTTTCAGAAAAAGTAAGTTTCCCGTTGGACCTCTTGGAGCATTTGTGTTACAGCCCGTCAATCATTGCAATAGACCACCAAAAGGTGGCTTTACTTAAGACCCTCGTCTAAAAACTCAGTAAGGTGCATGCTAAGCCGGCTGATGCAGTTTGATGGCCCTTTCAAAAAAATATAATTTTTGTAATGCAGATTTCTGTAAATTTCAAAGTCCCAACATTGAGCAACAGCCAAACGGATCATCAAAAGTCGAAAAAGTGGGGCTTTCTAGGTTCTCATATTTGTAGAATCGAAAAACGTATTTCATTTCGCCCACAAAAATATGCCACTTCGGGTATTTATTTCCACTGCGGGACCACTGTGGGTCGTGCTACGTTTTTAATTTTATGGGAAAAATGAGAGCGGTGAGAGCAACGTAATCTGCCGTGAGGGAAGCACTCTCTCACCAAAATTGCTGAACAACAACATGCTGAAACATTTTAGCGCTTTTTAACATTTCCCTGCGTTGGTACACATTTTTATTGGGTGGGAAAGTTTAATGAAAATTAACAATGTTTGAAAAGTAAAAACCGGACAGAACAGAGATTGTGACATATTTATGCGTCAAGGCAAATATCGTAACCAGCACCAGTCGAGGCATCAATGTTTGTATTGTGAAACGGGCATTACTGATAAACTAGACAAAGAAACTAGACCGAGTACCGAGTCGGAATCTTGCAACAATGGTCGATGAAAATTGGTTTGACGACACTTGAGGGACGATACTTGAGGAAGTCAAAGAATTGTATTTTAGAATAAATCATTTAAACAAATCAATTAGATACGAAGAGAACTCAAGAAGTAACATACAACAGTAACATATAGTTTGTAAAAACAGTTGCTTCCGCAATTAAATTTCCATTGACATGACAATTCCCTAGATGACGTCACGCAGGGCCTGGGTAGAACTGTCAGCCCACACCTTATTATCCTTCCACCATGATTCAAAATGAAACCTCATTATAATACACATCATACAAGAAAGAAGATTATAATCACCCCTACTCCGATTGTAGTTTTATTTATTCGACTCGTGACGTTTTGAGAGTCATGTCATTTTACACTCGTTTACGTATCGATACTATGAAACTTAAACGACTCTGATGGCCCGACAGTCAGAAATGAAGTATGATATAGATGCCCAACTTCACAGCTGATTGACCACTAGTCCATCGACGCATTTTAGAGACTTTTTGACAGTTATTCATGAATTTTTGACGTTTGTTCACGAATATAACGTAAACGCCGTTCCCTGATTGGTCAATTTGGCTTTAGAAAACGATACAAAAAATTGTGGTCAAAAATTTTAAGGGGCAAGAGAGGTAGAAGTGGGAGTCTCTGTCATACTTCATTTCTGGTTCGCTCTTGGGAGTCAAAATAAGATCTGTTTCTTCTTATGTTTTCTATCAGATTCGTATTGGCTTGTCATTTCTGGTGCGATTCTTCTAAGTGTCAAACTGCTTTACTCCTTGTGTTTCTGCACCTGGTTTTTGTTTTCATTGTGTCCTCGTCGTCTACCTTCGTCTGGAATTTTAAAATTTGTTGTCCTACGCTAGCTCAGACAGCCATGGCAACCCTACACCACCCTACCCCTTAGTTCCAATTTTAGGTTCTAATCTCAAACTGCATCGTTCACCATTAAATGCATTCACACCTTCTCTTTCAAATCCTTACCGTCTACTTGACACTTGATTCAAATTATCCATCTTCTCACATTTCGAAAGGAATCGGCTCCGCTGTCTTTTAAATGACTCCAAACAGACACGCAGCGGCGTGAGAGATATCGTAGATGTCGTAAATAAAAACTACGCACTATTTCTTAACCAAAACCAGATCCATTCACCATTAATTTACGCCTCCAACAAAGGCAAATAGTTAAGTAAACTCTTTTGGAGAACATGTACTCAAAGTTCTTGTTTGTAAGACTTTGGAAACTGTGAAGATTCTTTATGCCAGCGTTCCATTGTAATGCATATCTTCCATCCCCTCGTTTATTTGCCACACAAAAGTGAACTAGTTCGAGCGGAAATCCCTTTCAACGAAACTTCCCATCACATGTGCGGCTCCTGATGGCTGGTTCATTACGAGAGGAGCACCACCAGACAGCTGCCTTCTTGAGATCTCTAATGTCTGGAGTAAATCACCATGAAAGTATTCGCTTCATACGAGTACAAAGGCTGTAAGGACCAAGGAATCCCATTATGCCCGAGTGCAGGTGGGAGTGTGCCCCGCTAACAAGCCATTCAAAGTGAAATTACCCTCGAGCGGTGTAGGTAACAACGTCACCTTCAAGAATTCGCCACACACACACCCTCCCACACGCATACTCTTCCCCGCCATGTGGTGGCACAGGAGCAATAATTAATACAATAATTGTTGTAATAAAATACACAGCCGCAGCCACTGGGAATGTAAGCAACGACGATGACGACGGCCACCGATGTCACAGTCAGAGACCACACATCCAGCAGCCACCCGCATGCGGGTTCCTCTAATATATTGGCCACCCACAGCCCTCGTCCGCCGGAAGGGGAGAGTTCCTCAGACCCCCCGCCCGGGGATATCGAGCAACAACCCATGGAATCGGAGGAATTCGAATCTGTGCAGAAAGGTGGGGAACGTGAGGCATGTCAGCGTTACAGCATACCGAGCATAGTGGCGCTGTTCCCCCATCTTGGCCAGGATTTCTGAACCAACACCATAAACAATAGTTGGACTTAGCAGGGAATGCCAAGGAATTCACTGAGAAAAGAAAATAATACTGCTTGTCTGATCTGAATGGGAAATTAGATGGCGGCGGTCTGTTCGGTTTGGGGAATGACTTAGGGACGCGCGCCCCGCCGCCGAGTGGAAAAGTGAAAGGAGCTAAAGGAAAAGTACTACCCGTCGTCTTCGTCGTTGTCTTGCATGCCAAAGAGGCTTCATTTCGTATTCAGTTAGTAGTGGCGGAAGGAATTCAATGATTTCTGCTTCCATCGTTGATGGCTTGGCGGAGTGGGAATCCTTATTAAAATGTCAGTTCACTTGCGTTCGGCTGAGAGGCCGTGTTGTAGTTTTCAAGTGACCCGACTGGTAAGTGTTTTTTATATTTATATGCTGGGCTGTGGCTTGCGGTGTGTCCTCGACCTCACTTGTGTTTTAAAGTTGCCCTGGAAGGTGTATTGAAATGTAGATTAATGTGAGCATTGTCGTCTGGATTGAATTGTTGCGAAAGCAATCGACTGAAGCTACTGGACGGTGGAGCTGGACGATGTTGCTCACCGATGACGGAAGAGGAAGTTAGGCACGCAGGAATGGACGCGTAGCAGGATGGTGGTACGATTGATTTCCATCTTAGGGGACACAATGGGATCATCGGATGTAGTGGCCTGCCAGAGAACGCGAGAGAGAGGCAAGTGCGACATCTCCATTTTTGAATGACTGCGTGGATTAGGTACGATTCAGTTGCTTGACTGCAGGGAGGAGTCCGTGTTGTTTAATTCTTTAGTGGGTAACATGTAAAATGCATACTAACTAAAAAAAATAAGATGAGAAGTACTCGTAATGTGCGGAGAAAAGATAAGCTTATGTGGGTACGTGACAATAAATACCGAAGTATTGGACATTTTGGAAGGAAAACTCTGTCCACATCTTGGCCAACGCCAGACGAACAACGAAAAATAGCCCAAGACTTTTCAGGCGGATATAAGATAGCCGGCTGCATTGATGGCACGCAATGCAACATCATGTCGCCATCTTCAACCAGGCATCTTTTCTATTACAGAAAGAGGAAATGCAGCAGGAATGTTTTACTTGTTAGGGAAGTGTGTGAATAACATTGAGATAATTATATGTAACCTGATTCTTTCAGGCTTGTGGCAATCAGCTAAGGATTCATAGATTTTTCATAGATGCTTGATCCGCTTATAAAGGGCCGATGTTGAATGTGAACCACACCCAAACGTGAAGTTTTTTTCTGCATTTCATTTGACATTTCTCAATTTCAGACTAACTCAATTTGAACCATGGAAAGATACACAATCGAGCAACGCGTTAAAGTTATTCAGGCTTATTATGAAAATGGGCGTTCAAATCAAAATGCATATCGTGCACTTCGTAATTTTTTCGGTCAATTTAATCGTCCAAATGTGCGTACAATCGGGGAAATCGTGCAAAAATTTTAGCAAACCGGGTCTGTAGGCGATGTGAAAACACCAGTGCATGCTCGTACAGCTCGTACTGCAGAAAATATTGCTGCTGTTGGCGATAGCGTGGCTGAAGAGCCGTCCACCTCAACTCGTCGTCGTGCCCAACAATTGCACCTCTCATGCTCGTCGTTGATGAACATTATGCATAAAGACTTGCATTTACACGCTTACAAGGTGCAATTGACTCAAGAACTAAAGCCTCTTGGCCATTTCAAGCGTCGGCAATGGTCAGAATGGTGGCAAGAAATGGCAACAGTGGATGATCAATTTTCGAAGAAAATCATCTTCAGTGATGAGGCAAGTGGATTCGTCAGTGGATTCGTCCATAAGCAGAATTGCCGCATTTGGGCGAATGATAATCCAAGAGTGATTTTCGAAAAACCAATGCAACCACAAAGAGTGACTGTTTGGTGCGGTTTATGGGCTGGCGGCATCATCGGGCCGTCAGGCAGTTACTGTGAATGGTGTTCGCTATCGTGAAATGATAACGAACGTTTTATGGCCCGAATTGGAAGATATGAATGTGGACGATATGTGGTTTCAACAGGACGGTGCCACTTGCCACACAGCTAACGAAACAATGGCCCTTTTGCGCGACAAATTCAATGGCCGTGTTACCTCACGTGGTGGCGATGTCAATTGGCCGGCAAGATCATGTGACTTGACACCGTTGGATTTTTTTCTTTGAGGTTATTTGAGATCATGTGACTTGACACCGTTGGATTTTTTTCTTTGAGGTTATTTGAAAGAAAAGGTGCACGTCGATAAGCCAGCAACAATTCAAGAGCTAAAGGATGAGATAATTCGGCACATTAACGGCATGGAACCTCAACTATGCTTCAGCGTCATCGAAAATTTGGACTATCGGATGGAGGTGTGCCGCCGATATTTTGTTCCATACATAATTGAACCGTACCAATATTATCATAATAACAAGAAATGACAATAATTTCCTAAATAATGTGTGTTTTATTTAAAATCAACATCGGCCCTTAAAATTTAACCTTTTATTTAACCCTTTATTTGGTAAGAGCTTTCTGTTCCTGTTGCTCGCGGGACTGGATTTTGTAAGTTGTTTCTCTGGCTGTATGGCATGTGGGGCCGTCTTGTTGAAACCACATGTTGCTCCCGTCCATATCATGTAATTTAGGCCCTAACAACTGGGTTATCATGGCACGATAATGAACACTATTATTTGCTACTGCCTGACCAGCAGTCAGACACCAGTTTTCAGTTTTTAATGTTGACGGATGCTGGTGAGAAAATTGCCGAGGCTCCGATCATAGGGAGCCAGCTTCCAGTGCTGCCGATGATACTTTTAGCCAAGTTACACTTATGGATCATTTGCTCGTTACTTACTTACTTAAGGTGGCGCTACAGTCCGGGGTGGACCTGGGCCTCAACCAACAAGCGTCTCCAGCCAGCTCGATCTTTAGCTAGCTGTCTCCATCATTTGCTCGTTGCTAGCAAATATTTTAGTCAGACTTAGCTGTGGTATGGTAATTTTTTTTTAATGCAACCAACTTTAGTCCGAATTTAAAGAGTGCTATTGTGGAGTCCATAGATGGCGCTAATCTCTGTTGCGAATGGATAACGAAATAGCAGATAACACGATTTGTCTGCGCAAGATCCAACCGCCATTTTGCAGTTTCTAGATCGAAGTCTAGAAATGTTGTTTTTCTGTTACTATTTCTTTGTTCTAGGCGTCGTCAGTAAAGGAGCCAACCATTAACAACAGATATACGAGGGGCGTTCAATATATTCTCGGTATCGGGGTGAAGCTGTGTTTGCATATATAAATTGTTTTGATTTGAAATTGATTCATGTACAATTTCATATAAATGTGATTATTAATTCGCGTTTTATCTCTAGTTCAACAGAATCATAATGGCAACTGAGACGATGATGGTGAAAATTGAGCATCGCGCTGTAATTAAATTTCTCACTAAGCAAGGAAAAAGTCAACAAACTATTCATGAAGAGATGGTGGCCGTTTACCAGGGTTCTGCACCTTCATTATCAACTGTGCAAAAGTGGTCAAGTGAGTTCAAGAGAGGCAGAGAGAGCATTGAAGACGACCCCCCCTCCGGCGCCCCGGCTACTGCTTGTACGGGAGAAAGTCGAAAAACTTGTTCTTGAGGACGCCCGAATAAAGGTGAAAATGATGGCAGAGATCACCAAGCTTTTTATTGGTAGCATTCACACCATTCTTCATGACCATCTTAACCTTTCAAAGGTCAGTGCAAGGTGGGTGCGACGAATCCTCACGGCGCCCCAGAAAAAAAATGAAAATCGCATGCTGTAGACGGCTATTGGAGATGTGTAGTGAGAACGCGGACGGTGTTATGGATCGAATTGTTACTGGTGACGAAACATGGGTCCACCACTATGACCCTGAAAGCAAACAAGAGTCCATGCAGTGGCATACAAAAGGAACAGACCCTTCGAAGAAGTTCAAAGTCACTCCGTCTGCCGGGAAGCTCATGGCCACAGTTTTATGGGACTCAAAGGGAATCTTGCTCATTGAGTACAAAAAAAGGTGAAGCCATCAACGCCACATCCTACGCTTCTTTGCGGGAGGAAATTAAAAAGAAAAGAGGGGTTAAACTCGCAGCGGGTGTCTTGCTTCTTCATGACAACGCTCCTGTTCACACGGCGCGAGTTTCCAAGGCTGCTGCGCGAGATTGTGGTTTCGAAGAAATCCAACACCCAGCCTATAGTCCAGACCTTGCCCCTAGTGATTATTTCCTGTTTCCGGATTTGAAAAAATGTCTTCGTGGAAAAAGATTTTCGGATGATGAAGAACTCAAGTCGGCAATAAATGGGTATTTTGCAGAGAAAGAGAAAATTTATATTTTTGAGGGTTTAAAAAAGCTCTCAAGATGTAACAAATGCATTGGTGTTAGGGGAGATTATATTGAAAAATAAAAACAATTTAAATTGAATTCGCATTTTCCTTCATATCGATACCGAGAATATATTGAACGTACTTATTAACCAGTAACTGATCCTCTATTGATATTGAGGGTGCTCTTAATAACGTGGAATGCAATAACATCAGCACTCAACAGGCTCGGGATCGAAAACTCCCAAGTGTAAAACTCCCCAGTCATCAGCTTCTCAATAACAGAGTGATAAGCTAGCAGCTAGCTGAGACCACGATCTACAGATCTGTTGACAGAGTTACACCTCATCCCTATTTTAACAAATGATGCTCAAGTGAGCTAAGCAACTGCGTTCCTACTCCCCATAAATTCACCCGCAATACCCGTAGCCTTAAGCCTACTTTCAGACTCCCAGTTAAATTTAGAGACTCGTTCTTCAGCCGCCCCACACGAATATGGAATGCTCTTCCCAGCCTAATATCTCCCACAGACTGCAATCCGCAGGTATTTAAGACCTATGTGCACAGGTACCTCTTCTCCCTTTCTCTCTCTATACCTTCGGCCCGTGCTATGTCTTGACCCCGGACGTTTAAGGGCTTTAACAATCCCTTGTGCGAGCGCAAATTATATACAAGGTGGTGTATTTTCCCCTCCCTTGTGGAACGTAGTAGTAATCGAACTGCTAGTGACACTCGAGGGAACTGGGTGTAAGATGCTATCGCTATTGCCATTCCACGATCAGGGATATCGGCTCTTTCTAAGCCAGTGAAATGGCCTAGCGAATGCGGGCCTAGGCGTCAATCCTGTGTGAGACCCCACGGATGGGCAGCTGTTTGTGAGGCGGTAACATAGCCTGCTGGGCCTAAATATAAAGACACACCTGTGCAGAATGCCTTCAATAAGGGCAAGTCTGTAGAGACAGCCCTACAAAAAAGTCTCTCCACTACAATATACCCTTGTAGCAATTTTTTGACGCGTACAAGATCCTCTCCGCCGTCTTGTGTGAACGCCTGAAACCATTCGTCAATAACCTGATAGGTCCTTATCAGTGCGGTTTCAGCCCGGGAAAGTCCACCATCGATCAAATTCTCACACTGCGGCAGATCCTGGAAAAAACCCACGAGATGCAGATCGACACCCACCACCTATTCGTCGATTTCAAGGCCGCATATGACAGCGTGCATAGAGACGAGCTATACAATGCCATGTCTAGTTTTGACATTCCAGCCAAACACGTCAGATTGTGCAGGATGACGATGGAGAACTCTCGCTGCTCCATCAAGGTCGGTAACGAACTCACCGAGACCTTCAATGTCAGAAAAGGTTTTAGACAAGGCGACACGCTGTCATGATTTCTTCAATATCATACTTGAGAAGATCGTGCGAAACTCAAATGTCAAGACCAGAGGCACGATTTTCCAAAAGTCCGTTCAACTGCTTGCCTACGCGGACGACATTGACGTGATTGGACGAACACAGCGAGCTGTCAATGAGGCTTTTGCTAGCATTGAAGCGGAAGCGGCTAAAATGGGTTTGGCAGTTAATCAGGGCAAAACAAAGTACATGCTGTCATCACGAAAGGACGCACAACATCGACGCCTCGGACAGAGCGTCATAATGGGCAGCAGAAACTTTGAGGTAGTCAAGGACTTCATCTACCTTGGCTCTGCAGTAAACAGGGACAATAACACCAGTACCGAGATCAAGCGCAGAATTACTCTTGCCAATCGCTGTTTCTTTGGGCTCAAGAGGCAATTGAGTAACAGAGCCATATCTCGAAACACCAAGTTGACTTTATATAACACCCTAATCATCCCCGTCCTGCTCTATGGCGCAGAGACATGGACGCTATTGAAAGCGGATGAAGAAGCTCTTGGTTGTTTTGAGAGAAAAGTTCTGCGTGCGATCTTTGGTCCTGTTTGTATTGATGGCGTCTGGAGAAGGAGATTCAACCACGAACTGTTCGGATCCAACGCTTATGATGGCTAGGTCACGTAGAGCGGATTGACACCACAGCACCGGCCCGAAGAGTCTTCGATTCCGAGCCTTTCGGACAACGCATAAGAGGGCGTCCTAGAACAAGATGGCGCACACAAGTGGAGAAGGACCTCAACCAACTTGGTGTGTACAACTGGAGGCAGCTGGCGAAAGATCGTGCTGGCTGGAGAGGCTTGTTGGTTGAGGCCCAGGTCCACCCCGGACTGTAGCGCCAAACAAAGAAGAAGAAGAAGAAGCAATTTTTTGACATAGAAAGTAAAATTGAAACAAAGGCAATCTCGCTTGCGCTTAACAACCTTTGGATCGGAAAATCCTTAGTAGCTTTCCTCCATCAGCTACTCACCAGCAGGGTAATCCACTCTAATCTGGGAGATGCTACGATCCAAAGAGGAGTTAATAGAGGAACCCCGAAAGGTGCTGTACTCTCGACCGAGCTGCTACTAATACCGGGAGAGGCTGGATGTAAAGTTATTGCCTATGCGGACGTTGTTGCCATAGCTACAACTGGCAAATTAGTCTCTACCTTAAGGGACATAATGTGGAATTCTCTCAAAAAGCTGAAAGCATGGATACAAACATGTGGCCACAGCGTTCACCCCCAGAAAACGGATCTCGTACTATTCACCGGAAGGTACAAAATCCCTCAAATTGACGCTCTCCCACGCTGTGCTGCACCACTTTACATCTAACCGCCAGTACGAAATGTTTGGGTCTCATCATCGACAATAAGCTAAGCGGGAAACTTAATATCCAGGAAGCAGAAGAAGGCTTCTTCTGCCCTGTTCAGCTGTAAAAAAGCCATAGGCTGCAAATGGGGATCTTCATCTCAATTTTCAGACCGACACTTCTGTATGGAGTCTCAGTGTGGTGGACAGCACTAAACACAGCTGTCAACTGCACGCTACTCAAACGGGTGCAAAGACTGACCTGCATGTGTATCACCGAGGTACTAAAGACCACTCCGGCGGATGCACTCAATATACTCCTCCATCTTTCAAGACTGGAAACTTCCAGTAAATATGTGGCAGCCAGCACAGCTCTGAGACTCAAAAAGTTGTGACTGTGGTCCGAACTCCCCTTCGGCCACTCAACCATTCTAAACGAATTCAACTTTCTCCCCAACGACACCGACCGCCTACTACCCGAAGTTATCTTCGAGATGAAATTCTTCACCAGCATCCCCCCCATACTGGACTGGATGTCTGATAATCAAACGCTGGCCGATCCCCTGCGCATCTTCACTGATGGGTCGAAGAGAGACCAGGGTGTAGGTGCTAGTGGCTATTCTCAAGACCTTAACATAGCTATTTCCCTGAAGCTCTCTGGCCGCTGTAGCGTATTCCAGGCATAAACCATTGCGATAAAGGAGGCGTTGTCCTGGCTCAAGAACAACGTATTATCCATCGGGCAGTCAGGCCGCAAAGAAGTTCCTGGACAATGTCATGTTCAATTCGAAAACATCCCTTAATTGCAGGCTGTCTCTTAACGAGATGGCTGAGCATTTAAACAGACACCTAATGTGATCTCCTGCAAAGCCGACGGACTTGGTAGGTGTGTTACACCCTCCAGCCAAACAATAGGAGGTGTTCCACCTTCCATGCCAATCGGTACAGCCTACCATCTACTAAAAATACGAACAATCAACATCAGTAATCGTAAATGGCTAGAAGGTACCACTTGTCTTAAAACAAAGGAAATATGGCCATCGCTTAATATCAAGCTCAGCAGATCTACACTCAGGACGCTCACCGGCGTCATTAGAGGGCACTGAACAATTGCCACACATGCCCGTAGGATGGAGGTCCCCTATAATGACTTCTGTAGAAGCTGCATGGATGAGGAGGAGGTTGAAGCCGCGGATCACCTACTCTGCTCGTGTAGCGCGCTGGCAGGTCATAGATACTTACACCTAGGGGCTTCCTACTTCAACAATCTCAATGAGCCAAAAAGCGTCAGTATTAGCCAGCTAAACCGCTTCGTCACAACCGCTTCAATTGTTAGGGGGAATCAATCCAATCCAAAATTCAATTGGCCGAAGTGTGACTGCCTTCTGCAGGCAGCCACTATAACCTAACCAGATGCCTTCGTTGATTTGGCTCGCTTGTATGCAAGGTCCTTGGTTGTGTAGTTGTCAAGTGGTCTCAGTATCATCCTAGTTGCCGATGCTATCAGGCGCATATTTTGCTAAGAAAGCTTTTGTGGAAGGGTGCCCTTATAGAGCTAAACAATCTGAAACGAACGCGCTTATATCTTCTGTAAGAAGGACCGATGACGTTCTAGGAGGAGGAGGAGTTGCGACAGGAAGATGAGGGATCCGTGTTGGATTTCTCTGAGATGGGGCTATGTACGGCATTTTACCCAACAAAGCGGTGTGCACCGCCATGTTAAGCCGGATTCTCCATTCGCGATGCCAAGTGGGCCCCCAGCCAAGCTGATCTTCGGCACAGGTCGTGTAACAATTTGGACCCGGTCCACCGGAGATGAGGGGTTTGTTGGGAATTTGTTTGGATTGTCCACCTCTCGGTCCACCTCATGGGGAATAAATTCTCGTGAATCTTACTAAGTCTTCTCACCGCATCAGGGTGTGCAACAACGCCAAGGCCATGGTTTAACAGGCCATTCGCTGAACCAAACACCTCTCGATGCCTGCATGTTCGTCACTGATGAAGTCAGCTATGAAACAGCCCACGATTCCCAATTTTCCTAAACCAGCAACGCGTCTGTTGTTTGTACCGCATCCTCAAAGTGACATCCAGCCGGGACACCCGTTTTAACTGATTGATGCACCCACCTTCATTAAGATGCATCCCTCCTCAATCAACGACTCAGTTAAGCAAACGGAATCGAATGTTCCCTGCTTCCCGCTCAAATGTAGTAACAAATGCCCTTCGGAAATATTCCATCAAACACTCTCACTCTCTGCCAAACCGAAGCCATAAAACCAACGTTCGAAGAAAATCCCGCCGCCAACGCTGCTGGCGTTTTATCACGAAAACTAGGATTTACCGCCAATTTGATTGAATCACCAGCAGAGGAAGTGACACAACCACAACATTGTTGAAGTCGTCACCGAAACGTAACCCCAACCCTCGCTTGCTGTCAATAAGCACATGCGGATTGAGATAAACGGCGCGGTGCCGGTGCGGCGTCGAGGAGAAAGAAAAGAAAAAAAGTGCACACACAACTCCCAAGGACTCGGAGTTAATTTAACGTGCGAAGTCGCTGAGGCGAAATTCGTTAGCAGCTCTGCAATTCAAACAAATTTGCGATAATCATTTCCAAAGACGGAGCACCGCACGAGCGGGCCAGACGGGAACATCCGTGCGGCCCCAGTCGTCGTCGGCGTGTTTACGTCAACCTTAGCCGGGTACGTAACCCCAACGACCCCCGGAGGTAAATGTTTATCTTTCTGGTCGTGATAAAAAGTAAATTGAATTCGTTTCCCATCAAAGTTACAAACGAGGGTGGAATTAATTTGGATTGCCACTCTCATCCGTCGTCGCCGTCGCCGCCGCCACCGAGCCCCAGTCGAGTTGGTAGTCGTGAAGAAGATGCGTCGCCTTGCCTTCGCTGTTGTCGTTGTTGCGGTTGTACGAGTATCATGGGCTTGCCTTTGGAATTCTCTAGAGTCTAGAAGCATGTGACTCTTTCGCAGTCACTGCTGCAATTGAGGCGCGTAATTAATGTGTCTTTGACGCTTAAGGATGCCTTTAAATACAAGTGTACTTATTTTCGCAATTAAAGCGCTTCGGCGATTTCCTTGATTTTGCCTCACATTTGAAATGTGTGTGAGTTCGTGTCGATGAGGAGGATGCACTAAAATAAAATACGTTTCGCCAATTGGAGGCAATGTGCGTCGCTAACAAAAGACCAATGCCAGCCTCAAGTGGCTCCACAGTTCGGATTGGATCAATCAAGTGCGAAGATGTAGCAGACTTCCATGTTGTGTGGTTAATTTTGCGTCCTTCAAATGTGGTCATCATTATCGTACCAACCGCCGGTGCAAATTAATGCATGTCTGGACAGCTCTGGGAATGCTCCTGCTCTGGGGAATCACGAACTATGATTCCACTGAATTTCCCACATTCTCGTCGTCCTCAAGCAATTCGCAACAACAAATCTAGGTCAGTAGTGGAGAGTGGAGTGCAGAGACCTTGCAGTATGAATGCACTTAGACTCGGCACTATGAAGTGGGAAAAGAACAAATCAACATAAAACACACGCGTTGTCATTGCAAGACTAAGCCTTAATGGAACTCTCGATACACAAAAGAAGAGTCCCGTTCTTATACAACGCACCAGGCAAACTGAATTGTGCTACACCGCGGGTTAATTTTAGAGCCAATCTAGCTCCACGTAGTCTCTTGAGTAGCTAGAGCTATCGATGTGTGTTAACAATCGCTTCGGCGCTAGACTTAGACCCATGTAATGCACCCAACCGTGTACAAAGTCGCACTGGTATCAGCGAAGGTATGAGAAACACTCCATCTGATGCACTTAACCTAGTCCTCCAATTCCCACCACTGGACTTTTTTTTTACCAATCAAGTAGCAGTCAGCACAGCCCTGAGACTTCAAACCGTCCGACCGTGGTCCGAACTCAACATCGTCCACTCAACAATTCTTAACGAGTTTAACTTCCTTCTCAGCGACACCGATTGCCTACTACGACACCGAGAGGTGATTCTCCACGAGCCCTCCTTTCAGATCGAATTGGACGCTTGACAAGCAGACGCTGGCTGATCCCCTGCGTATCTTCAAGGGGTGGGTACAGGTGTCTATTCCAAAATTCTCAATATTGCTATCTGTAGCGTTGTTCACCCAGTAACCATTGCACTGAAGAGCAATGTAATATCCAAGAGGGACAACACCATCTGTTCAGACACCCAGGCCGCAATGAAGCCCCTAGACAGTGTCATGTTCAACTCAAAAACATCCCTCAATAGCAGGCCGGGACATTGTGACATGGCCCTATACGACCCAGGACCTGGCCGATAAGACTCCGATATGTTAGGCTGCATTTCAGGACATCGGAATTTTCACGAATTTTTCGACTTGAAGCCTTTGGTCAGTTCAACCTCTGACTGGCATATCGGCTTGTGCACACCTTTGGTGATGTTCTCGTGTGTGTATTAACAGATTCCGATTTGTGACAAATCGGATGACGTGTTACATCTTCTCCTGTAACTCTAGGAGAAGTTCCATCTTCCATTCCGATTGCTACAGCCTACCGTCTACTCAAGATACATACAATCAACCCTACCAATCGTAAATGGCTGGAAGGCACCACCTTAAAACAAAGGAATTATGGCCATCACCTAATATTAAAAGATCGCTCAAACTGCTGAGACTAAGCAGACCTACACGCAGGACACTCACCGGCATCATCGGCGTTGCCCGCAGGATGGGTGTCCTTCATAGTGACTTTTGTAGAAGCTGCATAGATGAAGAGGAGGTGGAAACCACAAATGATCTACTCTGCTCGTTTAGCACTCTGGCAAGTCGTGCAATGAAACTTCTATTTACGGACACCCCTCTACAATGGACACCCCTCTTTATGGAAAATTCGTCATGGTCCCGGCATGAAGATATTCGACATGATATTCGACCCCTTCAGAGTGGACACCTTTGCATAACGGACAATCATGATGGCCCCGCTGCTGCCCCCTATAGACACCCCTCTTTATGGACAATTCGTTATGGTCCCGGCATAAAGATATTCGTGTATTACAACCCCTTCAGAACTGACACCTCTGCATAACGGACAATCATGATGGCCCCGCTGCTGCCCCCTATAGACAAGTTTTACTAAGGACCTATTATTTCAATAGTCTTCATCATCGTCATCTTCTCACCCGCATGGCCCGCTAAAGGGGTCTCGGGGGTATACTACGCACCACCAGGCAACTCGATCCTCCGCCAACAACTCTAATTCATCAGGAGGTGTGCCTAAGTGTAACCAGGCGAGTTTCGGGACTTGGTCCAACCCCCTCGTCCTGGTTCTTCCAAGCGCGGAATCGCATTCAACCTCAGAAGTCGTGATGAAGGGGACATTCGTTCCACGTGACCAAACCGCCACGTGACTGTTTCAAAACTAACCTAGCTTGTCCAATCCAAAAGGAAAAAAGATCTCGAGATACTTAATTAAACTTCCCCAGCTGCTTCAATGGAACTCCACTAACATGTAGAGTGCATTACACAGGCATTCTGGTACCGACCATAACCTCGGATTTGTCTACATTCACCATCATCCCAGCATCAGTACATACTGCCACAAACCTGTAGAGTGCGTGCTAGAGTTCCCTCTGGGAAGATGTGAGGAGATTCGACTTGCTGGGCATGCTTTTCTCCGACCATATCCTACAGATGAGCTGGTCCATGCGTCCAACCAGATCTTCTCCAGCACCGACAGCTTCGTTAGACTTCAGTTTTGATATTGCCACCTTGACCTCGTCTATGTGGGGGACGGAATCAGCCGTATTTTAGTCCTCATCGCCGTTTAACAGTCTACAGAAGTGATATTTCCAGATTATCAGTATCGACTACGACTCTACTACTAGTTGAGTTGTCCATTCTCGTTCCGGCAGGCTTCTTTCTGAATCTTATATCCATTGGATGACTGTTTTACCCTTTGGTAAAACTTCCGGACATCATTCCTGCCGAAGCACCTATCCATCTCCTCGATCGCGTGATTCTCGTGCTCTTTCGTTTTTCCCGGCGAAGCCGGGTCTCTTCCCTTCATCTCTGCTCGAAGAGCTCACGAACTGCTTATAGTCTTTGCTGCATGTGCGTGCCTGCACTCGTTGTCAAACCATGGGATTGTCCTAGGTGGTGTCGTAAAACGCAGCTCATAGCAGGCCGCGACTAGCTTAGGAAGAAATTCCGGGGGACTCGATCGGCAGTCTGTTGATCGGCAGTCTGTTGCGATTGTCGTATTCCGACGTCAAACCGTGGTGTTCTGCTCTTTTGATACCCGAGGTCTTATCTTGGCTACAACAAGGAAATACTGTGAATCAATGTTGGCTTCTCGGAACGATCGGACATCAAGTATGCTGAAGGAGTGCCTGCTTTGATCGCAATGTGATCAATCTGGTTGACGGTTGATTGATCAGGTGACCGCCAGGTCCCCTGGTGGATGTTGAGGTATGAGAACCGCGTGCTAGTCGCAGAGAGGTTATGCCCCGGGGCGAAATCCACTCGCCTGAGTCCGTTTCCGAATGTGTTGTACTGCTACTATTCCTTGCCCACTTGTGCGTTGAGATCTCCCAGAACGATTTTGGTGTCTTAGCTGGGGCATTGATCGTATGTTCTTTCTAGGAGATCATTGCTATCGTGATCCATCTCCTCTTTCGGGACGTCTGTGCAAATCAGGCTGATATTTCCGAGTTTAGCCTTGATGCCGATTGATATGAGGCGCTCACTTACATACTTAAAGCTTAAGACCTTTTGCCTAAGTCTGCCTCGAACAACAAATCCACATCCAAATAAGCGCTGCCCTCCTTCCCTGTAGCAATCACCGTAGTAGAGGTAGAGGATTTCTAATGCCACTCGATTAAAAAATGAAAAGTTGTCCATGGGCTCTACATGGCCCAGACACATTTGGCGTTGTAGGCTCATGTCTCTATACAGCCTGTACAGCTAGTGGTTTAATCTCCTTTCCAAAAATCGTCAAAGCAAACATTACTAAAGATCGCACTCAGAACGTATTTCTTGAACAGAGCTAGGACATCTTCACCCACTTTTCAGATTGACCATATGTCTTATTCAAAGTCAGCTTGGTCTTTCGACGGATGACTTTTTTTGCTCTTCAAGAGATGGCTCTATTTTGCTTCTAGATCTCATAGAAACAGCGGTTGGCAAGAGTTCCTCTGCGTTTGATCTCGGTACTGATGTTGTTCATACTACTTACTGCGGAGCTGAGGAGTCCTTGACTAACTGCAAGTAATATCTGCCCATTGAGACGCTTTGTCCAGGACTCTTTCTTGAGGATAGCATATACTTCGCATATACTTTACCTAGACGCCTCACTGCCAGCCAAATGCTAACCGTTGTACGGACTTCTGGAAGATCGTGTCTCTGGTGTTGGGATGTGAGTCTGGCACGGTACAGGATAATATAAAAAAAGTCACTTGACAGCACCCCGCCATGTCTGAATCTTTTTTTGGCATTGAAGGTCTCGCTGAGTTCGTTGCCGACCTTGCTAGAGCAGCGAGAGTTTTCTATAGAGGATTCTTTGGAAGAATTGTCTGAAATTGAAATCTTAGCTCCCTTTCTCATGTGATTACTGAGTCTCTTATATGGGCTCGTTATGAAGGAAGTGTGTTCTGAAAGGTGGTGACAAGCGCTGGCCGGGACTCCCATTTGCAAATGTTTAGTTGAAGCTGTTGTCGTACCAAATGCTGAAGGAATCAAGATCGTTTTGAGTGTCCTGCTTATTTTTACATCATCTGCGTAGGTAGACAGAATGGCTCCTTTTTCCTGTAATCGACATCAATGAGTGTTGAGACAAGCATCGGGGGACCAAAGTGCCTGCCTTGTGGAACGTCTGATGAGGCAACCATAATGGGGTCGGTTGTTGAGTGAAGAATACTCTGCAGTGGCGAAGGTACGACGACGAGTCATCTTTCGATAGGGCGGGGAACTAACACACCATCTCCATTGGACATATTTCTGCCCAACATTACGAACACAATCTGAACAGCCGTCCGTGATATTTTCATTAGTGGGCAAGATATGCCATGTCTTCATCGTTGACTGCTATACGGGAGAGTCAACAGCTAGCATCGGGCAACCAGCCACCAATCAACTGACTAAAAGTTGTGCCAAAAATTCACTAAAAACTTTACATTCAACACTAACACTTCTACTTTTACTCTCAAAAAAATTTACCACTCCATTCAAACAAAATCGTGCACATACAGGAAATAGTGCACATGTCCAACTTTTGAATAGAGCTCATGCCAGGCCTTAAAATCAAGATTCTCCGACACGATATAAGATTGGACCTGCATTTGTGTGCCTCCTAGATGCTTTAGCATGGTTTATGTCCAGTGGAGACGGCGTGTAATGCTCTTTGGTTTGAAGAGGATTCCTGGTTGGTTAATTATGTCAAGGGACACTGGGAACAACATCCACTTCGTTACCTTGCTCCAATGCTGAAAGGGTTTTGACAACGAATAACCTTTCGAATTGGTAGTTGTTGTAGCTCTGCCCAATGTCGGATTGAAGGCATGCAAGCACATTCCCAAAAAATCGTCAAAAACATGTGAATTAAAAATTATACTCGACCGACATTTTTTTGTTTAAATGTACTTTCGACGCTGCAAAGTGGATGACCTGCAAAGGACATGGGCGAAGAATTAGAGTCTCCTGGCGACCAGCCCCGGCCAACCAGTCTAGTTAAACAAGTGACCTCCTAAACTTACCCCCTTTGTGTGCAAATCACAAATTTAGCTAAAATTGTCGATGAACTAGGAAGGGTTGTCGGCGCTCAATTTGAATTAAAACAGCACCAAAATGGACATCCCACAGCAACACCGACACCAAATCGATAGACTTAGCCCACAAAAATCACTCACACAGGATATATACATTCTCTGCTTGAATCCCAACGGACATGAACAAACGTGCTTATACGACATTCCCATGCACTTGGGGAGCACGTCCACGAACTCACTGCGAGCTGGCAGCAACAGTTCGCCTCTCTGCTTCCCAAACCAAAGAAAGTCGATTGGCAACAATATCAACCAGCGTCCACATAACTTGCCGAATGCCGGCAAATCCATTCCCCCGGCTGGTGGTGGACTAGGATCCTTCTTTTTTGCGAATAAGGTACTCTTCAAGCCAACTTTGCGCAACGTTCCAAATATTTATACCCACCCCGAGGCATACGCTTATCCTTCAGAGAGCGCCCAAGCAGATGCAGCCACTCAAGCACATATTCACGTTGTCGAAGTACGAGCAGAATTATTGCATGAATATTCAGGGGATGCAATGTTTCTTCATTCGCCATGGCATCGTCGTCGTCGTCGTCGTCGCCGCACAAGTTGTCCCAAGTCACAGGTTTGTTGCTTTTATCCTCGTCGATTGTTTGTTGCTACTACAGCTCACCACATGCCGTCGCATCGCGCCGCGCTGTCCCATCGTGGTTAGGTCCTATTTCTGGAGTTTCAACACACTGTCGTGTTTACCCTTAAATTTGTTTACAATACTACGATTAAATTATCCTGTCACCCAACCAACCGGAAGGCGAACAACAACAACAACAAGAGCTAAACTGCGAAAAAAAGCGCTAAAAATCTGCAAATTACTTTGTCGTCGTATCGTGTCGTCGAAGGAAGCTATGAATAAATTTCGAAAAGAACGACGGCGGCACTGAGCGATGCTGAAGTCGAGTTAATTTCCATTTAATCGATGTCTGCCGCTGACTACTGTTGGTTCAAGGAATGGAACGAAGTAAGGCTCTATCAATTGATCGCCGGGATTATGTCACTAATAGATGAAAGAAATGATCTAAATCCTTTTCACCGTCACGCCAGAGGTTCCTGCATTCTGCTCGGATTCGTTTCCTCTGTGGATGGTCGCTCTGGCAGTAATCCCCGGCAAAGGCGGAGATGGGTTGACTCCCTCGATAGTGAACGGATTGAGAAGGCAAATGACTGCCAAGTGTGGAGGAGTTTAGAGCATTTTTTACAACTTGGCAGATGGAACTTGTCTCTGTCCGTAGGACTTGTTTTCGTGTCTTTTTCAAATACTTTCGAGGTGGGACAGCATGTGGAGGAACTCGTGCCTTTGGGGATGTCTGGGTAGACGTTTCCTTCAAGGGACTCTACTATCTTGCTGCGTGGCCTGACATGTGCTGCCAGGTCAAGTGGTGCGGGCATACGTTTTTGTGAGACGGATTATGTTGGTCGTGTGAATATTGCAGTTTCCGAAAGGGCCACAACTCGAGAGCTTCAATGGATCACCAATCTCATCAACCGAACATGAGTCGGACCTCAGATACACCTACGGGGGAATTTTAGAGCAGTTTGGGCAATTAGCGCAATTTTGGACGCTTCTGATCTGTGATTTGGGTGAGGTTTTAGGAGTGGTAGCATATATCGCCCGTCACTCAACGACTATCAAGCGCTCGTGACTCAAATGCTTGATCCTGCTAGAAGGATGAATGTTTGGTTCGATTAGTGCACGCATTTTATCGCCTTATGAATGCTCAGGTCTGCACGAGAGTGGATTCTTAACGAACTGACCTGTATTTACAAAATGGTCTGAAATACTAAAATTAGAAGTGGATTGATCACTCACATGCCGTGCTACCCCGTGGATTTAGTGTGCCTCCTTCTATGACCTAGTATATTGAGTGACCCTCTTTGGATGATGGGATCCTTTGGAAGTTAGTCTAGTTTGATTCCACGCTTGGATATCTCATCTTATCATACCTTCAGTGTCCTTCGGAGGCAAAACAACGCACGAAAGATCTCCAGGCCACTCGATCCTTCGCCGTCGGCTCTAACTCACCAGGAGCTATGACCAAGCACATCAAGCCGAGCTTGTGGACTTGGCCCAACCACCAACCTGACTGATGGAATCCAAGGCATACAAAATACACCTCAGAAGTCTTTATGATGCGGACAGTCGTGCCACGTGACCAAACAATCGATGCATGGCCCATTCTTATAGAAGAAGCAACTGCTCAACATTGGAAATTTGACTAGTTCCTGTTCCATTGCCCCTTTTACCTGGTCACAGTGTTGGGCTTACTGGGGAAGTGGCCACACTGTAGCCTCAGGTCGGGTCTGTTTAGCTTTAAAGCTTCATCTGGCTCGTTTTCGGAGTATTTAAGTACCTCCTGAGTTTCGAAACTCAGGAAACCATCAAACTTCGCAGTTAAGAGTCAGGACACAACTGCACGTCTTCTCCACTTGTGAAGAAACAAAAGCATCCGCAGCACAATGGTTGCTGTTTAACCTAAGGCTAGGTTCATCTCGGATTCAAGCGCATCCATAAGCATATTATTATATGTACCGGGAGCCAATAGCATTCAAAAACCAGGAGCTTCTAGATACACATGGTATAAAAAGATGACTATGATGCTGGCAATGATGTAGCCTGCCCCACCCAATTTATGTTCCCACACACACACATCAATAAACATGGTAAGACATCTCTTGAATTTTTTTTTCTCTAAATTTTGTTGTGTTTTTTGAGGCAGGACAGGGCTTCCTTAATCGCTATAGTTTCAGCCTAAAAGACGCTAAATTGATTAGGTAAACGTAGGGAGAGCTGGATGTTCAGATCCTTGGAATAGACGCCAGCCCTCACAGCTGCATCCATCTTCGATCCATTTGTGAAGATTCTCTATTGGTCTAGTTATCAGATCTGAGTGGTATGCTAGTTGAGACATTTTTCTCGAACAGGAGTTTAGGTGACCTGAGGTCTGTATCTATGGGTAAAGAGCTATACCTGCGCATGATCGTTGAATGTCCAGACTGAAATTCTTTCCAGCTGTTCAGCGACCTTAATCTGTTCGCCGTCCTGGCCGTTGTCTGTCTGCCAATTAGTTATATCGGTGGCAGATTAAGGAGTATATTTAGTGATTCGGAGGCGGTAGACTTTAACGCTCCACTTATGCATAAGCCAGCACTCTAGCGAGTGATGTGAAAAAAATTGGGACGCCATACATCAATATAGGTCCGACTACAGATGTAAATAGCCAGTGAACCATTCGGGGCTGTAATCTCCATTTGCACCCAATGGCCCTTTTACAGCATCATGGAGCCGCGGGGGCCTTCTTCACACGTTCCTGGATATATTGATACACATTGATTGTGCATTACAGGAACTCTAAATCGGCCTGCATGACCTCAGCAATTTTTAATGACTGGTTCCATACTCTATGCGCTCCAAAAGTACACCGTTTTCTTCGAAGTACAAGCTGTTCTTCTTGTTCTTTTCAACCTGGCAGCAGCATGGGACAAAGTAGAAGTTTCAGTCAAGTGGTGGGAAACTTCCTTTCGTTTTTTAGAGACCCCGTTTTTTAGAAAACGATTTTGAGCATTGAGATGAATTCAGCTTTAATTCAAAATTTTTTTAGCTAACAATTATAAATTCAATGTTGTACAAACTATTTTTTTTTTTAATTTAACATCGGATGCTTACTTAGTGGACACGAAAAAAGTTATAAACCTTCTTAACCATACACAGGACAAGCTCGGACGCATAAGCAGCCGATTTAAACAATTGAAACGCAGATAATGTATCTTCAGATATTAAACAAGACAAAAACGAAAGCGTGAAAGAACAACAATCGGAGGTAGATCATCCGATGTGTTTAGTGTCTTCTAGGGATGCTGTCCAGTTATTTGAGAAAGCACTGGGCAACTAAAAATAAAGTACAATACACGGGTGTCTTGGTCCTTAAAATGTTGTGAGAAAAGGCGATATTAATTGACATAAGTTCAAAGAAAACCCAAGAGAACTCTAAGGTTTGTTGTAGTTATGTTCCCTAGGTCCATGGATTGTATTTTTTTTGTGTTTTATTTTTTTACGGATGAGTTGTCTTTGTTGAAAATAAGATTTCCTTGTTTATAAATATTGACTAGCTTTTTAGAAATTACAATCTATTTTTGATGAATTGTATGTAAGAACAAGGGGCCTACGCTCGTTACAGTGAAAAATCTCATTACTGCGACCAGTCACGGTTTTTATTAGTCGTCGAGCGAAATTGTTAAAAAATCAGCCTTCAAATGACCTAAAAACAAAAATATAATAATTTTGTTTATTTTCTGTTTTGATTTTTTTTTTTATAAAAATTCCCATATTTTCAGCTTGTCCATTTTTTTTTTAATCCATTTTTATTTTTTAATTCATAACAGCTTACATACTAGACAAAAATGCTTAAAACTAGTTGAACGAACATTGTTACTTCTAACTTACTAACCCTCGTCGGGCACTCTAAGCTAAACTTAATCTTATTATATATCTTTCGACCTAACCTGACATGATTGAAGTACATGCAACACATTTTACCAAAAATTTTTTCTTAATACTTAAATGTACAGTTAAGATAATTTAGTCTTAATCATGAATTTTTAGTTTAAGTCGAAAGACATAGGATAAGTTTAAGTTTAGCTTAGAGTGCCCGCTGTGGGCCAGTAAGTTAGAAATAGTAACAATGTTCGTCCAACTAGTTTTAAGCATTTTTGTCTAGTATGTAAGTCGATCGGATTATTGGAATAAAAATGAATTAAAAAAAAAAAAAACACATTTTACCAGAATCAAATAATATTAAGTAAAAAATTGAAAAAAAGTACATTTTTTTTTCTGAAAAAATTACATGCTAACTTACAATCTACCTTAAAATAAAACTTACAAACTAACTTAAGCTAATCTACTTATATATACATATGCATATGTATATAAATTTATACATACATATAAAAATATACATAATGTATATATGTATCACTATGTATACATGTATACATTCTAACCTCTTTTTTTTTTTCTTTTAATTTTTTTTTTTTTATCGCCTTATTCTACCCTATGCTAAGTGCGTCGGCCATAGGTTACAGCTGATATTATACATATACAAACCACTGCAACACAGGGGACCGACCTTTCCCAATACGGGAGTCTGAACTACCCTTTCTTCTCTTCTCTTCCCAGCCACCAAAATTTGTGGTGCTGCATGGCAACATCCCGGATGTCCCGTCTGGATACCGCCGTACTAAACCGGAGGAGACCCTCCTCAGCTCGCTGTGCGACGGAACGGTCGTGGTTGAGTCGCCCATCCACTGTTGATCTGGCTATGTGGTAGATGAGCGGCACCGCGCTTACATTTTGTATCAGACTGTGTTTGTCTAGATGGATAAATGCTTCTGGTATATTGAATTGGGGTAGTAAGCCCCTGAGATCAGGTTATTGACCGAGTTCATCGCTCTGGCAGTATGCCCTCGAATCAACTTCACTAGGAAATTGTCCACTCGTATCAGGTTCGCCCTGTTGTATAAGATCTCATTGGAATAGAATTTTCAGTACTGGGACACTGGAGTTCGATAAAGGCAAGCCCTAAGACAAGCCCTCTCAAACAACCGAATCTTTTCCATCAAGCTTGCACTCACGTTGAACCACACGGGACAGCCATAGGTGAGCATTGGCCGGATGAGGGCCATGTAGCAGATAACCTTCACTCTCGCATCGAGTTGGCTGTTGTAAAACAGTCTCTTTGTAAGAGCAAAAGCGCCTCGGGCCCTGGCCAGAGCAGCATCTATATGTTTGTTAAAATATAGATACTGGTCTAGCCAGATCCCCAGGTATCTGACTACAGTCGCCAGTGGTTGCCCGTGTCGTATAACAATTGAGAACTTTCGCCAATTCTTTTTCGCATCCGCCGAGGCCTTATACAACGGCGTCCTGAACAATATGGTTTCCGATTTCTGAAAGTTGATTTTCAACTTCCAGTCATCGCAATCTCTCATGAATGAGTCGAAGTCACCCTGCACGAGAGTAGTGATGTCCTCGATATTTTTACCTGATCTGTACACGATCAAGTCGTCGGCGTACGCAATAGTAAATGTTGAACAGGATCGGCGAATTAACGGCACCCTGTTGGAGACCATTTTTGACATCAAAAATACCTGTGGAGGTCACGTTGCCATTCTTGACGACGAACAGTCTACCGGTAAGCATGTTACACAGTAGGTACAGCAGTGGTTTGCTAATGCTCAGCCGATTGAGCTTGTTAAAGAGACCTTCTAACCATACGGTGTCAAAGGCTTTCTCCAGATCAATCAAGCAGGCACTCGTACATTGTTTTTGGCTCTTGTTCCATTGGATATCCGACACCAGTTTCGACGCGGCATGAATAGTGTCATGCCCCGCTTCAGCTTGTCCATAGACTCGTCGTTATTCTTGAAGTGGAAGGTTGCCATTGACATTTTCTTGGCACCTCTTGGCCAAAGTCGAATAATGTTGTATTTTTTTTATCAAACGCTCAAAACGTTGTGGAAGCAGGCGTTGACAGCATGCAAATTTATAGAAAAAGAAATGCTCGCTAAATATACGGTTCATGTTGTCATCCAAGGCTGCAGGCCCACAGACCCTTCAGCAGGTCGTTCGTTCTAAGACTTTCCATAATGAAATGGCAATTTTGACTGACAAAAGGCAAACAGCAAAGCAGTAAACCATAAGAGTTAACCTTGGATGCGGATCACAACCAGGTGATCACTTATCGCTTCAAATTCGAAGATCTTCGACCCATTGCTTCTAAGTGGTTCCACAGTGAAACCACGCACTTAATGTTCTCTATATCCCTAGTGCTTTCATGGTAAAACCAAGTGCTTCCTGTGAAAAAAAAAATTGAAAATGAATTTTGCACCTCAGAGAACAAATGGATAACCACTCTCCTCTCTACAATCTTTCGTGGCGGCTGTACTATACGCCGCACTCCTAAAAATTTGCGATTTAAAAATTTATTTGAACAGAATTTTTTTTATACAATTGAGTTTACAACTAGACTTACAAACTAAAGGTTAGGGTGTTGGCTCGACAACTAGGGTCCAACTGATGTACTTTGTTTAATGTTTCTTATTATTGTCGGTTCATTCATCAGGTTGTTCAAGTCAGTGTGTCCAGGTGGTCCTTTTGGGATGGGGTGGTGATGTGGAACCCGACTTAGCCTCGGTGGTGATTGCTATTGCTGCTCTGGTAGAATCCATGCAGTTCGTTGTTCGGCGTTGTTGGAAAGTTCTGCTCGTTTAGCAGATTTAACGCGATGAGGTAGCGTTGTCCGGGGATTGTGTTTCTCAGGTTCCTCGTTAGGATGGTTGTTGATGTTTAGTAGCTGCGTTCTGAACAGTGTCACCATGTACTGTTGAACGGGGGTGATGCGTGCTTGGTCGAAAAGCCTATTGTTGCTGTGGTGCCCTTGACGGTCCCTGTCGAAGGTGAGTCTGGTACATATCCGCAGTATTTTTCTTTCGAAAATTGCGAGCTTCGTCATGGTGGTCTTAGAGATGGTGTGCCATATTGGGAAGCCATACTTTGAGATCGGCCTTATAAGCTGCTTGTATAGCAGCAGTTTTGTTCTCTGCCTTAGTCCATTTTGCTTGCGCATCAAGGGATATATTCGATGGAAGCCTAGGTTGGCCTTCTTAAGGGTCAGTTTGAATGGCTGCTGAATTGAACAACCTTTCCGTGAAGTTAACGCCAAGATACTTGACCTATTCGTTTGCTGATATTTCTGTAATGTGAGAGAGCACTACCTCTATGCTTCGACATTTGCCTGCTGATCTGCATCCACCTTTGGATGGTCTCTTTAAGCACATAAGTACCGATTTCCCAGCATTGATACGAATACCCCATTTGGTATAGTAGTCAAATTAGTGCGCTGTTTGGATTTCGACGCTTCGCGCGGCTATCTGTGGTGACGTCGAGCTGGCATAAGTCAGCGAGTCATCTGCAAATAGACGGCACTTCACTGTGTCGGTTGGATGTGGTTGATCTGCCGTGTAGATGTTGAGAAGCCATGGTCCCAGCTTTGATCCTTGTGCAACTCCCGCCTTGGTGCTCCACTCTATTGACTTGCCGCCTTCAACTGAGACGTAGAATCTTCTAGAATGCAGAGAGCTATAAAATATTCTGATGAGGTTGAAGGGCGATCCCATCTCGTTCAGAGTCCCTCAATCCAGACCGTATCGAAGGCCTCTTCTACGTCCAGGAAGCAGGCGACGGTGACCTCGTTATTGTTCAGCTCGGCTACAACATCGTGGTGGAACGTCATGAGAAGATGTAGCGTTGAAGGTTTTTCCCGAAATCCGTACTGAATATCCAGAATGAGGTTTAGGCCGGTAGACCATCGCTTTAGTTTTCACACTACCAGGTTCTCCAGGATCTTGCTTGCATTGCTCAAGAGCGATATAGGCCTGTATCCTGAAAGACTGGCAGCGTTCTGCCTTTTTTGGTATACCCACATGTTTTGTTTTTTTTCCACTTGCTAGGAAGGTAGCAAATGTTGATGCAGTCGTTCATGATGATTGTGAGAACGAAAATTGTCAGCCCCAGCTGCTTTCCTCTTTTGGCTACTTTGAATAGTTCCCGCAATTTCTTCGGCTGTTGTGTGGTCATCGCTTCCTGTCGGGTCGTCCGCTGGAATGGTTTCTCTGAACATGATGTCTGGTGCGGATGAAGTCTCAAGTGCATTGACGTAGGTGTTGACTTCTGTGACCAATTCCGGGTCATCGGGCGGTGATGGTTGAAAGTTGCCTCCGAAAAAGGATGAAGAGGCTTCTGATTTCTCCGCCCGCGTGTTCCCGTCTCCTTCGCTTGTCGTCAGTGTATGTGGCGCCTTCTTCCTCTTACCGATGCCGCATCATTTTTTCTTTTCAATGCATTTCCTGGATCGCAGGAGACGCAGTTCGAGTTGATAAGTGACCGCCAAGGAATGGACTGTAGACACCCCAGGAGCACATTCGCAAATCTTAATCCATTTTCGTGCCGTGTCTTCGCTGTAATTGCGTCCGTTGCTCCGAGGTGGTCTACTCTACTCTACATTCACAGCATGATGGTTTTTCATTACTTGGGCTGATTGTTTGCCGCCAGGCTGTACTGGATATGTGCCTTAGGTTACTGTACAGGCTATTCCAGGAATACTGCAAATCGGCTGTAGGCCATCTTGACCTGAGCATTAACATTGACCGTTGCTCGCAGTCCTCCACGTTGTGAGCAATCGACTACTTTGCCCGGTACGCTAAGGCCCTGTTCCACTAGGAAAGTGTGCAGATGACAAATCCATTCATAAGTTCAAAAGTACTCATGCCATGTGCGAAAACATGGAAATGACTTACAGCTTGCTACAGCCGCCCTTCCTCTTTCCTGGTGTACATTTCTTTAAGTGAGCCCTGGCTAGTTTATGGATTGCTATGAATGTGCTACCATCGTCAAGAAATAAGAAACAAGCTTAGCCTAGGGCCGAACGTGCATTCAAAGCTGCTCGTGTCACTGTGAGCCCTTTTAAGTGGCTCCCACAGCGATGTCACGACGAGGAAACTATTTAAATCCAACTGGAAACCTTAAAGGTAGCCTGCATATCGATAGCAGGTCACACTCTTGTGCGTTAATGTCCAGCTCCTACTCATGTGCATAATGTGGGTCCATGAGCCAATGCCAATGGTAAGTAAGAATACACATCGTTGCCATTGCGTCACACGTCTAAAACCGCATTTATCCATAAATCCGAATTCAGATCAACCCTTTTTCTCACTCTCTCTCTGGCAGTGTTTGATTCAAGCTGACACAGAAACGGGCTCAGCACCCGACCCTCACTACTGAACCGATGAACACGCATTTCAGTTCGCTGCACGTTGCGTAATTGTCCGATTAAATTAGACAGACATCGAAGTGCATTTGGTCCCGAACATTTCTTAAATCGTGCGCCACACGAATGGACTTTAAACTTGAATGCCTCTTGTGCAGTTCGAGCAGTGGGTGCAGGGTGGTGGCTTGGGGGTGCACGGCAAACGGCCCCCACAACAATAGACGGATAAATTCGTCACCTGATTTACCAAAACTGTGTTTGTGACGACGATGCTGCTGCTGTTGCTGGCGATGATGGATGAGCACTCAGGGAGCGTGAGCAAAAAAAACAAGTTGGTGAAATATACTCGTGGAGAGTCCGGGCAACGGCAAAGGCGACTGAGATTGACAGTGAATGAGAGAGAGAGAGAGAGGGGTATACAGACAGAGAGAGAGAGAGTGTGTGCCTGCACACAATGGCTTGTCGGAGCCAGCATGCTATGCGACTCCCTGAGCCCAACTGACCATTAATGGAGCATATGTGATTATAGTTTGAGTGAAAGAATCAATATTGACCTACATGCGTAAATCCAGCAATTTCCCAGGAACTTCAGGACCAGGCCTGTGCTCGCACACAACAGTTATGTTATGATACGCAATGGGCAAATAGCACCATCGCACAGGACAATGACGGCGGACAGGCCGATGTGTATGCTGTGCGGCCGAAACTGACTGGAATGCCTGCTGAGCGGCTGCAGAGGCGAGGAACAGTTGAATTGGCCGATGGTGGTAGTGTTGAAGCCGCTGCTACTTCCTGCTGCGTGCAGCGACGGGGTGGTACGGGGGATTGAGCTGAATGTCCCGTGGACGGCTGAATACACCTCATATGCTGTGCACCATCGCCACCACCACCAACCTCGTCAACCCCTATCACTCCCTTCATGTGCAATTTATACACAATTCGTTTGCTTTTAAATACCTCGTGTTAAGAGGGGCGTTGG
Organism: Eristalis tenax; assembly: GCA_905231855.2. Classification (NCBI taxonomy): domain Eukaryota; kingdom Metazoa; phylum Arthropoda; class Insecta; order Diptera; family Syrphidae; genus Eristalis; species Eristalis tenax. The sequence continues at coordinate 44,363,794 of HG993126.1, read as the reverse complement.
CTGGACGGATTTTAACTCTTTGGCGCGCAGGGGGTTTCAGTTGTTGGACATTGCACACATAACACTCCGGATGTGCACACAACTCGCCAAACGTATGCATGCACGAGTGTTCTCTCTCGCTCGTGCTCTCTGCCTCTCTCGCAAAACGACGACATTCGATTGGGGAGCGCCTCTGCAGGGCCTACACAACACAATTCATCTGAATGCAAATGCATTTGTTTTTCTTGATAATTGAGGGTGGCGGCACTCCCTCCTACGCACACACGTGCAAATTGCCATCGATTACTATTAGTGTTTTACATGAGTTTGTGTTGAATTATTCTCGGGGGATGCGTGCAAAAATGTCGATTATTGATGCGTTTCGCGCCTGCCATGAGGTTACGCGTTGCGAGCGTTTGACACGTTAGAAACGTCAGCGGGGAACGAAGTTGTTGTCTCCTCTGGTTGGTGGTTGGTATTTGTTTGCCCTGGAAATGTGCGGTCTATGCGTGTGCTGGTTTTTTGTCTTTTTTTGTTTTTGGGAAAATTAGTCCTTGGCTACGGTTGTGGTAGGCCAGCCATATTTCGGCGTAGGCAAACGCACGTGTGGTTCTCCATCATTTGCATCGGAGAGCACCGATCCTGGGTGTTATTCTGGTTTGCGGACGTCAGAGGCAAAGCCCACGCGGAAAGTAGGTCATGTGAAAATTAATGATGTTTTTTTTTGTTTTTGTTTTTCGCTTGTCTCTGCGTTTCGCTCGTGTTGGTGCTCAGGTGCAATGAGACTGTTCATTAGTTATGACACAGGCGTGTCGGTTGTTTTTTCTCGCACATAATTGAAAATTATCGCCTGGGATGAGCAAACAGAAGGAAAAGTATGGCCGGGTATTATTGTCCGTTCAGCAAATGCAGATAGGTGTGCGCAATTGTACACAACCGCGCATAGGTTGGCTTTAACTTTAAATGCTCTTTAAGGCTGGACTTTGATGTGGGGTTTGGGTATTTTGTGCAGTTTTAGGTCAATATAGACGATGTAAGTCTAAACAGGACGGTAGTTCCATTCAAAGCCTTCTAGAAGACCTTCGATATATTGAGAGACTAGCAAGTCTTAGCACCGCTGGACAAGATTGGACCAGGTCAGCTCTCCAGGGCAGCTTCTGAGTTCGACTCAGACCTTGATGATCCATTCTACTGCCACGTAGACGGGTTGTGTCCAACACTGCACCCACATGAGACAACACTTCTGATAAACACACAAGGAGGCTACAAGTGCCGAAACACGTGACATAACATACAAAAAGGCCGCTAGTGTCAAATCATGTGTTACGTATTTATGCAATCACATTACTCACAAATGAACGCAATAACAGGAATACAGGGCAAATGCAACAATGACAATAGCGCATGTTACGTATTCATGCGAACACGTGCTGCGCAACCAACCCGGTTAACCGAGGCAGCTCGATAACGAGGTTGACCTAGGGCGGGAAGTACGATCGGAGGGTACGAGGCGATGCGTTGAGGCAGTCTGTAGCACATCCATAGAGAGAGCAGTTCGTCTCATTTTCATTCCTCGAACCCAACAGTGTGATCCGTAAACAAATGCTAGAAGGTTAATGCCCAGTGTCCTGCTTAGATGTATGTTCCTGTCTGTGAAGAAGGGGCAAACTCTACGAGCTGTGGACTTAGTCATAGGCATAGACTCATCAAGCTCACTGAACATCAATGCCCCAGCTTGGAGGGTTTTCGAATGCGAGCACCTATGGTTCGAGAAGGAGAGGATAACTGAACCTCCGGTATGGAAATTATATCCTAGAGGCGGAGGACCCCCTTGTCTTGATGACTGGCAGAACCATCAACGATGGAAGGGAGCTCAGGCTCAGACACCCAATGGGTAGTCGCACAATGTGTTATTTTGCTAATCAAAAAATTCAAAAATAACATTTGTCCGGATGACAAAAGTTTGTGATCAAACGACAAGTATAACCTCAGGTATTACCGTTCTGCAAACAAAATGTATTGGAAACAGCATTTGCCGTTGCGTGACATCGCAAACAGTAAACATTTTTGAGGAAGGGAAATGTAAAACATTAGTTGCATTATGTCAAGCTCACCTTATTCACTATCCTTCTATTTGTCTATTACTTAATTCGTGCGGTTTGCTAAGAGATGGCGTAACTTGTTTTATTCCACTGGAACTTGCGTTGGAAAGCTACTGTCATTGTACGTCATTTCAGTATATGTCATTTATTTGAAGCGTAAACAGCAAGTTTCAAACATGTCGAACTTTGTGCCTAAAAAAGTGTTTTTGCGGGGAGTTCTTCTTCATTACTTTTATATGAAGAAAACTGTGGTGATTTTGGCTTGGAAGACGATGAACGTCCTGGGCAACCAAAATTTGAAGATGAAAAACTGGAAGCATTACTCTACTAAGATTGTTGCCAACCACAAGAAGACCTTGCAGAATCTTTGGGTGTCACTCAAACAGCCATTTCAAAACGTTCAAAAGCAGCTGGATATATTCAAAAGCAAGGGAATTGGGTTTCACATGAACTCAAGCCAAGATACGTCAAAAGGAGGTGCACGTCCGACATGCTGCTGGAACGCCACAAAAGGAAGCCATTTTTGCATCGAATTGTTACAGGTGATGCAAAATGGATCCATTACGACAATTCCAAGCGCAAAAAACCATATGTGAAGCCCGGCCAACCAGCCAAATCAACTACAAAGCCGAATATACATGGCGCGAAGGTAGTGCCCTGTATTTGGTGGGATCAGAAGGGTGTGCTGTATAATGAGCTGCTAAAACCGGGTGAAACCATCAATGGACAACGCTACCAGACACGATTAATCCGTTTGAAGAGAGCAGTAGCCGAAAAACGCCCGGAATATGCGACCAGACACGTGGCAATATTTTTCCATCATGACAACGCTCGGCCCCACGTTGCTATTCCGGTTAAGAACTATTAGGAAATCAGTGGATGGGAAGTTTTACCCCACCCGCCTTATAGCCCAGACCTTGCCCCTTCTGACTACCATTTGTTCCGGTCGATGCAGAATGCACTCGCTGAAATACGGTTCACATCAGAGCAGAACATCAAAAATTGGCTTGATTCATTCTTGGCTGCCAAGTGGATGGGATCCACAAATTGCCAGAAAGATGGGAAGAAAGTCATAGCTTCAGATGGGCAATACTTTGAATAATACTATAGTACATGTTTTTCTTGAATAAATTGAAAAAAAGAAACCGCACGTAGTTTAAGTTATAGACCCAATAACATGCCACCAAATACAGAAATACTTCGACTTGCGTGGTTATTTCGTTCCGTAAAAAAGGCATCCTAAGTAGGATTTCACTCAAAGCGTCATAACACGAGGTATGCCTGTATTACTGAAAGATTATTGTTCTATATAATTTTTCTCACTTTTTTGTCCGTTGTTTAGCTCTTGAAAATATGCTCTTCGTAATATTATAGGTATAGAAGAACGTAATAATTTAGCATCATTCAGTTTATGATTTTCATTTTCAAAATATTTGTGAACCCGACCACTGTGCATCAAGCAGTTGCACTTGCTCAATCAACATTTTATCATTATTTTCAAATTCATTTATACAAATGTAGAAAATCAAGTACAAGTTGATGTACCTTACACCAATTTTCGAAAGTCTTCGACATAGTATATCACACTTTGCTTTTAAATAAGCTAAATCCTTTGGTATTCCATTCGTCAATGTAAGAGTGATTTTCAAATTACTTAAAGGACAGGAAGCAATTGGTAAATATCGATAGATCTTGAGTAATAAAAGCTACATCGGGCGTTCCACAAGGTAGCCATGTGGGGCCATTACTCTTTCTTTTGTTCTTAAATGATGTTCACGAAATTGTCAAATATTGTAAAATTTTAACATACGCAACATACATAACGACTTTAAATTGTATTTAAATAAAGGGTGATTTTTTAAAAGCTATAGGAAAGTTTCTCTATTTTAATCATATAATTTAATGTTTGAAGATTATTTCATGCAAATGTTGAACTTGACTGCGCCTCAAATGGTCCATCCGCTTAGTCCAGTTTTGGCATTCTCTTTTCAACATTTCGGCCGATATCTCACGAATAAATGTTTTAATGTTGTCAATTGAAGCGGGCTTGTCTGTATAGACATGAGCTTTAACATAGCCCCACAAAAAATAGTCTAAAGGCGTTAAATCGCACGACCGGTCCCGAACGTGAAATAAAATGTTCACCGAACTCGACTCTCAATAAGTCCTTTGTTGCGCGTGCTGTGTGGCATGTGGCACCGTCTTGTTAAAACCACATGTCATGCAAGTCAAGCTCTTGCATTTTGAGCAAAAAAAAGTTGGATATCATCTCACGGTAGCGCTCACCATTCACAGTTACGTTACGATTCGCATCATCTTTGAAGAAGTACGGTCCAATGATGCCAACAGCCCATAAACCGCACCAAACTGTGACTTTTTCTGGATGCATTGGTAGCTCTTGAAATGCTTCTGGCTGATATTCACTCACATTGAGCCTGACCATAACTGACCATAAAATGGAAGAAGCGTGCGATGAACTTTCTTAACAGAGCACGCATTTGGTGATGAAATTCAATAATTTGCAAGCGTTGTTTGTTTGTAAGACGATTCATGGTCAAATTATAGACCAAACTGAAGATGTTTGACAGTGAAACAAAACACGAAACGTGCGCCAGCTGTTTAATCCAGTGTTGCCAAAAAGATAATGGCTAAAAAATCACCCTTTACATCTTGTAATAGGTTCATTACAACCATAGTTGGTTCTATGCCTCTTATCGTATAGTCGTAATTTCTCACCCGAAGAGATCTTCGGGGAGCATATATATTCAAGAGAAAAAGTAAATCGGATGAGTTTACACGGCAATTAATAAATCCGCGGATGAAAATGGCTGACGCTGCCTTACGCCTGAAATATAAGGTTTGTGAGCCTGTTATTTTACATCTATCGTCATATTTAGGGAGTTCTTCTAAAGAATATAATTTGCGGACAGCATTTCTCGTGAAATTTTGTACTCTTTCGAATCTGAGTTCTTGTGTATCATATGGGGAATTCCAAATGATGAAAGAGTATTCTAAATATGGTCTGACTAACGAACAACAGATGGACTTAAGACTAGTTTTATCCCGAAAATCTTGACTATTTCTTTTCAGAAAACCTAACATAGCGTTAGACTTCGCAATTGTATAATCATAATGTAATGAAAAATTTAATTTAGTATCAAACATTAAACCCAGATCATTAATCTCTTCTAGGCGACTAAGCCCATGATCATTTATGAAATGGACAATTGGGGATGTAATTGGATATGCCGTAAAAATATTACATTTTTGAATATTCAGCTCTAGTCCATTGTGCGTGCACCGATATCCAATTGGAAATTATTACAATCAGTTAAACTATTTATAGATAAATACAATTTAAAGTCGTCTGCAAATGTTAAAATTTTACAATATTTGACGATTTCGTGAACATCCTTTATAAACAAAAGAAAGAGTAATGGCCCCACATGGCTAGGTTGTGGAACGCCCGGTGTAACTTTTATTACTCGAGATCTAAGACTATCGATTTTTACCAATTGCTTCCTGTCCTTTACGTAATTGGAAAACCACTCTAACATTGACGAACGGAATCCCAAAGACCTTGGCTTGTTTAAAAGCAAAGTGTGATGTACTTTATCGAAGGCTTTCGAGAAATCGGTGCAAAGTACGTCATCAACTTGTAATCGATTTTCTAAATTTGTATAAATGTTTTTTGAGAATAATGATAAATTAGTTGTACATGACCTGCCCTGCATAAGGCCATGCTGGTTATTAGAAATAATTTCTTTTGCCATGAAATATAATTATTATTTTACAATACTTTCAAGTAACTTTGGTATCGATGAAAGCTTGGATATTGGTCGATAGTTTTCTAATTTTAGCTTTAAACCGCTTTTATATATAGGCGTCAGAAAAGAATACTTCCATTCATTTAAAAATGATTAAAGGTAATTTGAAATGGACGATAAAGCAAATTCCAACTTTTTCTTAAAATTCCATCCGGAACCCCATCGGGGCCTTGGCTGTAATTTACTTTAAGATTTATTAAGGCATTTACAACATCCTGACTCGTAAATTCCAATACACCTATATCCAGAACCTCGGGTATTTTAAAGTAATGGTTCATTGTTGTCTGGACCGGAGACCCATTATAGACCGACTCAAAAAAGTTGGCAAATAGGTCAAAGGTTTCATCCGAGGTTGTTGAAGTTACGTTACCAAATTCCATTATCTTGAACAAGCCCAAGGAATTTCTTTTTGAATTAACGTTATTCCAAAATGATGCACCATTGCTCCTTATTGAAGATTCTACAGACAAGACGTATCGTTTATATAAAAATCTGTTCAAGGACTATATTCTTTCCTGAATCTCAAAAATCGTTCACGATTCAAGGCTTCTGATATTTTAAAGTTAACTTCATTATTTAAAAATACTAAATCTATAATTCGACCTAAACTATTTCGAGTATTGTTTATTTGAAATAAGCTCAAAGATAAAAGACCATCTATTAACAAACTCTCCCATTCATGAATAACATTAAATGGGATTAAATTATCATCACCATAAATATGGCCATCGCTTAATATCAAACTCCGCAGCAGATCTTCACTCAGGATGCTTACCGGCGTCATTGGAGGGCACTGCACAATTGGCACCCATGCCCGTAGGTTGGGGTCCCCTATAATGACTTCTGTAGAAGCTGCATGGATGAAGAGGAGGTTGAAATCACAGATCACCTACTCTGCTTGTGTAGCTCGCTGGCAGGTCGTATATACCTTCACCTACTATCGCTTTGTCACAATCACCAACTGGTTTTAATTGTTAGGGGGAATCAATCCGCGTGGTACCACAACGGGCCTACTTTGGCCGAAGTGTGACTGCCTTCTGCAGCCAGCCACTTTAACCTAACCTAACCTAATTTCCTCTGTTTCCAGATTATGCTGATGATGTAAAAAAATTGCTGGATGCTTATCACAAAATGGGAAACAACATGTTCATTTTTTGCATTGCCATCTCAATTTCTTTCCAGAAAATAAGGGTGTTGCAGGCGATGAGCACGGCGATAGGTTCCACCAAGCCATTGCTACAATAGAAAGACAGTGCAAAGGAAAATAAGAACCATCAATGTTGGCAGACTACTTCTGGTCGCTTATAAGAGAAGAAGACCTTTCTTTCGGTGATATTATCTGTTGGCAATTGATTCTCGTATTTTTCATTGGTTCACCCTGTTTTCCTTCTATCGACGGGTGCGCCATCTTTCAAGTATGACATTTTACAAATATGAATTTTTATTGTCATTATTTCCGACTGTAAAATACGCCATTATCTTTATTAAAGCTAACCTAGGAGTTTTCTCTCGTACAAAAAAGGTCAATTACTTCACCCATCTTTGAAGACCATATATCCTTGTCTTCGCATCAACATTATCTGTTCATTTCATAAATTCGAAAAGAGCATTTCTCACAAGATCCCGATGTGACCTGGGCATTTTATATAATTTTCCTGATTCTATAAGCTCCAACGATTACAAATCACATAACTTTTTTCACTCCGAGGAAAACGAAAATGTTGTTTCTGTTGACCACTGTTATTGGGCCCTAGAGTGTGGTTCAGAAGTTTATAGACAAGCAGCGATGAGCATAATCATGCGTTATCTCACTTAGATCGAAGAGTTGAGTCCATGGTGCCCATTCTGGTGAGTTTTAAACTGCCGTGCGTTTCTTTATGCATTCACAGAATTGACCTTCCCATTCATTGGCATTTGCTTCTATGAGACCCAAGTCAATGTTGTGTGAACATGCAGGCTCATTCCCTTCTTTAAAGGTTGATTTACTGAAAGTGGCATTGAACACCTTAAACTCTGAAGCACTACCGATTCGTTGGTTGCCAAAGAAACTTCGCCACATTAGGTTGATGCCGGTTTTAGCAGCCACCCGCTTTTTCGTGGATATGTGCATTCATACCGAGGTTCGACTTGATAAGAAAGCCTTGACAACTTCGATCAGCTGACCTTCCAAAAACGAGTTTTCTCGGGCAGTTAGTACCGATAGAGAGTCTCTGTATCGATAACTTGTACAGCCGTATCGAAGGCGTCTTTAAAATCCACAAAGAATGCACATGGATTTTTTTCTTAAGCAAGGCTCATCTTAGCCGCTTTCTTCTCGATGCTCATATAACTCCACTGACAGCCCGCTGCGTTCTTCCGGTGACGTCAATGTCAACGATTTATGCGAGCTGTTGTACTAATTTGTGAAAGATCGTGCCTCTCGTGTTGACGTTTGAGTTATGCACGATCTTCTCGAGCATGAGAAGTGCCACATTACAATGTGCCGCCTTATCCAAATTCTTATTTTGGCATCAAATTTCTTGGTAAAATCTGAGCTTAACAAAGCCACGGGCATTCTCCGGGTTGTCAAGATCGTAAGTACTGTCATACGTGGCTTGAAAGTCGGTAAATATATGGTGGGTGTCGATATGGAACACTTTGGCCTTTCCCAAGGTCTGTAGTGTGATGTTAATATTTGGTCGATGGTGGATTTGCTGAACCGGCACTGATATTGTTCGTTTCACATTAAGGTCGTTGCTTGCACAATATGGCATAGAAGATCTTGTATGCGATATGCTGGAGACTTATACCTCTGTAGCTGGCAATGTTTAGAGGGTCCCCTTTCTTTAGGGTCAGGCAAATGATGCTGAACGTCTTTCATACTTTCATCCGTCCACGAATGAGTCGGTGCAGCCGCCTTAAGAAATCATCGCCACCAGTTCGGCAGGCTACCCATCGGCAGCTTTAGTTTGACGATTGCTTCCGTGATTTCACTTACGAGTAAGGTCGGGAGGACGGAATTCTGGTCACTGCCTGATCATTTGCAGAAATGATCTTGTAATTCTTCGGTTCCAGTACGAGGTCCTTATCTCTGCAGGCTTCAGTTGGGTTTTGATGAACTTGTCTTGTGCGTCTAACCTGTTGGTAGAATTTCTGAACTTTGTTTCTGCAGTGACGTTTTTCATCTCCTCGGTCGTGCGCTTCTCATACTCCGTCGGTTCGTCCCGATAAGACGGTGCTCTTCCCTTCTTTTTTGCTGATAAAGCTGGCGAGCAGTCCCCGTCCTTCTTTGCAGAGCCGCCGCTTTGCATGCTTCTTGACTTGCTACTCATGTGCTCTACTTTTGGTGGCAGAGTGAAACCTCGAACATCAGTTGCCGTCGTTCTGTTGGGTTCTTGTCAAAAAAGTGCCACGGGTTCACAGTACTTGATGTTAGCTTTAGCGGCCTTTCTGAGAGGTTACGGAAGGCAGGTAGGTACATGGGTGCCCTGTCGTCCTTGTGGCTGATTCTCACTTAGATCAGCGTGGGGAGTCTTTAACTGCCGTGGCACCCACTGTGAGGAATATTTTAACAACACTAAGGTCATCCAGATGAGGTGCTTTCCTATAAACTGCCGTCTTTTACTTGCTAGGTCTAGGCACAATCAAAGCAGACGTGTGATTTTTTCTTCCTCATCTCTGCCACTTCTGGAAAAGTAGTTGTGCGGTATGATCAGTCGGTTTGCCTAGTAGGAACTCCTATTAGCGTGAACAAGCTTGCATCTAAGGCCGATCAATGATGTGGAAATCCTCTTGCTCACCATCGGCCACAGAGACCCTGCTGTAGCTGCAATACTCAGACCAAGCCGTCGAATTCTGGCTCAGTCCTGGGCAGCTTAAGAGGGAGCCCCGTGCTTTCATACTAACTTCAAACCAAACACAAACACCTTAAGTCAAGGCGTGCAACTTGCTCAATCCCCTCAGTGAGGGGGGTGGAAAGCAATAGCAGCCACCATGTCGTATACGTGCGCATTTGACAGTGAATTCTGAAATAACAAGCACACACAACCCCTTCAAGTAAACATCTGCTGAGGACGGGCTCAGAATATCGCCGCGTGCAGCCACGTACCTTCTCAAGACCGCACATTTCATTCACTTCAATGTTACACCAAATAAATAAATCGCAATTAGAAACAAAATTGCCAACGGCCATGAATCCTTTAGCGGCCTCATTAATTTCCATCAGACCTGTGTGCAACTCCGCACAATTTTTACAGGTTTACGCTTTCTTTCAGTAATTTGTGATTTTTAGCGTGTGTTCTGCTTACCAATCTGGGAGAGGATATAAACAGAACAACTGACCCCTTCTGTGCTCTTAACCTATGACGCGCACTTAGCTGAGGTCATGTTCCAATTTAATAGCCTTCGTTTCCGGAACACTTCAAACAGGAGTTGTGAGTGAGTGTGTGTTTGAGAGAGAGAGAGAAAGAGAGAGAGATGGTGGTGACTACTGCCTGGTGACGACGCGACAATGGCCATCAACCCTTGTCGTGAGCATGAAACCTGAATCCTGTCGTCACCTCAAACAACGAACGCTAACGCATCTGACTGAATGCTCCAGCTGAGCTCGTCTCGCATGTGAGGAGGACTGCACTCAGTCATCTTCCATCATTAAAATGCGACTTAGGGGCAAGAATACGAGTCTTGCCCTGAACCATTTTATTATTTTTTTCTGACAAACAAAATGTATGATGTCGGTTGTTTTATCATCCTTTCACTTGTGGGACGACGACGACGATGACGACGACGAGTGCGAGAGATGGTGTAGTGGTCCCTGTGATATGCAAAACACTTTCATTACACACGATGGCAAATCCACGGTGTTGTGTCACCCACAGCGTCTCATGTCACATCCGTTCTTTTTCGAATTTGCATTAAGGACAGGCGACATGAAGGATGTGTGAATTTATGGCTTGTCCCCCTCGTGCATGGATGTATCTGCCGGGACACCAGGTAGGCATCATCTCTATGACCTGTTTGTAAAGATTGTTATCTCTCCGCCTCTCGAAATTTAAATCTGCAGACAAGGGGAATGCCATCGTTGTCGTGGGCGTTCATATGAGTGCCCCAGACACACAATATCCACACTGATTGCGTACTTTGGGGGGTGTTTTTTTCCCCCCTTCAGACTCTCCCCCAAGCACTAATATGAAGCGCAAGAGAACAGCAACACTGTTGTGTGAGGAACAACAGCGACATTATTTACACATGACGGAACCAAGCACTTGAAGGACATTATAAAGAAAACACACACCCCCAACGTGAGTCATACAAAAGAAGACGAAGAGTCCTTAAAATGCAAAAAAAAAAAGAAATTGAAGAATCAAAAAAATACACCATCACGAGTCCCTGCAGGCGGGCTGGATAAACGGAGGCAACAAACAAAAAATCCGAAAACAACAACACGTTCGTCCTACCATGTGCATGGCCATCCCACAGACGTGTTGCACACACACGTACATGCAGCGTTCGTTTGGATGCCAACCAAATGAATCTATGCTTTTAGACATATTAGTCAGCCCGGGCTACAACGGCAACGGCAATGGCAACGACAACGACAACAAAAAACGGCACTATGGCAATAATTATGATATCGTTTTCAAGTGTGTTCGTATGCGCGCGTGTGTTGCGGAGAGCGTGCTTAACGCCGGGCGTCGGCGTTGCGTTGCCGTGTGCCAGGGATACGAGGAATCATTATGTTTTTTTTTTTTGTTTTTTATTCACTCTGCAACGTGTTGTGCATGCGAGCCTGTGGGTGTGTGTGTTTCATTCATTCATTCCGTGTTCGAGAGAGTGAGTGGGAAATCGTCTTTGACCGAAGTATCGCGAATGAGTCTTTGATTATTTTACCGAGGTATCTAGAAAATAAAGACAAAGGACACATGACATCATTTCGGCACCACCGATGCGACTGCGAAGGGAGACCAGACCCAGAAGTCATCACCATCTCCATCGTACATCATGCGATTAATATTAATGATGTATCAATGGGATACTCCGGTGGGTGGTGGTATCGACTGTGAAGTTGATGTTAAGTCAATCGGGCATAATGCCGATGAGAGTTCCTCGAAGATGTTTCATTTGTTTAATAGACCCCATGGGGTGGAAATGGGCTTCGCGTGTCTCGTTACTGAGAAAAATCTCAGTAATTATTTTGCCGGAGCAGAGTGCTGGAGTTGGAGCGGCAAAAGAATAAAAATATTACGGACACGATGATGTGAGCTGTTATCTGCTTGCGGTGGTTGGCAGGTGGGGTGGGGGATCTCCCGGGAGTCGGGGGAAGTTAAGGCTAGTTGTCCAGGAGCCATGGCTGATGGAGAGACACATTGTTTTACTTGCGTACCAGTGTGAAGCTGGACCTCAGGTGGAGTGAATAGAGTCGTGCGGTACTACATCAGTTAGACACATTTATCTCCTCGACGCGAGAAACTTTCATAATTCACTGCTGCACATCTGTCGAGACACTGGCAATGTTCAAAAGGGGGGGGGGGGGGGGAGTGAGCTTATACCAAGACTCATCTTTATGGATAGACACGGAGGAGCTGGAGAACTGTCTGGCCAACGGCGGCATCCAAAACTCCAGTCAGCGGGAGCTACCTAGTGCGCTCTCCTTCTAGAGTCACTCCGACATATTCGGAGCTATGGTCTAGAAGGATCTTCCAAGGCCAAGTCGGGGCCTTGGCGGCAGAAGCGCCCGACCAACGGCGGCGCTCACGGCCTCAGCGAGGTTACCGACACACCCGGACCTTACCAAGGCTTAAATAATAGGGCCTGGCTTTCCAGTGGCAGGGATTGTGAGTGAGGTTAACTCCCTCTCCGCATAAAAAGAAAATGGTTCAGAGACAACCACATGCCTCGGATACGAACGGAATTCATGTTGACGACCCCAGTAAACGAAACAAGGACAACGATTTTCGACTCTACACGTGGAGTGTAAGGTCCCTTAACAGACCACGTGCAGCCGGAGAACTCGCGGGGGTCTTGGACTGCTACAAAGCAGATGTAACCGCTATCCAGGAAGTGCGGCGGAATGGGCGGGCCAAAAAGTGGATGAGAAACTGCGACATCTACTACGGACGGAGAGAGGCTCTTATTTGGTTTTGGACTTGTTGTTCGAGGCCAACTTAGGCAAAGGGTCTTAAGTTTTGTTTGTAGAAGGGAACGCCTCATAACAAGCCTTATCAAGGCCTTAAAGGGTCTAATTTGCGTCCACTCCCGGACAGATGTCTAAGATGACAACAGCAACGATGATCCTAAAAAGGACATACGATCAATGCCCCAACCTCGACACCGAACTCGTTTAACTTGAGGCTGCGCAAGGAAGACGTCTAGAGTCATCGGGAAACACAGCCTACACGACACCACATCCGATAACAGACTCAGTCTGGTGGATTTTGTCACGTTGACGTAGTCTCTCTATAAGTAAATCATTATCAGGGAGCTGGCGGTCAACCGTCAATCAGGTTACGATCGGCGTCAGGCACTCCTCCAGCATATTTGATGTCCGATCCTTCCGAGAAGCCAAGGTAAGGATGAGGATATCGAGAGAAGTACGGAGTCGATAAAGGACACCACGTTTTGAAAAACTACAATCGGAACAGACTGCTGAATAATTCTCCCGGAATATCGCCCTGTGTGAGCCACCCTGTACATGGATGTCCTTTGTTGTGTTGTACATGGATGCACTTTACATGGCCTAACCCGGCAAGACTCATGTCGCCGTAGGGTTCGTAGATGAACCTTTTTCTCCAAATGGCGTCAACGTAAACAGGACCTAATATAGCAAGCAGAACTTTTCTCTAATAAAGGCCGAGACTCCCTTCTTCCGCTTTGGATATAGTCCATGCCTCTGCGCCGTAGATCAGGACGGGGATGATCAAGGTCCTATATCAGAGTCAACTTAGTCTTCCGGCTCTGTTACTCGATTGGCCCTTGGGCCGATAGAAACAGCGGTTGTCAAGATTTATTCTGCCTTTGATCGCGTTTAATAAAATATTATATTATATATTGAAAAAAGTACCGGCCCAAGGATAGACCCCTGCGGTACACCATTGGTCATCAGTGACATCCATTGCGTATCTCGGCGGCAATAAATAAGAGAGCGGTTTTGAGCCTCCACATTCTACAAGCCGGCGTGCGCGGACCCTTTTCAAAGACCTCAGAAGGAGAGAGCACAATTGCAATTGGCCGGTATTCAGATAAATTGCAATTCCTCTTTCTAGGTACGGCTACAATCTTAGCCGTCTTCCATTACACCGAAGTCTAAGGGAGAATGACCGCCAATGATAATTTAATAAATTTTGGGTGCATCCCATCAAATCCGCACAAAGCACTTGACTTTACTGACAAACTCAGGACCCAAAAAACAGCGAAAGAGGAAACATCCTGAATTGCTGTTAATGCCAGGGTGGCCATAGCGTAGTGCGTCCACGCCGATGGGTGACAGGTTGAATCTCCGAACTAACCAACTTTCATAACTCACGTCTGCACGTCTTTCGAGTCACTTATACTACTCAGAGAGATTCATGTCTCTCAGCTTCTAAAACTTTGGCCTTCAGATCGGCATAAAACTGCTGGCCCCATCCACTGGTGCAAAACATGACAGAACTAGGCTCTACAACGGACAGTCCTGTTCCCTCCCAGAATGTGTCTGATGAGAATGTCAAACCACACTCCGTCGTCGGTGACTCGAAGGTCATCTGAATCTCCGACGCCTGAGCCAATGTTTAATGCATTACTTTGTAAGAACCTTTTAAAATACTCAAATTCTTCACTTCCCTTCCCACTGGGCGGCTTCATCCACGAGCAGTAAGGCTGGCCATCAAAACGAAATTCAGTAAAATGAATGAATGATTTTATGCCCTTCTTTGTGATTCTCATCATTTCGAATGACGTGTAAACTTTTATCTCTTCATTAGAATTTCGTAAGCCTTCAACTTACTGCCATTATATTACACCTACAAACATTCCCTGCTGCCCCTCCCCGTGAACTGGCCATTTATGTATCCACAAAAGTATCGTTTTTATGGCCCTTGAATAGTTTGATGCTTAAACATTTTATTTGCCTCCTCCACGATGGTCGATGTTTTCTTAGACAGCCGTTGGTGACAGTCGTTTATTGATTCTAAGCTCAAAGGGGTGAAGGCAAAAAGAAGAAGAAAAAAAAAAACCCCTCAAATGGTCTAGATAGAAGGATGTATAAGGAATTCTTTGAATTCGTACCCTGTTTTACATTTTTTGATTATTTTCCAAAGGCAATCTCGCACAACAGAAGCACTTCATTGCCAGGCCAAGTATACTCCCACGGGGACAAACGTACCGAAACCAAACAATTCGAGTATATTCTTTTCAATTTTATTCCTTACGCACATATAGTTTTTCCATAAAGTCAATAGCTTTTTTATTGCTCTCCCGAAATTGAATTCAAACACTCATATGTCATAACCAGACCAGTGAATGAGACCAGGCCGTGTGGTTCGGGTCTTCAAGCCCACCGCACCCTGAAGCACCATCAGGGAGAAAAAAAATCTTTTCTTTTCAAATTCGAATGCAGAAACGACCGCACAGAAATTCTCCTACACCTTACACGCGTGGGTGTGTCTGTCTGTATATGTCCGCATCAACGCTGTATATCACTCGATCTCAACTGAATCAGTTGTACTGCGGCTGGAGGACTGACAAGAATGGGTGGTGCTGCTGCTGCGACGGAGTGCGAGTATATTAGGGACATTTTGGGAGCAAACATTGTTTGGGGAAAATTGAATTTTTCCGTGCCTTCCTTCGGAGAAAATGAAAAGAGGAACGAAAAGAGGATAAGTGGAAGGAACAAGATTACAAAATCAAGTGAAACGTAAAGAAAAAATAAATGAATAAATAAATGACACCCACCGTCGGCACAACCGGAGGCGGTACACGGGCGCACACCCGACACCTACAGTAATCATATTTTCAGCTTACAAAGGTGGTGCTTTTTGGGGAAGAAGCAAACGCAAGACGAAAGAATTTTATAGCTTCTTACGTTTGTTAATCATAACCTCAGTAGTTATGCAAACTCCGAAACGTTTTATCGTCGACGTGTGATTTTGCCACAAACACAGCGAAGGTTTATTTAACCTTGCTTCTGGATTGGGGCGTTTAACCTCAAATGCGTGGGTGGTATGCACGGTCGCTTGTGCCGGCTGACTTATCCCTCGTCGGGGCTTCTCGTTCGCCTCTGTGCAGCGAATATTGATGTGCCGCCGAGCTAGCTTAAAGTACCCAAAATCGTGCGATGAAAGTAATTTTGTTGGCAACAAGTACAGTGAAGGATGCTAGGAGGCACACACATATGTGTGCCCGTCGGAAGGATGAGAATTCGACCAGGGATTATCCATGGAAATGATGAAATAACCGCGGTGCAAATATTAACGCGCACCGAAGGGAAATGGCAGTAATCTTTGTAATATCTTCAGATCTAGCATGTTCCAACTAGACGCGGAATTGTACAATTTCGAATCAATATGGTTCGGCAGCACAATGATTTTTCGTCGACATTGTATAAAAATAATAAGGCCCAAGGCCTAGCTTCTCAGCAACCACTCGTGTTGTGCGCGGTATTGTTCTTTCACAAGCGGAAGGGACGTACAGTTTTACGCCGACTCCACGACGGTCAAGTTTGAGAAGCTTTTTTCCAGAATCTTTGAGCATTGTCAGTGACTCGAAAGATGTGGAGTCGTGAAATTATTTTTGGTCGCACAGGCCGGGAATCGGGTTGGGGTCGACGCACATACCCACAACGGCACGATTTAAGCGATTTAAAAATTTATTTGAACAGAATTGTTTTTTACAATTGAGATTACAACTAGACAAACTAAGGGTTAGGGTGTTGGCTCGACAATAGGGGCCCAACTGATGTACTTTGTTTATTTAATAAATAATTATTATCGTCGGTTAATTGTTTATTTTTTATGTCCTACAATGGCTGGTGCTTACATCGGGTTGTTCAAGTCGGTGTGTCCATGGTGGTCACTTTGGGATGGGGTGGTGATGTGTTAGCCGACTTAGCCTCGATGGTGATTGCTATCGCTGCTCTGGTAGAATCCATGCAGCTCGTACATCGCTGGAAAGTTCTGCTCATTTAGCAGATCTAACGCGTTGAGGTAGCGTTGTCCGGGGATTGTGTTTCTCAGGTTCCTCGTTAGGATGGTTGTTGATGTCTAGTAGCTGCTTTCTGAACAGTGTCACCTAATACTGTTGCAGGGGGATGAGCCTATTGTTTCTGTGGTGTCTTTGACGATCCCTGTCGTATGTGAGTCTGGTACATATTCGCAGTATTTTTCTCTCAAAAATTGCGAACTTCGTAAGGGTGGTCTTAGAGATGGTGTGCCACATTGGGAAGCAGTACGTTAAGATCGGCCGTATAAGCTGCTTGTATAGCGGCAGTTTTGTCCTCTGGCTTAGTCCATTTTGCTTGCGCATCAATCGTTTGTTGATATTTCTACACCGTTTGGGAGCACTGACATTTGGCTGCTGATCTGCATCCACCTCTGGATGGCCGCCTTAAGCACATAAGTACCGATTTCCCAGCATTGATACGAACACCCTATTTGGAATAGTAGTCTAATTCGTTCGCCGTTTGGATTTCGACGCTTCGCGCGGCTATCCGCGGTGACGTCGAGCTGGCATAAGTCAGCGAGTCATCTGCAAATAGACGGCACTTCACTGTGTCGGTTGGATGTGGTTGATCTGCAGTGTAGATGTTGATAAGCCACGGTCCCAGCTTAGATCCTTGTGCAACTCCCGCCTTGGTTCTCCGGTCTGTTGACTTGCTGTCTTCAACTGAGGTGTAGAATCTTATGGAATGCAGAAAGCTGTAAATTAGTCTGATGAGGTTGGAGGGGAATCCCTCCTGGTTCAGAGTCCCTCAATCCAGACCGCATCGAAGGCCTTTTCTGCGTCCAGGAAGCAGGCGACGGTGACCTGGTTATTGTTCAGTACAGCTACAACATCGTGGTGGAACTTCATTAGAGGATGTAGCGTTGAATGTTTTTCCCGAAATCCGTACTGAATAGTTCAAATGAGGTTTAGGTCGGTAGACCATCACTTTAGTTTTCGCACTTCCAGGTTCTCCAGGATCTTGCTTATATTGCTCAAGAACGATATAGGCCGGTATCCTGAAACACTGGCAGCGTTCCCCTATTTTGGTATTGCGACAATTTTAGCTATTTTCCACTTGCTAGGAAAGTAGCAATTGTTGATGCAATCGTTCATGATGATTGTGAGAAGTATCATCACCGTTTGTGGCATTCGTGTCAGGACGAAAATTGTCAGCCCCGGCTGCTTTCCTTCCTACCGCGTTCCGACACATGATGTTCGTGCAGTTCGACTCATTGAGAACAGCTTGGTATTCGCTTCCTCGTGTGTTCAGCTCCTGGTGGTGTATTCGCTGGAGTCTTTTCCTCAGCCTTTGCCTGTGGTGATAAAGGTTTTGGATATGTACGGGTAAGTGACTATACCTGTCTCTTCTTGTCCTGGAACTTTTTTGCTGGTCTAAGGCGTTCTTGATTGAGTTCTCGAGTCCTTCAACCGCTGTGCCAATCTCCTGCTTGGCGAGGTTCCTTGTTACTGGCGGTATGTGGATGTTCTCCAGTATATCGTCTTGTAGCTTAGCTACATCCAGCTGATGTAGGTTGACGAAGTCCCCTTCTGGTCGGCTGTTGGTAAATATTGAATTTTCCAAGTTGATTACCAGTTTGACCACCTCGTGTTCGGAATCACTCGTTAGTGTCGAGAAGTTCGAAAGACAGAAAACCAGCAATGGCGAGGTACATCGTTTAATGCACAAGCGTGAGATTTTGACTCTCGTCCAGCGATTTATTGAATGAAATCACAATCTGTCAGAACGCTCCATGCTAACTGGCATAATGGTGAGGAATCTGCTACTTAACTGGTATAATGGTTTAGAAATATGCTTGGTTTGTTGGCACGACTACACGGAAAGTGTCATAATTTGTTATAATGTGTTAATTTCGTACGCAATCATTGAAATTGCTTTTTTTGCAGGGGAATTCGGACAATTTCGATCCCGAAATTACTCAATTCCATCTAAGAGAATAAGTCACGTCCCTTTCAGCAAACGGAACTATTTAGAGTGGCTTGATCTATAGTGTGAACCTAATGCTAGGCAACGTTCTGAAGAAGAAATAAGTCCTAAAGTACATAGCTAACAAAGATCAGCCTGTTAACAACACCAACGGCAGCACTCGAACATATCCTTTTCTCCATACCCTTTGACCTCTACAGTGCAACCTTAACAGCTCTGTGAATCAGTGAAGCCGGGTTAAGGAGGGAATAACCATACTCTGACGCTTTCAAAATCAAAGAACGTCACAGCAAATGGACTACCTGACACCAAGATTAGCCCGAGAGATGACATTGCACTTACATTTCCCAGACCGGAAACATTGGCAAGAATAATTGGCAGCAGAGGATGGTGATATCACGTTGCACACTGATGGCTGAAAGACTAGTGCGGGTACAGGCGAAGGGATCTTCTGTAACCGACTGCAGCATACCGAAGTGACTGCGGAACACGAGGTAGTACTTGAGTTGAAAGAACCCTACGTAATCAATAAATCGATCGATCTCTATTTTTTCCGAGATCCAAGCGGCTAAAAATGCCGAAGCATCGGACATCTAGACGACGAAACTGGATGGAGACAAAGTGTCAATGAAATATCCTTGGTAAACATGGTGACCCTATGCTGGGTACCAGGGCACACTAAGCATCTAAGGAAACGAAAAAGCGGACAATCTGAGACAGAGTCTGAGCTGGGAGAATGTTTATCGCCTGGATAGAGCCAGAGCCTTCATTTCATTGCATGTATTGCTTATAAAGGGGGATTTTTTAAAAGCATAAAATTCAGAAACATTCATGAAATCTTTATTTGAATCGATAGTACGGTCCATATAATTTAATGTTTGAAGATCATTTCATGAAAATGTTGACCTTGACTGCGCCTCAAATGGTCCATCCGCTTTGCATGCGTTGTTCGTTTGTAAGACGATTCATGGTTAAATTATAGACGAAACTGAAGATGTTTGACAGTGAAACAAAACACGAAACAAGAATATTAGCTTCTTTTAGAAGTGACATACATGTCAGTTCTGTGCCATCCTCCGACGCGTGCACTTGTCTCCGTCGATGCATAACGCGTAAAAAACGTGAACTCCGCGCCCCGCCACCAAAAACAATCACCAGTATCAAGCCCAAAGCAAACGCATGGTATGACTCAAGCTCCAAAGAGGCTATCAGGTTGAGATAGTTGAATTTCCGGATATACAAAGCAAACCCTACTGAGAAAAACCGGAATGATTTCAAACGGGCCAGAAATGTCTGTAATGCAATTATAAGACGTGTGAAATTCTCGTATGACCAAAAGTTGAGGCAAAAAGTGCTACAATGTCCCGAGGGTAGCAACAACTTTTGGTCATTTGTAAAAAACGTAAAGAATTTCGCCTCGTCTTCAATTCCCACGCTCATTTGCAATGACATCCCAGCTGTCAGCTCTTTAGACAAAGCGCGTCTTCGTCGCGGCGCAATTTGCAGCCAACTCAACACGGCCAGATTCCAATATGTCGCCACCTGTACTTGAGAGCGTTGATTTCACCATGGAACAAATCCAGTTGCAAGAGTACTTAAAGATCTCGGCGTCCACTAATCCGCTGGCCCGGAGGGTATTCCCCCTGTTCTTGTGCAGATGTGTGCTTCTGCGCTGGCAAAACCACTGTGTAAGCTTTTTCATCTATCCTACTCTTTAGGTCTCTTTCCGAGCAGATGGAAATCAGCATTTGTCCAACCCGTACCATCACCCACCTCGTACCGACCCATAGCACTTACGTCTATTCTTTGTAAGGTCATGGAAACGCGTCAACTTATGAAATATCTCGAATCGCGGAAGCTTAATGACCGGCAGTATGGTTTCCGCAGCAACAGGTCCAGTAGTGATCTGATAGCTTATCTCACCGAAAAGTGGAACCAATCTTTGCACAATGCAGGCGAAAGCAAGATCGTTGCGCTTGATATTTCCAAGGTATTTGACAGAGTTTGGCATCAAGCTCTCTTGTCGAAAATGCGTGTCTATGGTGTCAATGAATCTCTCGTTCAATTGATTAGAACTTACCTTTCGAACCGTTCAATTGAAGTGTTTTTGGATGCGTTCAAGTGCGATGTCCACCAAATAAATGCTGGTGTTCCCCAAGCCTCTGCCTCCGGCACTCTTTCTCATTTTTTTAAAAATTAAATCCCATCCATTCCTTCGCTGATGACAGCAGCCCTCAGCTTTTCATATTAGTTCCAAGACTCACGACCCCGCCCTAGGGCCGTAGAATTGGAACGGCAGCTTATGTTAAGCACATTGAATTCCGATCTTGACAGCATATTTAACTGGGAAAGAACCATCGAGTGGAATTTAATGCTGTCTGCTGTCACTCAAGCGAAGTGAGCCATTATCCATGAATGGCGCCTGTGTGAAACCGGAAAGCTTTCCATCCTTGGTACGTGTATCATTACAACACTTAGTTGGACCGATCAGATATTTGAGGTCGCCAAAAATGCTGCGAAATGTTTACGTTTCCTCAATCTATGCAAGAAATACTTCACCCCTTCGACGTACATATAAATAATTCCAAATGTGGAGCTTCATTTATTCAAACCAAGTAAAATCCAAATAGACTTAGAGTCGACCCGCATGATCGAATGAAGGGGTTGCGTCAGTAAACCACGCACGAGTGATCTCCAGGCAACTCGATCCTCCGCCATCGAACATTGAAATGCTCGCTTACAAAATGGTTTAAAGGGTGTTGGCTATATTTGCACGAATGCGTTGACCCGCGGCGACACAGTTTAAATTTTGATCGACTACTGTCAAGACGGAACAGATTTTTAAATTCCAGAAGGGATATTTATTAAGGCAGGCATATTTTTCGAACTGTCAAGACTTAATTCGAAGTGAAATTCCAAAGTTGGCCGAAATTCCCAATACCTTTAAAAATTCCGGGTGAGTGATTGTCAGATTTCCTGGCGAAACTGACAATAGGGCTGCTAGATACTGATCTAGCGAGGTCCCTGTCCTCTTGCGCCATTGGTTGCCAGTGTCGTCCAACAATTGAGAACTTTCGCCAATTCCTTTTCGTATCCGCCGAGATCTTATACGATGTCGAAGAGGATCGACGAATTAACGGCACCCTGTTGGAGATCATTTTTTACATCAAGAATACCTGTGGAGGTCACGCCATTCTTGGCGTCGAATCTTCTATGAGTAAGCATGGTACACAGTAGGTACACCAGTGGTTTGCTAATGCTTAGCCGGTTGAGCTTGTAAAAAAGACAATCAGGCATCACAGGGCTTCTCCAGGTCCATCAAGCAGGTCCATTCTTTCTGTCTTTTGTTCCATTGGATATCCGACACCAGTTTCGACTCGGCATGAATAGTGTCATGCACCGCTTTGAAACCGAATTGGTTATCCGGAATTATATTTTTGTCCTTAGTCCGGTTGATCAGAGCTCTATTTATATCACCTTCTCGAATGCCTTGCTGATGTTCGGAAGGAGGCTAATTGACCGGAGGTTGCAGGGATTCGAAGAATCTTTTCCTCTCTTCTCTAAGGTTTGCATCATCGCAGTTTTCTAATAAAGTGCGTTATTCAAAGCAACAGGATTGTGTACATATTAACCATTTCTAGGGGTTCTTGGCACAATGTTCGAGAGTATGTCGACGCCCACTGACTGTTTCTTCTTTAGTGATTCGAAGACCGCTTGGAGGTCCGCCTTCGATATGAGCGGGGGATGAGCCCCTTTGTCGGATTCATTAACTTGGTCTCCATCCAGTTTAAGGAAGCATTTTAACACGATGTGTCCCGATAGTTAGCGTGTCGCCATTTTTGTGGATAGGAAAACTCAGACCGATGACGCACTATTAAGATATGACCCACATTTCCTCTCTTCTCTCAAATAGACAGACAACTTTAACCTCTTCTCAGTTCCAGGAAGCTAGCAGTCAGCCAGCTTTTCAGAGGAAAAGGACACCCAGCCTGGTGTCAGCAGTGGGTCGAAGGTGAGTACAAGAACAGGGTCTGAGGATTTGCCCACAGTGTGTATCATATCTTTAAGTCTATTCGATCACCATTTATTGCTCACAAATGCCCCCCTTTCTTTAAGTACTCCTCCTTTGGATAGCCTTCACATGGCATACAATGTCGTGCACTCTTTTTTTGTTTGCAACGGAATCCCACCTAAAAGACGGGCGTTTTTTGAAATAAAAAACAAGTGCCTTCCACCAAATTCCTTTCAATCTAGTTAACCTTTGTGCTGAAAACTTAACTGGCTACACTTGTGTTTTTCGAACACAATACCTTCCAGGCTCCATTGCGTGTATGCACCAAATACACACAAATTGAAGTGGCAAACAAACACATTTATGGATTAAGTCTCACCCCTTCGACAGAATGAAGAGCTTCACATGGCAAATGGAAGCGTGAGTCCCGAGAGAACGCTGCAAAAATCTTTTCGTTTACCTTTAAGGACATTCAGGGGTGGCCTTTGATTAAAAGTGAACAACAAAATGTTCAAGCATTCAGCAAAAGGTTAAACCACACTTTAAATGTGACCCCTTTTCCGTAAGCATTTGCCAGCACCTAGTGCTTCATTCTGTGTCTATCCCACCCACACGGCCCACACAGCCCGGTGTCGCACAGCAAGTTACTTGTGTATCGTCATCGCCTTCATCGTCTCCTCCTCCGTCCGTTTTATACGGTTTTAGCACGTAAAATGTGATGTGAAGCCCCACATTACTTCGGGTCGGTGTCGCATATTAGGTTACCTCCTTTGGCTTGCCTTGAACAGGAGTGCACAAATTTCTGGTGGTGTACAATTCGAAAAATTTATAAAGTTGTTTTATGCATCGCCACAATGTTTTGCTGCTGCCGCCGCCAACCCCTCGCAGCCACTGTAGTCATTGGTCTTTTCTTCATTTTGACTCTAAGCCCTGAAAGTTCGCAGTCAGTTGACATTGATGCAATTTTTCGCCTCGTCCCCCTGCCCGTGTGTGCTTGCTGGTTAGTGTCTCTGGCTCTTGGCATTTTATTTTAATATATATATATGCACTTTTTTCATTTTGTTTTCGTTGTGTCCTGCAGAGCAGATTTAAGCACAGTCACACCTACACATGGGGCTTCACTTAATGTCCACATGCATGCATACGTGCAGACATATGTGCTTGCGCTTGTTCTTAATTGATTTTCCCTTTCGCTCTCTGATTCAATTTGCAACCATGGAAATCCTTTTAGTGTACAATTTTCCACTGTCATGAAAATCCTTTGAAGCAATCTCGTTCATAGGCAAAGCGCCCGCTATATGAGCCATGTGAATGCTTTATGGCACCGCCCCGGTGGCAGGGGCAATATATTTTACTTTGGTTTTAATTTAAATAAAAAAATATATGTATGTATGTAGCCTCCATCAGGAGAAAACAGACGAAGGACGATGACGACAAAAAAAAAAAAAACGAAGGAAAAAGGATTAAACTTCAAGAAGCGAGGGACGAGTGAGCGTCTATCAGGGCGCAGAAGATGAGGCAGGAGCAAATGAATAACCATGGAAGACCGAACCAGGGAGCGCTTCCTTTGTGTTTATCTCCTTAAACGGAGTAATGTACCTGTAACAGCGGGCGGTGAGGACGATGCCTGGTTTTTATATTTAACAGCAGCGTCTTTGGTTGGTGTTTCCTTGTATCCCCCCAGTGCTGTTGTGCTGTTGTGGCGGTGTGGATGCCACTATCACCCTTTGAAGGATTTAAATGAATTCTCCGCGGAAGGAGAAGGGAATGGACGCACACATTTGTAACAATACCAGATTTCTTTTGCGTTTCTGCATGCATTTTCGTTTTTGTTTCACTCCCCGGCTAGGCGTTTACAACCGTGTTCTGCCCAGACACGGGTGGTGAGTAGGGCGGCTGGATGTATAAACTCTGCCTGTTGTCATGTTTCCCAGCAAATATGCAGAAATGAAACAAATTAAAGTCGTAATACTTTGCATGCCTGCCTGGATGCAATTTCATGTGTATTACCGGAATATTTGGCTCCGTCTGCTCGCGCCCATGCCGTCACAACTCTGCATTTGTTCTCGTTTACGAATGCGATTAAATTCATCCTTAAAGCCGCAACCCACTTTTGCCGGGATCGATATTTTACTCCATGCCATCGTTCGTCGTTGTGCACGGTGTCATTTTATGGTGACAGTACAATCTTTTATTGCATGTGCGTCGTAAAAGTGTTTAATCTGTTATTTTTTTATTCCTGCAAAAAGGGAACAAATGAGGAAAGCGCAACGTTTACGCTGGCATTCACGAGCATTTAGATAATGGACTTGTCACTTTACGTCGAGGCATCCGAGTCTAATTTAAAAAAAAAAAAAACAAAAAAGGAAGGCATGTCGCCTTGTGGATTTTTACTCGCATGTCTGCATGTGCATTAGTTATAAGTTATTGTTGCGATGAGACTCTCCGAGGCAAGCATTTCGATGAATACTAGATTGGAAGCGTGAATCCTTAAGACGAAGATTACACTTGCCAAGATTGGCATCGCGTGGCGTAATTTCTGCGGAAGCCGATGAATAATTCAGCGCTAATTAAAGGATTGTTGGGGATTACATGGCGGGGTGGCGTGTTTTTGATGAAGACCTGATAAACAACCCTGCGACTGTGTCATTATGTTCTAAGGTGTCATTTAGGAAAACTGAAGACACTGCGTGGACGAGAGTCGGTAATTTGAGGTGAAATGTGGAGGCCTTTAATTAAAACTTCACGTTACAGTGTTCACACAGCAATCGTCTCAAACTCGGGGTACTACTCCTCACTTGTCACGTGAAAATTTAAGAATTAAAGACAGACTTGGTGGACTCGACGATTGTGTTTTATTTTCCCTTTTTGCAAGCGGTGCAACATCGGGAAATTTTGAAGAATGAACACATCGTTGTGAGATTTTGCTGACGGAGTTAGTTGGTATATCCAGTTGTGGACAGCTCTACAGAGGTTCTGCGTGACATCATCGCGGCCACTAATTAAGTATTAAGGCTCAACTATAAGGCGCATGAGTGTACATCAGCTAGTGTCAAACTTTAACGGAATATTTCGTAATGTTTGCAAAACACACACGGCTAGCCATAATGAGCATATACGCTCATGGCCATGTCAGAAATTCTAGAAAGACTATTTCTCATGTTTCCAGCTCATTTATGTGTGTGTATTTACGAATTATCAGCTAATTTGTCCACTTTCTCACATGTTCCCTTTTAATTGTCAAATGCGCATAAGCGGGATCCTATTCGGAGCGCACTAACTCAAGCTTAACAAAACATTTGTGTGGCTTGTGCCAGCTGCCAAATTCACATATGCTTAAGGAGGTGTTCGCAGTCGTTCATAAACGCCATTATAGGTTGCCTCATACGAGTGGGTACATTCGTTCACTCATCCAAGCGCGGTTGACACTAGCTCATGCTCCCTCATGCGCATTATAGTTGGGCCTTCACAGAGACAGCCAACTTCTACCTCTCTTGGCGCTTAAAACCATTGGCCAAACAACCATTTTGTACATCGTTTTCTAAAGCTAAATTGACCAAGAGATTGACCAGAGAAGGGCATTCACATTATTCCATGAATAACAGGCAAATCCGTCGATGGGCTAGGCTGATTGACCAGCTGCGAAGTAGGCCATCTCTATAAATGCCCAAACCCATACAATCCGTAGCATACCGTTGAAATTTAGACCAGATTATTTGTCAAAGTGCTTGCATACAAATTGTGTGGTATAAAAGTTAACCATGAAAAAAAAAAAAAATATTTTATTGAACAGCATATCAAGAGATCAAGGCACCAGCAAGCAATGGCTTTAAAGAAAGTTACTGGAACTGAAAAAAAAATAATTTTACGGCGATATGACAAAAATGTTGTTAGCATGTGACATACCGTTGGATTAAATCAATATGCCCGAGTTCCAGAACTTCATAGAGTCGACTCTAAGAAAAAATTACGTTGGACATTGCTACTTTGAAGTGCTCCACAAAATCCGAGCTGAAGTTGGTGACGAACATTTTTGTGTATCCTTCGATGAAACGACAGACACAGCAGGCCGGTGTGTAACAAATGTAATTGTTGGGCCTTTGCGAGCGTTAACGTCCGAGGTTCTGGTGAAATTATACTCAACCACCATTGCCCAGCTGTTTGACGGTTGCTTTGGCCAAATGAACTAAAGCGCGAGAAAGTTTTGTTGTTCGTAACAGACGCTGCACCGTGCATGATAAAGAGTGGTAAGTCATTTGCATTGTATTCGAAAATAATTCTCGTAACTTGCGTGGTGTGCATAGAGTCTGTGAAAGCAAACGCAGTCACTACTCAAACGTTGACGCCTTCGTATCGAACATGAAGAAAATATTTTCAAAAAGTCCATCCCGGATTGCTGTGTTTAAGGAGATTGAACCTGCATTGCCGCTACCACCTCAACCCGTGAGTTTGCTGAATTTACATTACATCAGGTGTTCACTCGCTGGGGTACTTGCCTCGAGGCAGCAGTATATTATGCGGATTATTTTTCTCGGATCAAACAAATTCTAAGCGTTCTTGAAGACGATGCAAGCTGTGTTGTGTTTGCAAAGGAATTGATTGAAGATGAAGCAGTACAAGCGCAGCTGGCGTATATCAAAGTCTTTTCATATTCAAAGAATTTTCGAAGTATTACAAAAAACATGTATTTTGAGAGTCTCTACTTTTATGTTTGGCTAACTTTATTCTCATCAAGGAACATCAATTGGCGAGGTGGTACCGGTTTTGAAAAACACTCAAGGAAACTTAAAAAAGAGCAATGGGGCCGATTGCAAAGGAAGACATGAAGAAGTTTACTGCCGTTTTTAATGCAAATAGGGGACTGAAAACTATTGAGCAGATACATTCTGTAATGAACGGCGACGTGAATTCCAAGCTTCCAGAAAACATTGATGTTGATAATGTTGAAAGCTTTAAATGGGCTCCACTTGCTTCAGCTGAAGTAGAAAGGTCATTTCGCAAGGCGCTTCTAAGAGACAGCCGGAGAAGATAATTGCCAGAGAATTTCTAAAAACTCTTGGTAGTTCATTGCTAATACAATTAAATGTAAGGTCCTTTTTTAATTTTTAATAAATTCACTTTTTTGCCTTTGTGTTTTGGTTTGCCTTTCTTTACTTTTTAGGTCAACAAAATTCGGTCCCTGATCATTACATCGGAATCCGCACCAGGCATGTCGTCCCTTTCCAGAACCATACTTGTATCCGATTCTGAGGTTGATATTTCTTTTAATATCTTTCTTACTATCTTCTTTTGAAGCTTTTTAACAATTTTTTTGCGAAATTTTTTTCCTTCTCTCGGGGTATCAGTGGCAATTAAACTTCTTCCTTTTTTCTATATTGTCGGTTTATTTCCCTTGGCTTAGCTTTCATGGGTGGTTTGAACTGTGGAAGGACTTACAAGTTCTTATGAAATGACATTTTCAAGCTCTTTTTGCTAATGGATAGTAACCCCGGTCTGATCAAGGCTTTCAACTTCTGATTGACATGGCGATCAATGACTGAACTGGGTACAAAATCGAATTCACCAAAAACATTCCGATCGAACGGGTATATGCCGGTTTCTTTTGAAGGCGTTGATGATTGATGTAGGTGTTATGGCCTTTTGGTATGCCTCACCAATTAAAGCGCCCACGTCATATATAGTAACAGGCTGACGTGGATGCCTCATCATCCAAGTGTACATGCTGGCGTCGTAAACGCTTTAAAATGTCTTACAAATTCCAACATCGAGAGGCTAAGTTTTATGCAATGAATGGGGGTGGTAAGGTTAACATATTTTTTTTTCGCCATTTCTAAGGACTCAATTGAGAGATGAGATTAAGTTATATAAGTTATACGTACACACTGAATCATTGAATCCCTGTGTACCACTTTCAACTGATTTCATATTCATAAAATATTTCAAATCGACAAAAATTTTAAAGTCTATACAAGCAAAAGCACAAGATACAGTACACAATTTTTTAACAAGAACACTAGAAACAGAAACAAAACAAATTCCTTACCTATGCAGAAAACACAAACACCCAAGCACAACCATCGGCACCACACCCCGATCGAGCAGACTGATAGTTCGTTGCAAGGTGTAGTCAAAATGTGTTCAGTTCTCATTCCCAGAATCATTTTAAAATAAAAAGGAACAAAATGAGAGCAAGTTATTCAATGTGTTCCCTGATCCACTGTCGACACCTTTACCCTAAGTATAATGCACATTCTCTTGTATTATTTTGCATGATAATAAGTTTACCATTTCATCCTTTAGCTACATGGCTCACGGAGGGAATAAACAAATGCTTTCAAGACTTGCGACGTTCTTTGGGACGACGTTTTTGGGCATTTATTGTCACCGTTGAAGACCGAATTAGCGCGCAATCTGCCAAGAAAGTTGAGAAAGGTGCTGTTGACAAAGACAAAGACAATTTGTTCGAACAATGCGTCCAAGAATGAATTTCCCCTGAAAGACCAAATAAAAGATTATTTGCTTTATTAAAATTTTTATATATAATTTTGTTATATTATGTATTCAGTTTCTTTGAGAAAATAATATTCATTCAGAAATAAGAAAAATAATCACCGCGATTACGAAAGTGGTTTTCCTCCGCCTTATTCTCTTAGTCGTGTCACCAAAAAATATGTGTCACTTCGACAAGTCTGTACTCTCTTAGTCACTTCATGTGACATTTGCCTCACAAAATCCCAGCTTATGTTCGGGAATTTAGTTAGATTCTCCGTGGAATATGCGGAGTTCTTCTGCTGTATCCTCAGGTCCCTGAGTCTGCAGTGCCTGTTAGGATACGGAGCTTGTTCGTGCTCATCCTGATACACGCCTCAAACCTCTTTCGATTACGCTGACCCAAGAGTTTCTTGGCCTGCTCATGTTATGAGCGTTGTTCCAGGTATCTGTCCGGTTTCTTCTTTCTATGTCTCGCTGCGGACATGGTCTCCTACGGGCCGGATGCTCCTTTCCCAACGGTTGAGTCGGCCATTTCATTCCCTTGCACCACTGTATGGCCAGGTACCCATCAGAGTATAACTCTGTTTCTCCTGTTCAACTCGTTGAGTCTTCCCACACAAGCTTCTATTAACAGAGATAGCCCAGTGACTATTCCCATTCCCACAGTGCTGCTTTTGTTTCTCTTTAAGATCAAGCTGTCTGATTTTTGTTTTTGGATCGGGACGAGGCCAGATTTGTTTGGTTATCGGGCTTGTGATGCCCGTTTCCCAACTAGCATTGACTTTTTGTATACTCAGAATATTGCACTGTAACTTGTAGCTGCCCAGGGGGAGCCTATGTCACGGGGTGGTTTCATCAACTGGCAGTTTAGTCAGCTTCACAATATGTCTTTCCCAAAATGTCTAATAGCCTGGCACCTAGCACAGGCGAATGGGAAACTATTGGGATATCTCTTCAAGAGACGCGCGACCGTTTACGACTACCTTAGAGTTTATAGAGAACGATTTCAGGGATAAAATTGCTGCATGGCTATCCGCGCAGATAGAGAAATCACGGGCGGATATCACGTTCCACCTCAACCAGAACATGGCTTCTCTAATCGCCATCATTTCCGCCTAGAAGACTGCAGTGATTGGGTAGACAAAGTTCATTGTTTAAATTAAGATGTTCGCCACTTTCTGCTGCATCTTCCGCCTTAGATCCGTCTGTGCGGAAGTGTATGGCATTGCCAAAGGGTATATTGCAGCACTACCACAGGTCTCTTTCCGGTGTCAGGGTTTCGATGTGTTTCTCTGCGAAGTATCTAGATGAACTATAGCCAAGGTGAGTGAGGGTAAGGTGCCGTTCTATTAAAATTGTTGCATGCCCAAATGTGTTATCACACCACTGAGAACATGCCTCTAGTCGTATTGCACAGTTGGTTGCTATTTCCTTATGAAATATTTCTGTGGGAGTAAGGTTTCATTTCATTTATTTATGTTTATCGCTGTATCTTAACAATATTCCCCCATATTCTCTTAGTCGTTCCACCCAATAATTTGTGTCACTATGACAAATTTGTATTCTCTTAGTCACTTCATGTGACATTTGTCACTCGCACGACTAACGTGCGTACTCCCTTAGACACATGAGACAGCTTGCATGTTTATGGGTGACGTCAAACGACGTAGGATAGATATGTAAGTTTTAACCGAAATTTTGTATTGACAGGAATAAAAGTTGATTAATATGTTCATGTTTAGTGTTAAAATAACAACAAACCAACAATTTGAGTGCATGGTCGCTTTAATAGAGGATAATTCCAATCACTCCCAGAAATCCAAATTTCTAAGAAAACGAAACGCCTGCCTTGTCCTTTTTCTTAGCTTTCAATGAAATGTAATCCATCAGATACGCACACCAGTATATCAGAGTTCTGAACCACAAGAATATACGAACTATACAAAATATCGAATACAACCACCGAAATGAAAGGTTAGGGTGTTGGATCAACAATAGGATCCCAACTGTTTATTATTATTGTCGGTTAATTGTTTATTTTTTATGTCCTACAATGGCTGGAGCTTACATCGGGTTGTTCAGGTCAGGATATAATGATTGCCATGGCTGATCTGGTAGAATCCATGCAGCTCGTTGTTCGACGTCGTTGGAAAGTTCTGCTCGTTTAGCAGATTTAACGCGTTGAGGTAGCATTGTCCGGGGATTGTGTTTCTCAGGTTCCTGATTTCCGCGTTAGGATGGTTGTTGATGTTTAGTAGCTGCTTACTGAATGGTGTCACCATGTACTGTTGAACGGGGGTGATGCATGCTTGGTCGTAAAGCCTATTCTTGCTGTGGTGCATTTGACGGTCCCTGTCGAAGGTGAGTCCGGTACATATTCGCAGTATGTTTCTTTCCAAAATTGCGACCTCCATAATGCCGGTCTTAGAGATGGTGTGCCAGATTGGGAAGCAGTACGTTAAGATCGGCTGTATAAGCTGCTTGTATAGCAGCACTTTTGTCCTCTGGCTTAGTCCAGTTTGCTTGCGCATCAAGGGATAGATGCGATGGAAGCCTAGGTTGGCCTTCTTAAGGGTCAGTTTCGAATGACTGTTGGACTGAACAACTTTTCCGTGAAGTTAACACCAAGATACTTCACCTTTTCGTTAGTTGATATTTATGTACCGATAGTTAGTACTATCTTTATGCATCGATATTTGGGTGCTGATCTGCATTCATCTCTGGATGGTCGCCTTAAGCACATAAGTACCGATTTCCCAGCATTGATACGAATACCCCATTTGGTATAGTAGTCAAATTTGTTCGCTGTTTGGACTTCGACCCTTCGCGCGGCTATCCGCAGTGACGTCGAGCTGGCATAAGCCAGCGAGTCATCTGCAAATAGACAGCAGTTCACTATGTCGGTTAGATTTCGTTTCGGTGGTTGCATTCGATAATTTGTATAATTCTTGTATTCTTGTGGTTCAGAACTCGCTACCAGATTGTGATGGACTACATTTCAATAACAGCAAAAGATAAAGGATATTACTAACTAATGTGCCGTGTACCTCAAACGCATTCCAGCTTTGATCCTTGTGCAACTCCAGCCTTGGCGCTCCGATCTGCTGTCTTCAATTTAAACGCAGAATCTTCTGGAATGCAGAAAGCTATGAATTATTCTGATGAGTTTGGAGAGGAATCCCATCTGCTTCAGCTTGTTGTTTAATTTTTTTAAGAAAACGAAACGTTTGCGTTGTCCTTTATCTTTGGCTGTCATTGAAATGTAATCCATCACAATCTTGTACCGAGTTCTGAACCACAAGAATACAAGAATTATACAAATTATCGAATACAACCACCGAAATGAAATTAATCCCACTAGAAGGTACAAATCTGCAGCATATGTTGGCAACTAGCTGAATTTTTTTGGGCTGAGGAATTGATTGGTTATTTGTCACCTCACTTGAATTCCAGAATACGAGTTTGATGTGAGGTGACAGAAACATGCGAGACGGCAATTTGTCACCTCGTTTACGAGAATAAAAGGGACTAAAACAACACGTTTTGGGATTCGAGTTTTAACACCATTCCAGTTAAAACACAAAGAAAGCTCATATACTTACTTGCTTTTCCATTGAATGTGTTCACAAAATTCAAACCGCCTTCTTTTGTAGTTTTAATAGACTGAACCGACTTTCAGATTACCGATACCAGAAATGAAGTATGATAGAGATGGCCAACTTCTACCTCTCTTGCCCCTTACAATTTTTGACAACCATTTTTTATCAGAAAGTCTATGAAATTCGTCGTTGGGTTAGGGATCAATCAGCTGTGAATTTGGGCATCTCTATAATATTTCATTTCTGGTTTACAGCTGTAAGTAAATGTAAAAAAAAAACAAAAGTTGTTAAAGATGTGTGTCGTCCGGTTAGTACGACCATGTCGCCGGTCCCATAACCGTCGCGATATCCGGACTCGATTGTATCATCAAATAAAATGAGTGCTTGTGCAAGAAATTATCCTGCATTATCCCTTATTTAAGCATTTTTCGAACTATTTCTTGTGTGGAAAGATGAAAGTGAATATTTTCTTAGGCTGAAGCCTAAGGCAGGAATGCGCCCATAGTAGCTTGGCGCCCTGTGCATTTGCACATCCTATCATATGTGCAGATAAGGCCGGCCATCAGAGATGATGGAAAAAGAGATGGTCCAGTTCTACGTTTCTTTGCCCTCAGATTCATCTGACAACGTTTTTTATAACCTTTTCACAGAAAGGCGTCTGTGAATACGTGTGAGCTAAGCGAAGCTGACTACTCCCGCCTAACACCATTGCGTTGCTCTATACTTCTAACAAGTGTGCGTGACTTGAGAGCACAACTGCGATGGACTGGGGGTTTTCCACTGGCAAGACGAATATCTCTTCCTCCATCATCTCTGCCGGCCATGCACAAACGTGAGTTTGCCAATCTCAACGGCACAATGTCTATACTCAAGAGCTGACTGCAAGCGACGCAACTAATAGGTTAATTCCCTTAACTGTATGAAAATACTTATGCATGGGTGTACATAGAGCAGAGGTAAAATATGTACGCACTGTCCGGACTGTGGAGGGAACCTTTGGAAGGTGTCCGAAATATAGAGGTACATTGAAGAAGTAATTATTGTATATTACATTTAAAATGTTTTTTTTTTTTTAAATGTATTTAAAAAAAATGATTATAAAAAAATGAAAAAAATTGCTCAGGTTCATCATGCCCGTCCCACGAAACTTCAAACGATCTGGCTTTGTTCAGTTTCCCCGCCAAAACTATTCCCAGTCTACAGGTTTCAATGCTCACCAATGCTCTCCACATGATACGACAACTTTAATTTTCACGGAAGGACTGACAATGCCCCAAAGGACACAACTGCCAGGAAAGGCTTATCCATTTTCGCCTTTCGGAGATGACATTCATCCGTGAGTGCCCTGTCCACCATGAGAGGGCTGTACCGGGCACTAAACCAGGGGTAGCTGCAATCCACACCGAAAAAGTGAACCGAATTTCAACGCACAAACTAACTCCTCGGTCTTCGTGAATTGGAACATACAGCTCCCAGCTCAGACCGTTCGTATGCGTTTTCCACAGAAACGTTTTCAGTATTTATCTGGACCCCGGAATCGAGTCCCATTTGTGGAGACGTCTCCACGAAGCTCATTGCTACCTAGCCGGGAAGGAACTTTTAAATCTCGCTTAAAAGTTGTTTCCTTCACCATGAATGCACGTTAGCAGTTGCAATTCACCTCTCACCGGATTAGCATCCCGTACTCGGTAAGAAGAAGTTATCCCTTTCTGTGTTTTTCCGCCACGCAGTCAGACAAAGTTAGCAGGTGCATGCAGGCTACTTTAATCCATTAAAAATATCCTTTTCGTCCTCACGCTGCAGCACAATGCATGCATTTGTCGTTGCGTCACTTTGGACGGCAATTAGCGCTAAATGATGAATGGCTTTGTGCCTGGATTAGCCGAATGCGAACCCCTTCAGATAGAAGAAAATAATAACTCAGCAAAAATTCCACCCTCACCCAAAAAAAAGGGATATATCCTCAATCTCCCCCTCAGGATCCACCTCACGTACAGAACCGGAACCAGTGCCATGCCAATAAGAAAGCCAAGATGTGTGTGCCTAATCGCAGGGAAAATTCCCCGGCGCGTCAAACCTTAAATAACACAAAGTCGGTGTGGCACGCCATGAATGCATACATACGGACGAGTACGAGTCCTCGTGTGGATGTGTTACGGTTTAATGACACCTACAGGGGGTACGCATACACACAGTCATAGCGAGCGCCGCATAAATTTCATCTGATGCTTATAAAGTTAAGTAATACTCGTACCTTAACCACCACCATATCCAAGAACAGTAACGGCAACAGCAGCAACAGCACCCGCAGCAGCGCGGCAGTAGTGTGTGGCAGCGGCACGGGGGTGCCACCATCGCTATTAGCATCCGTAAAGCGCAAAGCACACGAACATACCTAACTCGGGCGGGCAACGTCGTCGTCGCAATGAGTCGAAAAAGGCAAGCTCCAATCTTATTACCGTTGTATTTACGTAAAATATGAACAGCTTTAGTGGTACATCTCTTCAACTTATTCGCACCCAACTCGACTCGCAGCGACTAGCTGCGGAAGGTGAGCCGGAGACCGTGGTGGTTTGTGGTATTGGATGCTGTGAGGATCTAGCAATATGCACGCCATAAGACGGGGATTGGGTGCTCGGTGGAAGCAATATGCACGCCCCAAGACGGGGACGACTGGGTGGTCGGCGGAATATTTCACGTTGCTGGTCGGTTAAATTGGAATTTTAATTACCTCTGCGGTAATGTGTATGAATTTATAAATTCACCGTGGCGAGGCGGAACAAAGAGAGGGAGAGAGAGGAAGAGATGAGAGAATGACAGCAAATAACCCCCACCCCACCGCCGCGCACAAGAAGGACTCTCCAACGACACCAACGTAGGGGGTGGCACGGAGCCGCGCGGCATGTAATGGGAGCATAGCGAAGCCAAAAAGTCATCTTTTACTCGGGTTGGCAATTCGATGTCATGCACTTAGGGTGACAGCGAACACCTTGTCTTCCGCACGAGGAAAAACCAAACGACAACGTGGCCCATTGTCCTTTCGCTGTAAAAGTGTGGTACCAGGAAATGAGCTCTGCTATTTTCGAGGGAGCAACGCGCGAAATTAGCACTATTCATTGTCGACACGTCTTGATTCGCGGAAGGGAGTCGCACAGAGCGGTTTCTCTTTTTTTTTTTTTGATTTTCTTCAGCTCAGCAGTGAATGTGTGAACTCTTGGGTCTCCTCGAACTTAAACGATGCACGTACGTACTTTTGGAAACAGAAGTTTGGGATCAACAAGTGCGGCATGCACAGCGTACGTGTGCTGAGGTACACTAAAAATCGACATGTGTACAAAAATTTGTGTAATTTTGGGTACTTTTGCACTTTTTTTTTACTTTGCACGTGGGTGTTTCAGTTAAGAGAGGATTTGACAGGATATGACAGGCAGCCACATTTGTCAACACACTTTTCTAGTGCGTTGACCATTATTCTGCTGAGTCGATTAGACTGTCACAGAAACAGGAACCTTTCCTTGATGAGGCAAGTGCGGGTCAGTTGCAGATGTTGCCAATCAAAGGTATAGCGGTGTCATGATCGAAAACGGACTTCGCTTCAAACCCCACATTGTGTAATGCAGTAAGAAGGCTACGATGATGCAGGCAGCACTCTCCCGAATGCTTTCGAACATCGGCGACCCTGGATACGCTCGCAGAATCATGCTGTCCAGAGTGGTCAGCACAGTCCTTTCGTGCGCTGTTATGTGCTGGCCCACTGGCAACAACTGATTGCAGGAGGAAGCTGTCACAGCAGTACAGGCTCTACGCAATCAGAGCCATCAGCGGCTGCCGAACCATCTCTGACGATGCGGCATGTGTACTAGCCGTAATGTTCCCCATTCCTCTTCATATTCCTCTGGGCAGCTTCTAGAGAAATCGTATAAGGCCTATTCTTCTCTCTTAGGCCAGTGTCCGGTGATTATCCGGAGGTCAGGGTGCTTGATCTTTTTGGATCAAGATGAGGCCAGATTTGTTTTGAGGTTCGACTAGTGATAGCCAACCATCTGGCATTGACTTTCTTTGCGTAGAGTTTATAGAGCCATACGAGAAAAAAGATTCCATCAACTGACAGTGAAGAGGAATGTTCGAGAGAAAAGAAAACGAAAGAGTGAAAAGGAACGCACTTTTAATCGTTCAGAGTTAACGAAAATCATGTACCTAAGCTAACATAAATACGAAAGAGATAGTAAGTATGCACGAGTCAAAATTAGAACACAAGTAAACGCAGAAAGAGAACATACTAGACTTCTCACAGTGCAAGCTTAGATTAGGTTAGGCTAAAGTGGCTGACGACATTTAGGGTAGCCACACTTAGGTCAAAAGATGGCCAGTTGTGTTACCACAAGATCTATCAGATCCTAATCCGCGAACCATCTGGAGCTCTTAATAAAGCGGTGAAGCTGACTGATGCTAATACTTCATAATTCAAATATGGGGCGTCCAAGTGACTAAATCTTGGCGGGCAAGGTTAACTGCTGTTTAAGCTTAGTGTAGAGTTGAATATAAACTTCACTCAAGCAGATTTTGTTCTCACACACAATATTTAATGGTGGTGTAGGTAAGCCTGTTATTCGCGTGGGTCCAAAAATTAAGTCCCGCACATTGGTTTTTAGTTACTTTGTTCGTTCATTATTTATTCTTAACTCCCTTCTTTCAAGCAACCAGAGATAATGGAGGGTGGAGATATCCAACTTTGGCCATTGGCCTGAATGGTGGCAGTATGCGAGCGTCAGATGGTCGGCCTGTCCCGCTTGGCAGCTGGTCGGGCTTAGCCCGAAGGAACTACGAGCAACTCGTCACCCGCTATGAGGATGGGGGGAAGTGCGCGCGAGGAGAAGAAGGCAAAGGACAACTGCATCGACTTAGAATAAGCACATGGAACGCCTCGTCGATCACAGGAAAGGATCCTGAGCTAGTTGAGAAAGCTGTCGTTAGGATACCGTGGGTATCGACGAAGCGAAGGGGATCTGGAACTGTGGATCGTTTGGACGGGTGGAAACTCTTCCTGTCGGGAGTTGCACCTCATATGTCTTCACTTCACTTCGGGAGTGGGGATACACACAAGTCCCAGGTTGGCAGGCTGGGTATTGGAGTGGATACCATTAGGCGGTAGAGTTGGGATCTTAAAGCTCAAGTTGTTTACACCAAATCTAGAGTCGAAGTACGCCCCTTGTTGATGCTGCCCTTAATATGGTAGCGGAGATGGATTCCTACATCGAGTATGATGATTTCAAAGCTCACGTGGGTGCGGATGTGAGGACATTGGGGAGTTTTATTGGCAGGAACTGTGATCCTCACCAGAACGCGAACGGAGAGAAGTTGTTGGACTTTAGCTGTGCAAATGGCATGTCCATAATGAACACTTTCTTTCCACACAAACGGATTCATAAATACACATGGTACCACCAGAGTCCTTATCAGAAGTCGTTGATAGATGTCTATGTGGTACCATGGTGTGGGAAACGTCTGGTTTGTGACGTTCGTGTGATGAGAGGGGCTGAACAGTCAGCAGGTCCTCACTTGGTGTTGTGTACGGTGTACCTCACTGATAAAGTACCTCGCCTGCCAAGGCGACCAAGAGTAGTTACAGGCAGACGGTGGGCGAAACTACAGAACAGTGAGTTACGTCTAAATTTTAATATCTAAGTTTGAGCGACTTCCAGAAGAAGAATGGCGACTGCTTTCGACAGCTGTCATTGCCTCTGCACGGGATGTTTGTGGAGTGAGGCAGTTTGGGGTGGCGGCTGGTGGTGAGAAAAGGACTGCGTGGTTTAAAACGCTCGAAGTTCATGAAGCCATCAGAGTGAAAAAGAAGAGCTACAGATACTGGATTCTATTGGGGGACTCTGCTTCCTGTGACCGGTACACTGAGGCGCGGAGTACCTGGAAATTGGCTGTGCGAGCAGTTTTAGCGCAGTCTTGGAAGGAGTTCGGCGAGAATCGAAAAAGGTGTTCTGGTAAACCATTCGCCGCCTCAGAGGAAGGCCGTTCAACATCATCGAAGGCGTCAAATCCAAAGATGGTGTGTTGCTTTCCAATGAGGTGGACATCTTACGCAGATGGAGCGAACACATTTCGGAGCTGATCCATCCCGAACAGGGCACCGAGGATGGCAGACCCGTAGCCTTGAGTAGAGCGGAGAATAGTCCAACGGTGAAGGAAGTCATTTTGGCGATTGAATCGCTAAAGGTTGTCAAATGCTTAAGTCGATGGGTAATGAGGGAGTTTTATGGTTTTATTTAAGTTCATTAGTGTCGCCTGGGAACGTGGAGAGACTCCTGGCGTTTGGCAAGCTGGGGTGATTGTCCCACTTTTCAAGAAGTGGGACAAAAGAGATTGCTCCATCTACAGGGGCATGTCTCTTTTAAGTCTCACCGGGACAGTCTACGCTAAGGTGTTGGAAGGGAGTTCTAGAGCTATGGTCGAGCCCAGGATGGGGGTGAACAGTGCGGCTTTCGTTTTCCGGTAGAAGTACAACTTACCAGCGTTTCACTCTAAGAATGGTACTTGAGAAGGCTTGGGAGTATGCCGAGCCCATCTACAGCTGTTTTGTGGACTTGGAAATGGCATACGACCTAGTTCCTCGAGTTAAACTCAGGAGTGTTCTGCAGGAGTATGGCATTGATGGTCCTCTTCTGGGGGCCATTCAGTCTCTATGCAATACCGTTCACCGTGGGCGTTGGACTTTGCCAAGGGTGCGTTTTGTCACCTCTCTTTTTTATTGTATATATGGACTGGATGTTGCGGCGCAGCCGAGGCGAGGAATGTTTCACATTGGGAGAGTTGATGATAAGTCATCTTCTTTTTGCAGATGACTTAGCAGATGCCAAAGCTTCCTAGACGGAACTTTCGCGCATTCGATAGGTTTGTGGCCGTATTTGCTGATGCTGGAATGAAGGTCAACATGGACAAATCCAGAATCAATGGACTCTACAGGTTAGTGGAGTCCCATTGAAGCTCACGTTTCTCGGGGACTTTTTCACGAGTGACGGGAGGAGCAATGGTAAGCTTTCTTGTAGGATTGGGTCAATTTTGAAACAGCTTGGTAGATCTGTAATCAGGAAGGCCTAGCTAAGTGTCAAAGCCTAGTTTCAACTCAGTATTTGTTCCAACTCTCACCTATGGTCATGAAATTTGGCTAATGACGGAGCGATTAAGATCGCGAATACAAGCTGCTGAGATGAGATTTGTGCGTGCTGATGTGGGAATTACTTGCCTAGTGTGAGAAACACGGCACGTGGCACGAATGTCGCCTTTATATCGAGGCGGGCGTTGAATGCGATTCCATCAGGTAGGCGACAGCTTGGCAGACCCAGGACGAGGTGGTTGGACCAAGTCCTGAATCTCGCCTGGTTTCAATTGGGCATGATGGTGGAGATGGTGGACGATCCAGTTGCCTGGTGGTGCGTGGTATACCCCCGACACCCCGGATCGTGCGGGTCAGAAGATGATGACGATGATATTTTTAAACTTCGTGTTTTTTCGCAAAGTCGACATTGATTGTTTGAATCGCAGATTTTTGGACACATTTTTACTTTTTTTTTTTCAATTATTTTCAATGATAAAACAAACATCTTCAAATTGACCTGTCTACCTTTCAGTATGTTCTCTCAATCCATCTTATAATATGTCCCTGTGAAAATCGTGATATGAGATCTACTCAACTTGGACTGCATGTGTGGCTTGGCGTGTTGACTTACATTTACTCTGCTTTCACTGCATCCATGGAGTGGCGAACACTGGTACGGTACTTGTGCATATTTGAAAACAAAACAACTTGAAGAAATACTCTCAATTCAGGCATTTCGGGCAACATGACTTTATGATTCATTACATCACGCTTTATTCTCCATGTATTTTCTTTATACTTCTGAATCCTTACTTTGACTGGCGACGACTAAGAGCCATGGTAAGTTTTGCACATCTCTTGTGTTTCAATCTTTTCAATTATTTGCTTTGCATGCCGCAGAGTTGATGGTAAGTCATCTTCTTTTTGCAGATGACATAGCAGATGACAGATCTTCCTAGACGGAACTTCAGCGCGCACTCGATAGGTTTGTGGCCGTATGTGCTGATGCTCATAAAGGGTGATTTTTTAGCTATTATCTTTTTGGCAACACTGGTTTAAACAGCTGACGCACGTTTCGTGTTTTGTTTCACTGTCAAACATCTTCAGGTTGGTCTATAATTTAACCATGAATCGTCTTACAAACGAACAACGCTTGCAAATTATTGAATTTTATTATGCTCTGTGCTCTGTTAAGAGAGTACATCGCGCGCTTCTTCCATTTTTTGGTCAGTTTAGACGAAGCTCATTTTTGGCTCAATGGGTACGTAAATAAGCAGCATTGTCGATTTTGGAGTGAATATCAGCCAGAAGCATTGCAAGAGCTACCAATGCATCCAGAAAAAGTCACAGTTTGGTGCGGTTTATGGGCTGGTGGCATCATTGGACCGTACTTCTTCAAAGATGATGCGAATCGTAACGTAACTGTGAATGGTGAGCGCTACTGTGAGATGATATCCAACTTTTTTTGCCCAAAATGCAAGAGCTTGACTTGCATGACATGTGGTTTCAACAAGACGGTGCCACATGCCACACAACACGCGCAACATTGGACTTATTGAGAGGCGAGGTCGGTGAACATTTTATTTCACGTTCGGGACCGGTCAATTGGCCGCCTAGATCGTGCGATTTAACGCCTTTAGACTATTTTTTGTGGGGCTATGTTAAAGCTCATGTCTATACAGACAAGCCCGCTTCAATTGACGCATTGGAAGACAACATTGAAGCATTTATTCGGTACCGGCCGGAATGTTGGTAAGAGTATGCCAAAATTGGACTAAGCGGATGGACCATTTGAGGCGCAGTCAAGGTCAACATTTGCATGAAATAATCTTCAAACATTAAATTATATGGACCATACTATCGAACAAATAAAGATCATCAAATAAAGATTTCATGCATTTTTCTGAATTTTAGGTTTTTTTTTTGTTTGAAAAACTTTCCTATAGCTTTTAAAAAATCACCCTTTGCAATGTATTTGTCCATTATTTCTTTCTTATTTACTATGACATTGAAGTCTGTGCAAAACTACACATCGTGTTTTTTTGTTTTTTTTAAACAAGCATGGTTATGTCGTTGACTGTCCTAAAACGTTTGTAAAATGAATGTTCCTCAAAATCATGAAAACATTAATTTTTTAAAAATGTTTATCACTTCCACATTATCTTTGAATAATTCGTATCGTACCCCATACTGTTATTTTTAAATTCTACAATTCCTTTCTTCTTCTGAAATGTCTCCACGATTTCGTGTCACAGCCCGTATTAAAGTACAACTTAAAGTCTTATGATCCACTGTCTCTTCAACCCGACTTTATGATATACTTTTTGATTCGTGTAAACCGATAAGTCCATCTTAACTGGTTAAGTGAAACTTAAATCGCTGAGTTGAGTATCAGCAAACGGCGCCTAGTGAATTAAATAGCCTTCCATAAATGATTTCAGTCAGTGGTTGCTAAATATTGAATGCGTTCATCATGGACACCAAAAGAATGGCGAATTAA
The DNA here is from genome assembly GCA_905231855.2 of Eristalis tenax. Taxonomy (NCBI): domain Eukaryota; kingdom Metazoa; phylum Arthropoda; class Insecta; order Diptera; family Syrphidae; genus Eristalis; species Eristalis tenax. Next base: position 44,321,076 of record HG993126.1, on the reverse strand, counting down.
TTTTTTTTTAAATTCCAGTCTTCCATTGCATCAATCAAAAAATTAATTCTTTGTTTCAAGTTCTTAAAATGTATTCTTTTGATTTGTTATCTGACGCCACGCATCGATGGCGAGTCGCCAGTAGCTTCAAAACTCAGATTTCCGCCAGTATGGACTAGGGTTTTACGAGAGAGTGATAAGAAGCAAGAAATTAAGCATATTTGAGCTAAATCCGACCATTTAGCTTCTCAGCAATCACACGTGTTGTGCGTGCATCGTTCACTAGTGGAAAACTTGAGAGCGTTGATTTCACCATGGGACAAATCCACTTCCGCACTCGTACAGTTGCAAGAGTACGTAAAGATCTCGGCGTGCACAAATCCGCTGGCCCGGATGGTATTCCCCCTGTTCTTCTGAAGAGGTGTCCTTCTGCGCTGGCAAAACCATTGCGTAAGCTTTTTCATCTATCCTACTCTTTAGGTCTCTTTCCGAGCAGATGGAAAACAGCATTTGTCCAGCCCGTCCCTAAAAAGGGCGAATCTTCTTCACCCACCTCGTACCTACCCATAGCACTTACGTCCCTTCTTTGTAAGGTCATGGAAACGCTGATAAATCGTCAACTTATGAAATATCTTGAATCGCGGAAGCTTCTTAATGACCGGTAGCACGGTTTACGCAGCAACAGGTCCAGAAGTGATCTGATAGCTTATCTCACCGAAAAGTGGAACCAATCTTTGCACAATGCAAGCGAAAGCAAGATCGTTGCGCTTGATATTTCCAAGGCATTTGACAGAGTTTGGTATCAAGCTCTCTTGTCGAAAATGTGTGCCTATGGTGTCGATGAATCTCTTCTTCAATGGGTTGGAAATTACCTTTCGAACCGTTCAATTGAAGTGTTTTTGGATGCGTTCAAGTGCGATGTCCACCAAATAAATGCTGGTGTTCCCCAAGGCTCTGTTCTGTCTGCGGCACTCTTTCTCTTTTTTTTTAAATGATCTTTTAATCCAATCCATTCCTGATGACAGCAGCCCTCAGCTTTTCATAGTAGTTCCAAGACTCAAGACCCCGCCCTAGGGCCGTAGAATTGGAACAGCAGCTTATGTTAAGCACATTGAATTCCGATCTTGGCAGCATAATTAATTGGGGAAAGAACAATCGAGTGGAAGTCAATGCTTCAAAACCTCAATGCTGTCTTCTGTCACTCAAGCAAGTCAGCCATTATCCATGAATGTCGCCTGTGTCGATGAAACCGGAAGACTTTCCATCCTTGGTATGTGTTGTTGGAACGATCACACATTTGAGGTCGCCAAAAATGCTGCGAAATGTTTAGGTTTCCTCCATCGATGCAAGAAATACTTCACACCCTCTGATTTGGCTTTAATTTATAAGGCGTATATCCGCCCCAAGCTTGAGTACAAGCAAGACCACCCTGCACCAACTAGATAGAATCCAAAAGTGAGCGACAAAACTTATAAGAGACGACAATATTGCTGAGTCATTAGTCATTCCTCCTCTCCATGAATTCACACGCAATACCCGTCTCGCCCGGAATGCCCATCAGTTTACCCTTAAGCCTACTTTCGGACGCACAGTTAAATTTAGAGACTCGTTCATCAGCCTCGCGAATGTGGAATGCTCTTCCCAGCCCAATATTTCCCCCAGAATGCAATCCGCAGATATTTAAAGCCAATGTGCACAGGTACCTCCTCTCCGTTTCTCCCTCTACACCTTCGGCCCGTGCTGTGTCTTGAACCCGGACACTAAAAAAACTTACAGTGCCGATTCGGGACGACTAATTTGAGAAGCTTTTTCTTGACATTTATACTCTCTGAGCATTATCAGTGAATTATAAGAGGTGGGACACTGAAAATTGTTTTTTCTCGTACCGGCAATCGAACCTAGACATCGTATGCTCAAGTGTGAAGAGGTCGACACACCAAAACACAACGAAACTGCTGTCACCATTATGGTTAATAAATCCTTAGATTTATTGCAAAAATAACGGATTTCCTTTTACCACACCTAATATTTAAGACCTCCGTGTTGAAGATCTTAGCACATTCACTAGCAAAACTACGGATTGTGAAGTCAGGCACTACGACCATTCTGATGCCACAGCAAAGAGAAGAAACAACATAAATACCAAGATCAAACGGAGTATAACTCTTGCCAACAGCTGCTTCTTCTGGTTCAAGATGCAGTTCTGACTCAGTGGGACATAAGACTGAAGAGGGCGACGGCGGCTTGGCGGAGAGACTTATTGGTCAAGGCCCACGTTCACCTCACTGGACTAGGAAGGACGAGTAGACGCGACTTGTTCGTTAAGGCCGCTGGACAAGAAAGGACCATCTACTCGCCCTTTCTTGTCCAGTGAGCCTTAACGAACAAGTCGCGTTTGGTGATCTTGGTGATTGAGGCTCATGTTCAACCCGCATAACCTGTGTGTAGTTTTGGTAGACGGACTTGACTAAAAGTTCGCCCACTAAAAGGATTTAGGGTTAGGCCCAGTGATATAATGAAACATGATTTACTTTCTGACTACCTATGGAGGGTCAGAGCATGAGCTATTTCTGGCGTTTCGGGGAAGATGCTTTCAGTCTTACAGACCAAGTTGTCTTGCATCCGCGATTACTTGGTCTTTATACCGGCGATATAATCCGGCGTCTTATTCCCTTACTCCTCGAAACAGGAGGCTCGGATTCGGAGACCCAGCCTTAGCTGGAGCGTTGTTGTCCATGCGCTGGATGTGGCCAGGCCAGTGCAGTCGACGGAGTTTTTGTCTCCTGGACTTCATCCGCTTGCGGAGCCAGCGATTGTGTCTTCTCCTCCATTCACCTTTCTCACAGACGGGACGTAGAATTTTTCAGGAGCAGGATGGCAAAATAAGAGCATTCATTTGTCCTTCGTGTTTTGAGCCCAGTTGTTTCGGCGAACCGAAGTAACAACGGTTGCCAAGGGCGATTCTATGTCGGATCTCCACTGTGATGTCAGTCGTGGAGTTCACGTCTGCCCCGAGGTAGACAAGCTCCCTCAGTTACAAGGAATATGCAATGGATGTAGAGGCACGTTTTGACGATGTTAAATTTGAGGCAATAAACTACGCTCTAGATAGACTTAATGAAGTAGACAGTATTTGCAGATGGATTGGCAATGTCCGCGATTCGAACTGGGTCCCCACAATACAACCAGGAGGGTATTCAGGGGAACACCACGAGGGGGTGTACTCTCCCTTCTTCTCTGGATATTGGTGATGGATGAAATTCTTATGGAAATAAGTCGTACAGGTTGTAAGCTAATAACCTACGCAGACGACATAGCCCTAGGAATGGAAAGGGAACGTTTCTTTACACCGTTAGGAATATCATAGCCTCACTAAATAAAATCGAGAAGTGGACAGGAAAAGCGTTCACGATAACATGTCCAAAACAGAGCTCGTCCTGCTGACGAGAAGACGCAGGATGGAAGCACCGTACTTGAAGACAAAGGAACTTAGTTTCACCAAAGACAGTCGAACTTCCCTATAGTGAACTCCTATATAATGAAGCTCTCCGTATAATGAACACATTTCAAACACACAGCTTTCTGGTTCTGTTTTAAGTGTATTTTTCTCTCCGTATAATGAATTTCTATATAGTGAATTTTTCTCTCTCTCTGAATAAATTTTCTAGTTGGAAATTTTATTTTCATACGTTTTGTGTCTCATGTCCAAATGTTTTAACATCTGCACAAATATCGACCGTAACGGTAATTTTACCCGTTAGTTTTTTGTTTGTTCGATGTCTCCTTGTCTGTTTCATTCATTTTGAATGCACACAAATACCTTGAACTTCGACGGTGAGTGATTATAGTAAAAATGTGTTGGAAAAAAGGTGTTGATAATTAATAAAGTTGAGGAGGGAGTAACAAGAAAGAAAGATATTCCCAAGGAGTTTGCAATTCTTCTCAGTTCATTGTCAGACATTCTAAAAAGCAAGTCAGTGATTCTAAAAGGTGTAGAAGACGGACAATTAAGTGCTAAACGCAAAAGACTTAGATTACATGTCATTTTGAGGATATTGATGAAGCAATGCTGATGTGGATAACCGCTGCACGTGGAAGGAATCTTCCTGTATCTGGAACAACAATAAAGGAAAAAGCCAAAGAGTTTGCGGATGCCCTGGGACACAAAGAATTTGAAGCGAGTACTGGTTGGATGGATAAGTTCTAAAAACGGCACGGAATTGTTCAGAAAAGTGCTGACGCCAACAAAGAAAGTGCTGACGCCAACTTACAAGATCGGAATGATTGGGTACTGAACGTTTTGCCGAAACTGATGCAAAAATATAAACAAGACGACATTTTTAACGCCGATGAGACTGGATTATTTTTTTAAAGCTTGCCAAATAAAACACTGGCATTTAAAAATGAGAAGTGCTTTGGCAGAGAACATAGCAAAGAGCGAATAACCGTTCTGATGACCGGGTTAGAAAAGCTTAAATTGCTTGTTATTGGAAAAGCTAAAAATCCACGATGCTTTAAAGGTATTAGAACATTAGATGTGCATTGTGAGTCTAACAAAATAGCGTGGATGACCGGTGAAATTTTTACAAAATGACTTTGACAGCTCGACAAAAAATTTGCTTCTCAAAAGAGGAATGCATTGCTGTTTGTTGATAATTGTACTGCGCACTCCAGGGATGTAAGGGATAAATTGAAAAGTATACTTCAACCAATGGACTAAGGCATTATCCACAACATAAAACAACTTTACAGCAAGCAAATTATAACGAACATATTAACACAAATGGATGAAGGCAATCCTGTTATTGCCATAGATTTGCTGCAATCCATGTAAGCACAGTATGGAACGTCTACTTAAGACCAGAAACAATTGCAAACTGTTTTAGAAAGGCAGGATTTTTTAAGGATGACAATCAAAAACGATCTTTGGATTGGAATGAAGAGGACTTTTTACCATTATCCCATTTGGCAGCTTTACAGTCCTCATTTAAAGAAGTATCAAACATCGATGCATCTTTTGGAGACTACGTTAATATAGATACTGATGTGCAGACCAGAGAAAACCCATCCGATGAAGATATTCTTAGTAGTGTTTTGGAAAATCGTGGAGTTCAGGATACCCTAGGGTTTTCTTGCAAAATAAATGTTTGGCAAAAATTACATTACTTTAACAGATTCAGAAATTGATGAAGATTTGGCCAGTGAAGAAGATTTGGTAGAGGCGGTGTATCCCCCAAATGGGGAATAAAACCAAGAATTGCCCACTGGATGTATTCGCCTGTTGCCAGACCCATCTTAACGTACGCTATCCTTGCTTCGTGGCCAGCACTAAATAACACAACCAATCTTAAATCGATAAGTAGTATTCAAAGATCAGCGGGTATCTGGATCACAGGGGCATTGCGATCGACTCCTACAGCCATTGCTACAGCTTCTTCCTATGGACATCTATGAGAGGCTGGTAGCTACCAAGGCAGCGTTAAGGCTGAGGGAATGCAACCACTGAAGCTTGGTATGATCCAGCTCAGGTCATACAGAGAATACCAAAGAGTACACAGCGCCCGCTTTAGACTTCGAGCTTGACTTCAAAACACTCATCCCAGCCAGAGAAGACGGCGCAGAAGATTTAGTAAGGAAACCTGGTTATCTGGAAATCTACACAGGATGGCTCAAAAGCAGACGGGGGCACCGAATTAGGGGTTTTCGCGACATCGCCGGACATATCCTTTTCCCTGTCTCTCCGGCGTCCCTGTCTCCGTGTCTCTTCCGGGCATAAGAGAAAGCTATCCAAGAGGCAGCCCCCGACCGATAGACGGGCTATCAATCGCCATCTACATAAGTTAGGCGGCCATTAAGGCTCTGAATACATCATCAATTATATCGTACATTTTTCTTTAACTTTTATCCCCATTGACCTTAAGACCAACTCGCTTCCCCTCTCTCTCTTAATCGCCGTGAAAACTTCCACTACGGCATTTTGGGAACACGAGCCGATGCCGACGACATCGCGTACCCCAAGAGTTGGATGGACTTGTTGGAGATAGGAGATGTCCCGCGTTCACAGCTGCCCGCAGCACAATCGTCTCCAGATTGAAGAAATCACAAGACTCATGGCAGGTTCCGAGCGGCTCGGAAGTCCTTGAGCCGAACTGCACAATGCATCGCGCATGTGTTGGCGTTGTGCAACATGACATGTAAACGTGATTAAACTCAGACAAATTGACTCGTTCCAGGAGAGTGCAGCAAGAACGTTCGTCCAAGTGTCTCAGTTCAGACAGCTCATGCGGAATGAATCACAACTCATCGATGAGTTTGCATTTATCAGAAGCAGTCAATCGATGTCAACGCCCCTAATTTCCTCGGCTTCTCCCCTAGCATCATCCAGCCGATGAGTGATCATAACCGGATAGATAGGTGTGCGTGCCTGCAAAATAATCTCATGCTTGAGTAATGGGTTTTTGGCTGCAATTCGCATTCATTTCTCGGCAAAGCATGCATGGCTGAAAATGCATTGCATTGCAAATAATTACCGCCCGCGATTTCCAATCAGCGCATTAATTCCCAGTCGAAAGCGTTAATTTATCTACTAATTAATGCCAGCTGCCACTGTACGTGTAGTAGTCGGCATCAATCGCATGCACTTGAAATAAATCCGCAAATTGCAAAATATCAAACATCGCCTTGGGACGATCCCCTGCATGAGCCATTCCTTTCAATCGCTAGCTAATACGTTCAACCATGTGTGCCGTGTGTTTGTGAATGCGAACGCGTTAGCTCCTACTGCACACGAAAAAAAAAAAATGTGTAATCCTCAGCAGAGTGACCCAGTGGGATACGAATAGAGGGATATGCGGTAGAAACTTGCAAGCACGACCACAATGGGCACAGCAGTCAGTGGGAACGTATTATTATTGCTAGGACGTGCATTAATGAGCTGAAATCATGTGCACTGGCGGAGTTCCTCGAAACACAGCTGCTGCATAACTTATCCTGGTTGATGGATTGATTCATACACGTGTGCACAGCCTCACCCTTCGCTACTTTATGTTTAGCTGGCCTCCCCCGCGTGCAGGTGTCTATGATAAAGCAGGTTTTTGCCGATTTAATGTGTAACCACACTCTGGGGAGGTGCGAGTGCAACAAAAGCTCCCTGCTGACTGGTGACAGTCATTGTTCTTATGGCCCTGCACAGCATTTCCCCTGGCGCAACGCGCTGTATGCAAAATGTGATGATGATGAACGATGCTGGGGTATCTACAATACGTCATCCTAATCGCCAGGATATCATCGTCATCATGATTATCATCTAGCATCGACCATACTGAATGCGCTCTGCTGGTTTGAGTAAAATTCACCGGAAAGAATTGTGTGTGGGGCGCCGCCGGTTGTCCTTCGTTCATTCAAAGAAATCACCACACAACCACAGGCAAGAGAAAACAGAAACGAAAAAAAAACCGCACACACACACGTTCACTGACAACCGGACCGGGAAGGAAGATAACACGTTGAACCCAAATATGTGCAGCACACAACCGCCATCCACTGCTGCCCCCTCGCTCAACACCCAATTGGCGCAACGAAATGTCACATTCCGGGGAAAACCTATTTTTGGCGCATTTTTCATTCGACGCGCCGCGCTCCGGCTCAAACCTAACCATCCGCACTGTCTGAAGAGAGCACGAGAGAGAGCCAACGTGGAGGCTTCAAAACAATGGCCAAAAACATGGCCAACACCGATTCACCTCACAGACACAATCACACCAGCAAAAGTGAATTGAAAACAGTCGTGTTCGTGGCCCTTCTTGTGGGGGTTGTGTACTTGTGCCTCCCCCATTTCCCTATCAGACAGACATATCCTTTTTCCTGCACTGCACACCATAACCATACTCAATCTCGCACACAGTCAGGTGTGTGGTGGATTCGGCGCACCGACAACTGGGAGACTGTGTGCAGAATGCACCACCATCAGTGCTCCATTGTGTGTACCACCAGCGGGCGATGTCGATTCTCGTGCGTGTTTCATTTCGAATCAGTTGTTGAGGATTGCTTGAAGGATACGCATTTGGAAATGCCGCTACGGAAGCGACGGTTATAAAGATTCATATAATTTTTCTTTTTTCAACTCAAGACGGAAATAAAAGGAGTTCTTGCTAAGAAACCAAGTGTAATACACTCTCATTCATTCACGCTCGCTCTCTCTCTCTCTCTCGGTCTCCCTCTCTCTCTCTCGCAGTGTTACACTCTCTCTCTGCTTGTGTTCTTTCATTTCGTTCTTCTCATTGTGTGTGTGTGTGTGCGTCTAATGTGGCTCCGTCTAAAACATACCTACACTCAAGAAAAAGCACATTGAATACTTAATTTGCATAAGGAAACCGCCAAATTTTCTATCCAAATACATCAGCATCTTATCGCCGTCGTCCTGAAAACGTGCGTTTTGTCTTATGTTTTGATTCCACGCTGCATTGCCATTTTCATTCGTTGCCTGTTTCTAAGTGAAGTTATTTTATTCCCGTTTTTTCGGTGTTCTATTCTTTTTTTTTTGTTTTACTCGGACGTCGGTTAAGTGTGACAGATTAAAGAGTTGCAGAGAGAAATGGATTCTGTCGTGTGAAAAAAAAGAAAGAAGAAAAAAAAAACGAGAGGAAATGTATTTTTAGCCAAAAAAAAATAATTTTTTGCGAAAAAAAATCTCAAATTAAGTGAAATCCTCGTTTTCCACCGTGCTTCGCATTTCCCCATCAGAGGCTAACTCAATACGAAAAAGTGCGGAAAATATAGAAAATTAAAAAAAAAAAAAAATTTTGCAAAAAAAAAAAAAAAGAATAAAATTGTGCATCATAGTCCAGCAGAGCGAGGGAAAAAAGGGAAAAATTCAGTCGAAAACATGTGGATTAGTTGCCATGTAGTTGCCATCATGATTTTGTCAAACATCGGTATGTATTTTGCATCAGTACATAAGCTTGCCAAAATAAACTCATGAAATCATTTTCACCGTCTGCGCTGGTGTGTGAGTGGGTGGGTGGTGTTTCGTTCTAGGTCTCGTCGCATTTTCGTTTTTCGTGTTCTTGCCTCTTCTTGAGAATGTGCGAGTTTTATTGTTTACAAAATATTCTGTTTTTTTTTTGCTTTTCTACCCCATCTCCTTCGTCGATAAAACCATTTGAAAGCGCCAAGAGTAAACAGTGTGTGCCCCGTCGTCGGCAACTCCCTGATGACGGTGTTTTTTATTTTTTTTATGATCATTTTTCGTTTGTGTCATCGTACCCTCGGCGTTCGTCTTCAATGCTGGAAAATGTAAAAATTATGAACCATTTTGAAGGATAAATACGAAAAAGAAACCATTCCCGCTTCTCCTTTCACTACACCCTGAGGACATTCAAACAGTGAGAGCAGAGAAAAAAAAGTGTGGAATAAAGGGAAATTTTATTATGTGACACATTTTTGCGTTGGTAGATTATGGTTTTGAGATACGTACATATTCGCAAAGGACACGCCGACTACTGATGATGTGTATCCCGGGTGCCCCGTGGTAGGCTGAGTTGACGACCGACGACGACGATAAGCAATAATAACAATAATCTTTGAAATTATGTTTTTGATTGTTAAGGGATTTCCATCAAAGAAAGAAAAAAGTGTAATTTCCATACACATGCAAACACATCCTCCTGTCATCCTTGAGTGCGTGTATGCCCATCCATGTAGGTTTGTGAGGGATTTGCTTGTGGCCCCCGATGTCCTTTATCCCACCGAATGGGCTTTAATTTTGTTTTCCTTTGATGGGTTCGAGTGATAACAGGGTCGATAGAGATGTAGAGCATAGGGCTTACTGCCGCCCCGCCCCTCGCCCCGTCATAGAGGATCGTTGGCGGGGTTATATTTGGTTTGGAGTTTAATTGACTGGAAGATTGGTGAACATTTTGTGGAGCAAAGTTGAGATGATTCTTGCCTTCGGGTCGTTTTTCTCTAGAGGCCAGTTGTAATCGGTGTGGGATGTTACTGTCATTTTTCGTGTGGCTTCAGTGGATATTGCATGATGGAGAGGGCTCCTTCGAATGGGGTTGACGATGACATTTGGATAAGAGGGCACCCAGAAATTTATTGAACCAATAACTTCGAGTGCCATTCCTATTTTATTACAGGGTCTTGGGCCAGAAGCTCTTTTATCGATGGCCCTGCACTGAACTCTAGCCTGATGACTCGTGAGCAGGTGAAGCATAGGAAGTGGTAAATAAATGATCACACGCCCATAAGCTCGTGGTTTGCTTGCACACTGATGGCCGGAAAAGCGCCTCACTCTTCAAAGACTACTCTCTCTTTCTTTTGAGAGATTCTTTGGTCCTTGGACAAAAGGTCCAGATAGAGCTGTAGCTGCCTTATACCGATGATTGTACTGGGCACACTGCTGACGATCGTCAAGACCAGGCTGCCTTTGGTCCGCGATGACTTGGTTAGGTCTTCCGCGCCTTCTCGAAGCAAGATGCTCGGATTCGAATACTCTCTTAGCTGGACGTTGGTGTCTAAGTCAGGGCAGGCGATGGACATTTGCCTTCCGGACTACATCCGCATCCTTGCACAACACGTAGAGTTCGCTGTTGTGTGTTCTACCTCGCAGACGGGACCTGATTTCTTTGGAAGCACCAAGAATCACGTTGGTCTTCAGGTCAGTGCAGGCGATGGACATTTGCCTTCCGGACTACATCCGCATCCTTGCACAACACGTAGAGTTCGCGGTTGTGTGTTGTACCTCGCAGACGGGACCTTATTTCTTGCAATCTTGCTTAGCGTCCAACTCACGGCTCCTCATACCAGGATTGGGAAAATAAAAGTTTTGTAGAGCACGATTTTGGTCCTCTGAGTCAGGAGTTTTAAGTCCAATCGATTCGACAAACTGAAGTTGCATCGGTTGACAGGGGCGATTCTACGTCAGATAATCACTAAGATGCCATTCGTGCAGTTCACGTTTGTCGTATCACGCAATCCCCCTGGGAGAATTCACATTCGTGTCACTCAGAAAAATGTGTCACTTTGACAAATTCTGATTCTATTTTAGTCACTTTATGTGACATCTGTCACCCGAACGACCATCGTGTGTATCCCCCAGACACATTCACGAAGAAATGTGATAGAATGGGATTTATTTTGTCATTTGAATTTTTGTGGGTGACGTCGAACGACGTAGGACAAATATTTACGTTTTAAGAAATTGATAGGAATATAAAATTTTGTATTGATAAACAGAAAAAGAAATAAAAAAGTTAATTTCTGTCCACGTTTAGTGTACAATTAACAAACAATTAAAAATTTGAGTGCCTTGTCTCTTTAATGGGGATTTTTCTTAGCTTTTGCATTAGACGTCAAAACACTCGCAGAAATCCATTTTTTTTAAACCAAATATTTGCATTGTCATTTTTCTTGGTCTGCCTTTGAAATGTAGTCCATCACATACGCGCACCAATTGTTCCGAGGTCTGAACCAAATTACAAAAATTATCAAATACAACCACCGAATGGAAATTGATCTTAAAAATTTATTTGAAAGGAGAATTATTTATACAATTCAGATTTCAAGCTATTAAAAAATTTATTTGAACGGAATCGAGATTACAACTAGACTTACGAACTAAGGGTTAGGGTGCTGGCTCGACAACTGGGATCCAACTGATGCGCTTTCTTTAATTTAATTTTTATTATTATTGTCGGTTTATTGTTTATTTTGTACGTCCTACAATGGTTGGAGCTTACATCGAGTTGTTCAAGTCCATGTGCCCATGGTGGTCCTTTTGGGATGGGGTGGTGGTATAGTAGCCGATTTAGCCTCGATGGTGATTGCTATCTCTGCTCTGGCAGAATTCACGCAGCTCGTTGTTCGACATCGTTGGAAAGTTCTGCTCGTTTAGCAGACATAATGCGTTGCGGCAGCGTTGTCCGGGATTGTGTTTCTCAGGTTCCTGATTTCCTCGTTAGGATGGTTGTTGATGTCTAGTAGCTGCTTTCTGAACAGTGTCACCAAAAACTGTTGCAGGGGGATGAGCCTATTCTTGCTGTGGTACCTTTGACAGTCCCAGTCGAAGGTGAGTCCGGTACGTATTCGCAGTATTTTTCTTTCAAAAATTGCGAGCTCCATAATGCCGGTCTTAGAGATGGTGTGCCACATTGGGAAGCCGTACGTTGAGATCGGCCGTATAAGCTGCTTGTGTAGCAGCAGATTTGTCTTTTGGCTTAATCCATTTTGCTTGCGCATCAAGGGATAGATGAGATGGAAGCCTATGTTGGCCTTCTTAAGGGTCAGTTTTGCATGACTGTTGAACTTCAACCTTTCCGTGAAGTTAACGACCTTTTTACTTGACCTTTTCGTGTGTTGATATTTTGTACCGTTTGGGATCACTGACATTTGACTGCTGATCTGCATTCACCTCTGGATGGTCTCCGTAAGCACATAAGTACCGATTTGGCAGCATTGATACGAATACCTCATTTGGTATAGTAGTCAAATATGTCTTCGCTGTCGAGCTGGCATAAGTCAGCGAGTCATCTGCAAATAGACGGCACTTCACTGTGTCGGTTGGATGTGGTTGATCTGCCGTGTAGATGTTGAAAAGCCACGGTCCCAGCTTTGATCCTTGTGCAACTCCCGCCTTGGTGCTCCGCTCTGTTGATTTGCTAACTTCAATTGAGACGTAGAATCTTCTAGAATGCAGAAAGCTATAAAATACTCTGATGAGGTTGAAGGGCGATCCCATCTCGTTCAGAGTCCCTCAATCCAGACCGCATCGAAGGCCTTTTCTACGTCAAGGAAGCAGGCGATGGTGACCTCGTTATTGTTCAGCTCTGCTACAACATCGTGGTGGAACTTCAGTATAGGATGTAGCGTTGAATGTTTTTCCCGAAATCCGTACTGAATACCTGGAATGATGTTTAGGTCGGTAGACCATCGCTTTAATTTTCGCACTGCCAGGTTCTCCAGGATCTTGCTTGCATTGCGCAAGAGCGATATAGGCCTGTATTCTGAAACTGGTAGCGTTCCCCCTGTTATAGTACTGCCACAGTTTTTGCTATTTTCTAAAGTAGGAATTGGTGAAGCAATCGTTCATGATGATTGTGAGAAGTATCATCACCGTTTGTGGCATTCGTGTCAGGACGAAATTCGAAATATTGTCAACCCCGGCTGCTTTCCTCGTTGGTCTGTGTTGAATAATTCCCGCAATTTCTTCGGCTGTTGTGAGGTCATCGCTTGTTGTCGGGTCGTCCGCTGGGTTGGTTTCGTTGAAGACGATGTCTGCTGCGAATGGATTCTCAAGTGCATTGACGTAGGTGTTGACTTCTGTGACCGATACCGGATCATCGGGCGGTGATGGTTGAAAGTTGTCTTCAAAAAAGGATGAAAAGGCTTCTGATTTCTCCGCCCGTGTGGTTGCGTCTCCTTCGCTTGTCGTCGGTGTTTGTGGCAGCTTCTTCCTCTTACCGATGATTTTGCGAATTTGTCGGAATGTGTCGGGTCCTGGCTGTATCTTGCGGAAACTCCAGTATATTGTTGTGCGTTTGTATCGCGTTCCGAAACATGAAGTTCGTGCAGTTCCACTCACTGAGAACAGCTTGGTAGTCTCTGCCTCGTTTGTTCAGCGCCCGGTGGTGTGTTCGCCGGAGTCTTTTCCTCAGCCATTACCTGTGGTGATAAAGGTTTTGGATATGTACGGCTAAGTGACTATACCCGTCTCTGCTTGTCCTGGGCTTTTTTGCTGGTCTAAGGCGTTGTTGATTGCGTTCTCGATTCCTTCAATCGCTGCGTCAACTTGAAGACACAAATCTACAGCATGTGCTGCCAGCAGTTGAATTTTATTGGGTTGAGAATTTGATTGGCTTTTTTTCATCCCACTTGAATTCAAGAATACAGATTTTGATGTGAGGTGGCAGAAAAATGCGAGTTGGGACTTCGTCTAAGGATAAGGGGGTAAAGCACACATTTCAGAGCCAAAAAACCTTTGCAACCAATGCAACCCCCATTAACCGATGATTACTTTTAAAAATGTGGTGTGGGTTTATTAATCCAGGTTTTCTACTAACCAGCAACTCTGATGGAGAGACCAATTATCACATACAAGCCACACGTTAGCCCAGGGGTTACTTATGAATCAACTCCAAGAGATAAGGATTGATAGTCCAAGATGATACGTTCGTATGGTCATCAAATAAATAAAAAAAACTCACTGGAACTCGGATGGTAAGGTCAGGGATAAGGAAAGGGACTTGAAGTACACTTGAACCCAGGGTGCGATAATCAATGACGATGAAAGGGATGAGATGCAGATTGAGAAAACAATAGTGACAGTCTAGAGTACTAAGTGTTTAAGATTTATTTTGAAAAAATGTTTTAAGTGTGCAATTGCACATTTGAGGTATTCTCTTCCTCCTTTTTTTTTTTGACGAGTCACCGTTGGGTGGCCTAAAACTCTCCAACTTTTGCAGGAATTACAACGAATTGCTTGTCTTGGTATAACAGAGAAGCTGCAGGCGGGCTAACTCCCTTCGTTACGAAAGTAGCTGCTAGATACGCCATCAAACTGCAGCTTGCGTATAATTATAAACCAGGTACCTTAGGGGGTTCCCTTTAACACAATGGGCTTATGCTGCCTAAGTGTGGCCGCTGTCCTGACTACCCACAGCAGTCAGCCGCTGCAACTTAAGCGGGTCCCTTAGCATACTCAACTCAATCGCAAAAAGAGACATGTTTTGTACAATGGCGAATATTATGGTCAGGCAGAATTGTTTCGCGCAAGCTGGTCCAATGGTGTTCCAACACTAGACTCTAGAAGTCTTGTATGGTACAGAGACGGATCAAGAAGGATTTTGGGGAGGGCACAGGAGGCTTTGGACCCCACACAAGGATTTCCATACCAATGGGGTCGAATCCAACAGTTTTTCAAACCAAAATTTACGCCGTCGAGATCTGCGGCAGACAAAATCTCCTCAAATATATTAGTGGCGCTAGAATTCAAAAATGTTCAGACAGTCAGGCAGTGCTTAAGGCACTTTCGTCCCACCAAGTAGACTCCAAAACAGTCAGACGTTGCTATGACGCTCTACAATCCCTTGCCAGGCACAACAAAATAAAGATTGACTGGGTCCCTGGATACATGGGGGATTGCAGGGAACTAATCCGCACATGACCTCGTGAGTGCCAGCTCAGAATCTGCGTTCATCGGTCCTGAACCGTACTGTAATGTCAATTGGACAGCAGCTGCAACTCTGATTAACGAATGGGAAAACAAACGTCGCCTAGACCAATGAACAAGTGGTCCTGGTTTCAGGCAATCCAAACGATTAATTGGGGATGAATAAGCCCATGAGTAATTACTCCATCTTAACAGAGACAGCATAACATTGCTAGAGCTTCCTTACCGACCACTGCGGCCTGAATTACCACCTGAACAAGTAAAACCTGTGTCAAGGCAAGGTTTATCGACTTTGCCTAGAAGATGATGAGACTTCTGAGCACAACTTGTGGAGAATGACCGGCACTAATCTGGTTAAGGAAACGTATCCTCCGTAGGTAGATACTTACTTCAGTGAAGCTAAAAATAAGCTACAGTCTTTCATGAAGGAACTAGTACATCTTTTGGCTTAAGTCTAAGCCTTCGATACAATGGATCTCTCCAGATCGCGTTCGCTGTCGGTGTCATCGCCTTGTCCAAGAGGAAAGAAAACAATTATCCCAGGGTAGGCTGTGAGCAACTTTTGCCGGCAATCATAAAGAAAATCTGCCAAAATGGACCAACATGTGTGCAAAGGCATCATTCAAGAGCAGGTAGGCAGGTAGGGGGGCTGCTAGTGGATTCACCAGCACACTTAGACCATGTTGGTCTATTGTGATACCCACAGTCAGACTACTACTGCCACTGATTGACCACATGATCCAACAACCAGCACTGAAAACCAGATAATAGCGTATCAACGTAACCAGAGACTCCACTAGCCAAGGACAGGCACTTAACCAACCAAAGACAAGAGCAACATGACAATCATTTTCAGCTTATTGCCGATTTTCTGTAGACTCTCGGACCTCTCTTTGAATATTCCAATCAAATTTTGTCGAATTAATTCTACGCCAGCCTTTTAAGTGGTACAACTTACATCCATGGTCTCATAACCTTGCTTTACCACCTTGTAAGGATCGACTGCAGTTGATCGGCTTGCAAACACTTGACAAACGCCGCCAAGTAGCCGACATTCTCTTTGTGTACCAGCTGTTAACTGGCACAATCGATTAATCAGTTATTCTGGAAATCTTCATACGATGCTACAGTCCTGAATATTCCTAGGCCTCAACCAACAAGCTTCTCCAGCTGCCAAGATATTTAGTCAGCTTCCTGACTGAGGTCCTATTCCATTTGTGTGCGCCATCAATTTCTCAGGGGTCCTCTATTGTGTTGACTCACTTGTTCGATATCGAAAACTCTCCGGATGGAACTTGAACGTTGGATCTTTAGATGGCTGGATAGGCTCATGTCGCTGTGCAGCCGATACAGTCCAAAACCATCAACGCAAGCATGACCAAAGATTAATCGTGGAGCTTTTACCAAGGACTTCATTCACGCTTGAGCCTACGGCACCCACGTTCGATTCCCGGTATGAGCAACAACAGCGCCTGAAATTGACTTGGAGTCGGCATAGAACAGTCGGTCCGTTCCACTCGCACTTGCAGGAATTCCAAGATACTTATATTCTTTGATGACTTCAGTCTTTTTCTCGTCATAGTGCATTTCTCATTTAAAGCAGATCCACTGCTTCCACTTTTAAAGACCAATACTTTTGACTTTAAACCAAACTGCACAACCTGTAGCAAACGGTTGATCACCAATTGCAGGGACTCGGCTGAGTTTGCCAAGATTACAATATCGTCCCCAAAGAGAGATAACTTTGATGAGAACTCCTACAGACTCTACAGGAAGAGAGTCCTCAATATAAATAATGAAGTACTCGGCGAGCATCCTTGTCTTATATCAGACTTCGTTTGGAGCCATGCTGCCCTCTACAGGCCAATTTGCTCTTGAGATTTTTTATGTTTTCACGTTTTTACGCCATGGATCCGGCAAGGGATGAGCAAGGTGTTATATAATGTCAGCTGGGTCCTTCGGGAGACGGCTTCACCAATCAATGGCTTCTGGAGCCCAAAGAAAATGGATTGGCACGATTTATTCTGCGTTTAAATCTCGGTATTGATGGTCTTCGAACTAATTTATTGGGGCGCGAGGGGGACCAAGTTCTTGACTACCTTCAAAGTGTGCCTGACGTGACGTTGTGGCCAAGTTGTCGATGGTGAGCGTTCTTCCTTGAAAACAACGTATATCTACTGTAATTTGTCTTCATTCACTGTCATCAAATGTTTCATTCAAACCTATTCTGGCCGTGATGCTCGGATGGTCTTTATGTTGATTCTCCGTTGGGCGCCATTCCTATTTTTTTTTCACTTTTTTTTAAAATTAGCTGCGGTTGAGAATATGTTGCTGAGAATAATTAAATTTTTACGATTGCGTCTGACAACTTTTAATCTTCACGCGGCGTGGTACATCTTTGCTAATGCCAGTGAGCTAAAATCATTTCTCTGTGGAATGAGTGTCACACACTGTCTGCTTCATTGTTGTGATGACATTTATTTCCACAGACTGAATCTTTTTGTGTAGACCACCATTCGCAAACAAGATTTTTGAAGAAATGGACAGACGGCTGATGTAACGAGTCCACGAAGTGTGTTTTTACTCCAAACTGTCTTGAATGCTGTCGAGTGCAAAGTGCACTTGATATTTCATGGAGTTGCCCCACGTACGCGTTGCACTCCTGAGTAACTAAGAAACATTTCCTTTCTGTAAATCCAAGATGTTGTGAGCAATGCCCCGACCACCGAACCACAGCGTATTCAATCAAAATTAATGCGATTAATTTGAAAACGGGCCTGTATCCGGCTTGTGTGGTTTAACAGCGAGAACAACCGCAACAATTTGTGGGCAAGCGGCTTTTGTGTTGATGACAGCATTGGCATTCTCTGCCATTTCAATT
Source organism: Eristalis tenax (assembly GCA_905231855.2). Lineage (NCBI taxonomy): Eukaryota > Metazoa > Arthropoda > Insecta > Diptera > Syrphidae > Eristalis > Eristalis tenax. The sequence continues at coordinate 44,303,047 of HG993126.1, read as the reverse complement.
ATCTCCGCTAAGTCTTCAGATGTTATGCACACAACAGATGTGTTTTTAGCGGTCTTATTTTCCGATGTCATCTATTCGTTGTGTTTGCTGGAAGGATTTTTATGATGCACGATGGAGAGTCGCCTGTGGGTGATGTCGAGTAATAAATCGCGTGACCATGACAAGAATGCAAAGCCGCTCAGCAGCTGTGGAGCAAAAAGCGATAAAAATCCACAGTGGTATTATTTTATGCCTGGTCCATGTGTTATTGTCATTGGGGCATGGTATTTGTGAACGGATGCATCCTTGGATCAATAGTTCAAGTCGACTGGGGAATGCTAAATAACTTCGACTCATTCGATCATTTAACAGGAGGTGTCATTTGGAATTAACCGAAAAATCGAATTGTGGATATATTTGAATTTTACTCCAAGGAACTCACTCAACCATCTTTTAAACATTCGTCTCTTCACCATCATCTGCGCGACAACCTGGATCCGGTCGTGGCCTCCATCAGCAACTCTCTCCAGCATCGCACCCCAAGGCTTCGGGCATCCTGGTCTACGCCATCTCTCCAGCCTAAGCATGGTCTACAACGCTGTCGTCTACCATAAAAGGGTAGAGGAGCCGGTTTTCCTTCGCTAGGTGGCCTGCCAAACGGAGTCTACTGGGCTTAATTTTTGTCACAATATCAGAATCGAGGTAGATCGCGTACAGTTCGTGATTGTAACGTCTGCGGAATAGTCCTTCCCCACATACGGGGCCAAAAATTGTCTATACAACTTTTGCCATCGGAGTGCCATCGAAACAAACTTTCAACAAAATTTGAACCTTCCTTCAAACTTTCCCCATCAACAATGGGTTCAATCTGAGGACGAGACACGGTTTGTCTCTTCTAATGCAACAAGAAGAACAACAAAGAACTCCCCCTTGTCGATTGTTTCTCTAACACCGGTCTGTATCAGTCAAACCTGGCAGACAACTCGACCTTGTCTTCTCTTCTGACATTGATATTATCTACTTAAGGCAGATACCATTCCCCTCCTTGCTTCCTTTCATGCAGTTTCATACATTGAAGAGGTTTTCTTCTGCGCTGGCAAAACCACTGTGTAAGCTTTTTCATCTATCCTACTCTTTAGGTCTCTTTCCGAGCAGATGGAAAACAGCCTTTGTCCAGCCCGTCCCTAAAAAGGGCGAATCTTAGTCACCCACCTCGTACCGACCCATAGCACTTACGTCCCTTCTTTGCAAGGACATGGAAACTCTGATAAATCGTCAGCTTGTGAAATATCTTGAATCGCGGAAGCTTCTTAATGACCGGCAGCACGGTTTCCGCAGCAACAGGTCCACTGATGATCTGATAGCTTATCTCACCGAAAAGTGGAACCAATCTTTGCACAATGCATTTCTAAGGCATTTGACTGAGTTTGGCATCAAGCTCTCTTGTCGAAAATGCGTGCCTATGGTGTCAATGAATCTCTTCTTCAATGGTTTAGAAATTAACTTTCCAACCGTTCAATTTAAGTTGTTTTGGATGGGTTCAAGTAGGACGGGATGGCAGTAGCCTAGGCCTACTCTCAAACAACTCTTGCACGAGCTGCCTAGATGAAAAGGACGAATAAAGCTGTCTCTCGCTCTTGTGGTCAAACCAAGCTCCTACTTCTTCGACAATCTAAACTACCTCTGGAGGTCAATCTACTGGCTGGAGGTCATAATTCACGGCAACCCTCTCTCAGCCGGCAACACCCACGTGACGGTACAATGGGACTACTTTGCCCTAAGTACACTACAGCCACTTTCTAACTGCCTGTCTACCTACATTAGACACGGAGCTAAGCTGGAAGCTTAATATCCAGGAAAGTGTAAAAGGTCCATAGGGTGCAAATGGGGACTACAACCCCGCATGGTCTATTTGTTTCAGTAAACAGACCCGAACTGCTGTATGGTGTCTCAATTTGTTAGACTGCGCTCGAAAAGAACATCAACCTCATACCACCCGACTGAGTGCAGAGGATGGCATGCGTATGTGTCCGAGGAGCGCTATAGACAACTACCCCCTCTAACATGCTACTTTGCCTACCTCCGGTAGAACTGGTTGGTGGATAGACAGCAGCTAACACGGCGATCACTTTACATCTTGACTGGACACTCAACGATCCTCAGCAGGTACACATTTCTATAAGCATAGATGCAGACCTCACTATACCTAAAGTCCTCTTCGAGAAGCACTTCTCAACCAGCATCCCCTACCAGACCGTACTGGGAGTCTGAACACCAGCCGCTGGCTGGTCCACTTTGAATCCACACAGATGGATCGAAGATGGATACAGATGTGGGTGCTGGCGTCTATTCCAAGGCCTTAAACATAGGGCCATCTTTCCGATTATAGATTCGCTGTAGCCTCTTTCAGGCTGAAACTATAGAGAAGCCCTGTCTCATGCCTTAAAACAATGTAATATCAAGCACAGATATTGTGATCCGGTCCAATAACCAGGCAGCGTCCAAATCTCTGAGTGCAGTCACTTTCCACTCCAAGACTCCCCTTAATTACCGCCTATCTCTTAACAAGATGGCCAAGTACTTTAACATCCATCTTATGTGGGTGCTGGGACACTGTGCCATTCGAGAGAACTGCGAATCGGACGAACTCGATAGAAAGGCTACAGGCTGTGTGCTGTTTCCGAGTGGTGATCAACCATCCGTGCATATCGCTACTTTGAAACATCTGCTATCTGCTAATTTTTCTGACACCAGACATGGTATCTTGGTTGGGTGATGTGGGAATCGTGTAGGCACTGATTGGCGTCAAACTGGCGATGCCCAGTGTTGTAACTTTTCCTCCAAGTGGTAGCCATCGGGTACTGGTTGTAGTTCACCCGAACTCAACTTGCTAAACTAATAAGTGCGGCCTCTTGTCCTAGGGAACTAACCCTCCAGGTTGGGAGTTCTGCCGTCGGAATAACTACCCGGCCACGCAAAAAATGCTGGTTACAAAGCAACAACAAGCCTCGGATACAGATAATCAGTGACAACGATCGTCGGATATATACGTGGAACCTAAGCCAAGTGCAGCCGAACAATTAGCGGAAGCCCTAGACTGCTACAAAGCAGAAATAACCGCCATCCAAGAAGCGCGATGGGATGGACCGGGCAAAAAGAGGATGAAAAACTGTGATACATTCCACGGTGATTCCTACAAGCCACAAAGCAGGCGCTTGTTTGGATGTGGATTCGTCGTTAGAGGCAAACACAGACAAGAAGTAAACAAATTTGTGAATGAGCGTCTCACGACAATTCACAAACATTAGCCTGATATGCACACTTGCCGCCACAGAGGAGAGAGACGACAATACCAAGCTGTCTACGAGCTCTTGGAAAACATACGTGCAGTGCCTTAACTACGACATTAAAATTCTCATAGGCGATTTCAACGCAGAGCTAGGGAGAGAGCATCCTTGGTAGTACTACCGGAAAGTGCAGCCTACACGACACCACCTCTGATAACGGATTGAGGCGAATCGACTTGGCTACCGGGCGAAATGCTGTAGTAGCCAGTACACAGAAACATGGAGGCCTCCTGAACAATCAACCGTCAACCGGATTGATCGCATCGAGGCGAGGCACTCCTCCAGCATTATGGTTGCCCGAACATTTCGAGGCGCCAACATTGACTCGGAGCACCACCATGTTGTAGCCAAGGTAAGGTTGCGGATATCCCGAACACCGGCAAGACAAGAGACTGCTTTCTTCGTCTAGGCACCTCCGTTTGAGAAGAGGCCTAGTCTCTTTGCATGAAGGCCTAGTAGTCGGTGTCCAGTGATAGAGAGATCGGACTATTTGATCTTTTTGGGGTCAAGATGAGGCCAGATCTGTTTTGAGATATGACAGGGGATGCCCGACGACCGTCTTCACTTCATAACAAATTTCATCGACATCCGTCCACCCATTTAGCCGTGATCTTAGATCAAACATCCTCAAACCTTCGCATTGAGTAAGAGGAAGATTAGAAGATTGCCGGTGGCTATCCTTACGTAGCTGTGTGGGTGTGCAACAAAACTGCCATGACACTGACAGTTGATTGGTGAGTGTATTCAAAAATTATGCAAAATTTGAAAAATGACACATCTTGCCGTATAACTCCGGCGTTCGATGGGAGACTTAGCAAAGCCTAGAGATATTATTCAATCCCAACCAGGTACACAGTCTCAGCGTGCGATGGAATTTTCCAATATTCTTCCGCTTCATCGGCGCCCAGGGACTCGTGTATCCCATCTACATCGCATTACCCGACAATGAAACAACAAATCTCGTAAATCTCCATTCCGGAGTACTGGCTGCTGTCCTAATCAAGCTGCAAAAAGGTAAAATCATAAGCATTCCTCGTCTGCATAACCCATACGTTCCTGCCGAATTACATTCCCCATAGTTCCTTGCTCCGTTGATTTTGACCCACAAACTGAAGGGGACTGTTGCCCCCCACCACACCCTTCGGCAAGTTGTACTCGATGGAGAACACGGAGAACCACAAACAAAATAAAACATGAAAATCATCCCCTAGCAGCACTACCCAATCCAGAGGATCCCGATAACATATTCCCTCCGTCACAGGCAATCATTTATACAATCCGTTGCCCCGGAACACAATCCCTATGCTGGATGCCTTTCATTATTCCTCTGCATGTATACATTTTATTTGACGAATATGAAATGGAATCGAAGTCTGATAATCAACGTACAGCATGTTCATCTTTCTTTTTGATTACATTTTCCTCCGTGCCGCCCACAGTCCGCCCGCCTGTACGAGGCCAAATGAATATCCAATTCCAATAACATGAGCAAGACCTTCAGCTAAGAAATCTCATTTAGGAGAGCAGAAAAAAACGACGAAAAACAATACACTAACCCCTGATAAGGATACATAGCTCTGCAGAGCATGGTCGCTCTAGAGGCTAACGAATTTCCCTTCTGATTGATTGTTTGAATACGACTCCCGACAGCACCGCCACTGCTGAGCCGTGCCAAACAAGGGGTAGTCCTCGGAAGTCCTTCAGCACAAACGTAATCATAGTCGCAATCACTGCCATCATCGTAATTGTCATTTGTTTTGTTGCGGGAACTTAGACCGCTTTCGCTTTATGAATCTGCGTCGTCAATCTGAAGATTTGTATCTGTCGCTGAAGGAGAATCGGATCGCAGAGACCAAAGGCAAAGGCATAAAACTTTAAACTTCAATTGAAAGTTTGCTTTTGTATATAAAAACTTTCGCCATCAACTATTCACACACACAGACACAGCGAAAGGATGAAGATGTCAATTGAAAGGCAGTGGAACTGGAAGTGTGCTCGAAAACAGACCGATGGTCAGTGCGCTGCGATGAAGGATGAGCGCTGACGATGCGATGGTATCTCATGCAAGAGTAATTAAATTGAAAGATATCCCAGACCAGCAGAAGGAAACTTTCAAGCACGACCACTAAGTGGCATTGGTTTGACAAACTGTAACTTATCCCATTGCGCACCGAGGGGCCATTTGTTTTGAAGATTACCGTCTGCTAGTTGTTGCTACCCGCACGCTGCCACCAGATGGATGCTATGGCAACTTGCACAGAAGTGGGAAATGTTCGCATGTTCGGTGGGTTGTAGTTGATAACAAGTTCTGTGACCATGTGTTGCGCGCGAGTCATCTGCCGGGGGTGGCTGTCTGTGTGCATACGTTGCGCACATCGTAACGGCTGGAATTCAGTAATTAATGATACATTTGCATTGGGATGTAATTTTGGATGAAGATTGATGCCTGTGGGAGGGGAAACAGAATGCCGCTAGGGGTTAATCCTTGTGCTGCACATTTGCATTAATTTTCATCTTCAACTCCATCATCTGGAAGTTCATCTGGATAAACTTTGTGAATGTTTTTAACACCACTCTGGAGCACTCAGACTCAGAAACTGGTCCATTGTACTGCCAGGCAGCTACCAGCAACTAGGAAGACCAGCAGGCGCTTCTGTGTTGACGACCCTGCATCATCAGCTCTCACCACTTCAGCAACAAAGACCTGCCACCTGATCCCAGTAAGGCGGGGCAGTGGCGAGGAAGTGCGCTGCAGTGTCGTCGTCTTCTCCACAGGCGTCGCAGAGGGTTACGTCGCTTAGGCCAAGCACATTTCGATGTTTGGCGCAGTTTGTACGCATGTCTGCAGTCTGAATGCAGCGGATTTTTTACAGGCGTTGGGAAGCATGCGCTTGGTCTGTGCATCCTGGGGAGTCATGCTACTTCCGATTGTGTTCTCAAGAAACCCAACAATCGATGGAAGCTGTAACCAAGGACGCAGGTCCTGAGAATGTGTTCTCTGATCATTGTCTAGCAAGTACATGGGCGATCTCATTTCTAGCGATCCAGTGGTGATCCGGGACCCCGACAAGTCTTACGTTAGGCCAGGTCGGTGGGTAGACGTGACGGAGCCACACCACACTTAGGACCATTTGGACCCATTGTGATGCATAACCTTTTAGTCTCACTTGTGTACTTCCAAGGTGTTGCTGGTGTTATTGCTCTTGTCGATCCAGCCATCCAGAGATCATGATAAACCAGCAAAGAGATTTTAGTGTTGTCTGATATGTCGTGAAGGTCTTAGAGGGCCAATCCTCCCAGTGTTCTTTGTCTCAATAGGCAGAGACAGAGTGGGAGGTATCCTCAATTCCCTGTTCATGTGATGCCAAGGCTAAGTCCCATTTTGTGGTCTCAGATGATTATGGCCTGTTCTAGGTCCGATTACCATCTGCAGCAACCTTCTGCTGCACTGGAGGAGTATGTCGGCCTTTGTGCTGTTGAACCTAGGCCATATCATTCGAGGGGTCTGACATTTTAGAAGAGACCTCCATTTGTCATTAGCTAACTGCATGATTTTATTGTCTTCGTTCCTCTTGATATCAAAGGAAAAGAGAGAGAAGTCTTAGAAGTATAACTGCCGATCAAATTCAGAGAGGACTTGCATTCCTGATCTATCCTGGAATTGGTTAAAGCATTGAGCAAGGCCTTCAGTACATCTTAGCTGTCACTACAGACACATATACTTTTCCTCTTCCACGGTTCCCCTTCTATGTGTTCGTCGCCATTAGGATCGCATAGGTTTCCGCTTGGAACACCGACGCAAATTTGCCTTATGAGGTGTGCAGTCTAATGTTGTCGTCCTCCACGAAGGGAGGATCATTTATTGCTTTTGGAGCCATGCCATGCGATTCGATTACATTTCTTTCCTGGCTCAGATTCCACGACTTCGTATGGGCGCCGCAAATAAAGTCCGTGCCTCAAACGACCTCCACAAGACTGGGATCAAATGAAATGCGCAAGGTCCTTGAAACTCCAGTGCATGTCATACCAAAGACAGATTCTTTTAAGACTGTAGACGACCTTGAGAGGGCGGGGGGAATCCGCAGTGCACCCTGACCAGAACCAGGCGTACAAGGGAAGGTGCGTATGCAGCCGAGACAGATCGTTCTTTGAAGCCTAGTGAAATCAGCGGTTACCTATTTACGTGAAAGCTTATTCCACCAAACTGCCGATGAGTAGGAGAGAAGGGACATCATAGCCGCGTAGATCCAGATGGATCTCTTTGATAATAGACCCCAAGACTTACCGAGAATCTCCTTACATTGCCAGAAAATCGACAGCGCCTTTTTTTTTTTCAGAGAAATTTTCTATCGAGAGTAACTCCCAGAGAAAGCGATGGTGACGCCTTTTAGTTTCAGTTGAATCAGATCAGTCAATTTCCTCCTCCTCGTGAAGAGAACAGCTGCTGTTTTAAGAGGCTTAACTGAAAGCGCGGTCCCGATAGAAAAGTTGGGACGGTCACGTCTAGAGCTGCCTGCTCTTTTAAAAACATCCGCTAGGCACGAACCGGCAGACAGAACGGCTGCGTCATCCGCATGGGCCTGGGCGTAGATGTTAGAGCCATTTGATGGCATCTGGATGGGCTTCCAAAATGAGTAAGTTTTTGCACGTAAATACGGCGAATTCAAATCCTTTTTTGTCGCAATCAGCAGGAATATTATGTGTGAAGTGCAGATTTTTAAGAGATTCACTTCAAAGTGCGTTGAAGTAGATTGAGCTGAGATCATTCGGATTGGCCATCTCTGACTGCTGAAACCTATTAGTGACTACGGCGTTGGTGATACCCTTTCGCCTTCTTTGTGCGGGGCTACAGTCTGAAGTGGACGTGAACCTCGACTAATGAGTCTAGTCAACTGGCTTGGACAAGCGAACAGACGGAGAGGTGAACAGATGAGCAGGCGAACAGACGGACAGATGAACAGGTGGACAAACAGACAGGCAGACATAGGGATAGAAAAACAAACAGACAGACGACAGAAAATAGACAGACAGTCCTTCTGTCAGACGAAAAGATGAACAGACGGACAGACGAAAAGATGGACATACGGGCAGACGAACAGACGGACAGATGGGCAGACATAGGGATAGAAAAACAGACAGTCAGACAGAAAGACAAGCGAATGGATGGACAGACGGATAAACGAACAGACCGACGGAGGGACAGACGGATTGGCGAACGGATGAACATGCCGATAAACTGATAAATATAGACAGACGGATAGGTGAACAGACGGACAGAACAAAATTGTAAAACTTCCATTTAGAAAATGAAATCTTCGACATCGAGAAACACGCGGACATTTTTGCCCCAATCTTGTGCAAATTTGTGAACATGAGTCTGATGCGTTCAAACATTCCTGATGATTTGAAAACTGCTATCGTAAGGTCAGTATACAAGGGAGGTGTACAAAATTTCACCAAAGCCAGTTTCAAAAAAATAAAAGCACTGGAAAGCTTAAACAAAAGCCATCGCGTCTTAGTCTTATTTACTGACAAGCAAAAGCAGCAATATTTTCTGCAGTACGAGCTGTACGAGCATGCACTGGTGTTTTCACATCTCCTACAGACCCGGTTTGCTCAAATTTTTGCACGATTTTTCCGATTGTACGCACTTTTAGACGATCGAAGATAGAGACGACCGAAAAAATCACGAAGTGCACGATATGCATTTTGATTTGAACGCCTATTTTCATAATAAGCCTGAATAACTTTAACGCGTTGCTCGATTTTGTATCTTTCCATGGTTCAAGTTGAGTTAGTCTGGAATTGGGAAATGTCAAATGAAATGCAGAAAAAAACTTGACGTTTCGGTGTGGTTCACATTCAACATCGGCCCTTAAAATTTATATTTTTTAGATGGATTTCTGTTGCTTTGAAATAGAAACCATTTTACATCCTAGGAACAGCACAAGGAAAAGGATTACATTGTTTTTGTTTGCACTGCAGTATTTGTATGAATTGGATCTTTTTAGGTAGGTATGTTTTGGATATTGATCCGCGGACATCCGATGATGATAAGTTTTGTTAACTTAAAAAAAAAATATTTTTATTTTCTGCTCTGCTGGGCAGAGCTTTCCCTTATACGAAAGAATTTTTACTCTACAATATTGAACTTAAAACTACCTTAAGTAGTAAGAGTACAGGTAGCTGGCGTGGGTAATCACATGACCGATGCGTTCCTCGTCGGCGTGGGTACTCGGGTGACCGATGCATTGCTCGTCGGCATGTATTTCCCAGACGCTACGTCGGCACATTCTTCGTAACAATTTGGTCGTTTACTTACATATACGGGATGCATATTACGCTGTATAATCAGACACGAACTGTGAGATGGAATTTTTTCTTTCGTTTGTTTTATGCAAAAAATTCGTCTTAAGGGGTGAAAAAAGAGACCCAGAATCGAGAGAATGTGTACGAGTTAGAGGAAGTTTCGGCTTAGGGAGAGTCCACTGTATAGGAGTAGCTCTATAGAAATAAAAAACTCTTTCATAATCTGCTCAATTTTTACAACTGACGGTTGTCCTTGTAATTTCCCACCAATCTCACGTCACGCGAGGAACCTCATCCACGAGGTTTTCCTGTGAGATCTTTCCGAGTAGACTCCATCGTTACATAATGTTTGTGCCCAAGAATCAGGATGTTCGGTTTGATAAAAAGTCTATCGGCACTAGATCCAGAACGCAGTTGTGACGATGTGGAAATGACTGTGTTGTTGAGAGACCGTGTGATTGTGTGACTGAGTGCAATTCATTTTGTCAGGAAAATATCTAACGCCCCTCGAGGACTGTCAGAATAAGACTTTTAATGTATGAGTCTTGTCTGACGAAAAGCAGCCCTCAAACTCAAAGCCATACATCCCTAAATGAGTAAGACTGCACTGGTCGAGGATCAAGTGATAGTAAATTCTGTTAAGGAATGGAGAAAAGAATTAGGCAGCGTTATCACAGGTTTTTAAATGTCCGTCGAACTGTCAAAGTCACTCTTCAGTCAAACAACAGCTGAACTCCCTCAAGACACAGTTCCCGACACGCACCAGCTTGCGCTTCACGATAAACTCCCACCAATGCTCTGTAACTCAATTTTAACTCTACCAGCGCTAGGCAACGCTGTCAAAGAAATAGAACTTCCTTTGACAACCATACCTGAAAGCACAGTAGTAATCAGTAAATACCGTCGTCGCGTCGGTGCGACAAGTGTTTCGGTGAAATAAAACGAATGTATTCCTTAATGGCAAACGACAATGTTTACGTGACATTTTCCCCTAGGAGCCACTGTGGGACTCTTCAAACAGTGGTCAAAAAGGACGGGAGAGGGCGACAGAGAGCAGCCAACCAGTCGACGGAAGGCGAATGAAGTGGTTCCCTGTGCGAAATATGTCAATGAGCGCACAAATAAGCTGAAATACACATCACTTATGGGACTCCACAAGGACTTCTACAAGTTTCCTCTCCTCTCTACACTACACTGCCACTACACTGCTACCACACTGCCATGTAGCTCAACCGAACGACTGACTCAACTGAACAATACGCAAAGTGCACCACTCCGCACAGCTCAGGACGCAACGGAGGGAAGGATGGATGGAGCTGTGCCGGGAGCACACATCGATTCTCTTGCGCCTTAAGTCAATTGTGTCCGACAAACAAAATCCGACTCCCCATCGATTTCCACTCGCCCGCTCCCTCCGAACAATCACAGGGAATTTTATTTCAAGAGCATCTAGAAAAAGAAAGCAAAGAAGGGGCAAATCCTCCCGGATTGCTGCATTTATAGCCGCCAGCATGCGGTAGGGTTGGGTGCCCGTCGCTCTGACCGAATTCGCGTGTGACTGTGGAAGAGAAATGAGGGTTACAAATACACTACTAATATAATGGCAAATTTAAAACACACAATTTCTGGGATACGAACATGAGCAGCAGCACGGCAGAAATTTACGATACAAGGAAGAAGGATGTCGGATTGCCGGAGAAAGGATCGGCGGTGGGTGGAAAGGGCAAACCCCGCGCACAAGACGACGAGTATGCGGAGGTGGAGGAGGTGGAGGAGGAGGAGAACGACAGCCGTGGCGGGAGAGAAGCGGAAGCGCACACAGAAAGGGTTCTTCACTCTCAACTGCTGTAGTCATAGCCGAGGGTGCTGCTGTTGGCTTATTGGGGGGGAGCGTGGGGAAGTTGTATGACTTGAGATCATGCTCAATGCCGCTGTGAGAGGGCACGAAACAATGTGGGGCGTAGGGAATCGCTTTTGACTGTGCATGGATGGATGGATTGTTTTTAGGTAAAGAAACACCCATAAAAGTCCACACCCTGAGAAACAATAATTGCTGATGGCGGGGGCTGGAGCTTGTAGCTGCAGGAGCACATAAGAGCTCTTCTAGAGGGCATAATTGCTACTACTACAACCGAAGGCATTTATGCAATGACAAGCACAACAGAGGCTCCTAGTAGTTGCAGAAGCAGGCGCAACATCACGAGCAGACAAAGTACACGAGCACAACAATGCATACGAACTCCATACGTACAGTGACCCGAGAAACCCACGGTAGCGCGCACTGTCTCCTGCAGGCTGTTGTTGTATTGATTGTTTTCAATAAAAGTGAATGGTGTGCTCCATCGTCAATGGATGAATTGCTTTTTGATTGATTGTGCATTGCTCATGACATTTTGTATTTCAAAGAGACCCAAATGGGTGTAAGTGGCTTTCGCAGCTTTTCGGAAATTACACCCACGGAGGCTTAACAAAGGCGAGGCCATCCTTATTATGGGTGATGATGTGTTGCTTTTGTTCCAGTGTTTTTTTTTTCGAGAACTCACCAGACTTGTGACGTGGGTTGGAGTCGGATATGCTCCGTTACCCATTTCATCATGGAATGATTATACAAGACTGAACGTGTGCTCTTCACAAGGAAATGTAAAATTTACAAAGGGGAGAGACACTAACAGTCACTGATCATGGGTGGATGCAAAGTGAGCGGGAAACAAAACGTACAGGACTGCAGCGGGAGAGCATCACACTGTGTGACGAATCGTTGATTCAGCGGGATTGAATTAAAACAGTGACATGTTCAAAAGTAAACAAAAATCCATTTTTGTCACAGCTTAAACCTCCGACGCAATGACTGTGCTCAATTTTCTTGTTGCAGCTGTGTTCACTGCCAAAAAATCATCGCACAATTCAAATTGTGCGCAATTCTTTGATAAGAAGGCCAGTTTGAGGGACAAGTGTTTATTCCTGTTTTTAAGTGGCGTGTTACCGTGGTTTCAGCGCAATACGCGGTATCAAACGGAAGGGTGCCTGGCCAACTTGGAGAATGGCCGTGGGATTGTGAAGAAAATGGGAGCAACTCGGTTGCCCTCCTGAATGGAACTACTCGAGGTGAAGATCGCTATCCACCCGCAAGAGTCGCAAATAAAAGAAAACTATTGTTCGACATTTGATTTGACGTATGGCTAGTACAATTGTAAACGTACGTATTACAGTCCAACTTCCCTACGTCATTTTCTATAAATCTCATTATATAGAAATTACGTTATTTCCCATGTGCCAATAGAACCAGAAAGCTGTCTTTGAAATTAGTATTTATAATAAGATCACTGAAATGCAACAAATCGGCGGGCATAGAGGGATTCGGACCTATAGACCTCAAAAACAACGCGCAAATACTATCTCCAGTGATAACAAGAACGATCAATATGAGCTTGAATCAGGCATCTATCCCAAACACGCTTAAGACCTCAATAGTTCGACCAATTCACAAAGGCGGCAAAAAAGTGAAATACTGAACTGCAAGCATATTTCAATCTTACCGGCTGTCGACAAAGTTTTGGAAGAAGTGTCTTGCCAGCACAAACTTCACGAATTCATGGCAAAATACAACCTTCTCAAGAAAAATCAATTTGGTTTCCGTAAAGGCAAAAATATAAACAGACTGATAGGTGACCTTGCAAACAAAGTATACCAAAGCCTGGACAAAAACCACAGTTCAGTAGTTGTATTCATTGATTTCAGAAAAGCCTTTGACACAAGCACATTCTTAGACAGCTGAATAATATTGGAATACGAGGTCAATACTACCTAAGTAACAGGGTATTCCGGGTAAAAATTGGTGAGGCTGTCAGTGACGAAGAAAAGATCGAGTACGGTGTCCCGCAAGTGTCAAAGCTGGGTCCACTGCTTTTTATCATATACAGTCAGTGTTAAGGTATATTACGGGTTATGCGTATGCGGACGACACAGCGATCGTAGTTAGCCATAGGACCGTTGACGAAGCAGAAAAATATATGAAATTTGACTTGAGTCACTGCTTGGTGTCACGACAATAGATTAATTATCAACGCACTTAAGACAAAGGTAATGCACATTCGTCCGCCGCATTTTCCCAGAAGAAAACTTAAGATTAAGATGCACGAAGTAGATTGCTTGCACAGAAACAGTGATGTGACGGAATAAAAGAAGATGACGACTGCACTGGAGTTATAGCGAACGTGTCAACATACAAATATCTAGGACTAACGATCGACTACAACTTCAAATGGAGCTACCATATCGACAGCTGAAAGAAAAAAATGCGTCAATCTGCTTACGCACTCTTTCACCTAAACAACCTCAGCACATCAGCAGTAATCAAACCAATGCTACTTCGGACTTGTGGAATCACATCTAAGATACGGAAAATACTTGCATGGGGAAGAGCGTCTCACTTGCAAACCCTATATCAAGCGCATGCAAGACCTCAAAAACTGGTACAACGAACTGGACGCAGCAGCGGTGATCAGCAAGGAGCAAATCAGACGATACGTTTATTAAGCATCCCCCCAACTGTATAAACTGGAAATCCTGGCAAACTTTGGCAACGAAAACAGCTACAGAATGCAGACGCAGCAGACGAGAAACACCAGAAGACGACAGAAACAGCTATGTGAAGTTCCGAGGTACTGGAACGAGTAAGGCCGAAGAATATTTAAGGTTGCAGTTCCGATGGTGCTCCATGAACTCCCAACGGAGCTCCGCAAACTTACCAAGAAAAGAAATGCAAAAAAAAGTTAAAGAAATGTACGTAAAAATAAAATTGTAACTAAGTGTAATTGTAATTTGTAAATTAACTTCGAAATTATATAAACGTGAAATATTAAATTGTGAATACTTGAATTTCAACATTTTTATAATAAATAATTTTATGTGATTAGTCTTCTGCAGACAAGCCCCTCCGGCTTTGCAGATAAAAAAAAAAAAGCTTATGGAGAGGACCCAAGAAATGGAGATGGCCAACCACCACATATCCGTCCATTTAAAGACAACACGTCGACACACATGCAAATTAAAAATATTTATTTAAAAGAAAATCATACACACCAGCTGGGGAGAACGTGTCTCAATTGTGGGTGTGAACTATCGTCTTGCTTGCGTAGACGACATTAGATGGCGAAGACACAATCACAAACTGTGCAGAGACCTGGGCCTAGGCAGGCGTCTACGGATCCAACCCCTGCAGTCTTGGCCATGCAGAGTGCATGGAAACCTCAGCTCCTGCCCGAAGAGTCGTTGACTCCCAACAACACAGCAGAGGACGCACGAATTATGCATTTATTTTGGATGACTTGGAAATATTTTGGAAATGGAGGAAAAGAACACCTCACACAGAGAGATCACAATTACAAATTCAAAATATTTATTTAAAAGAAACTCGTATACACTAGCTGTGGAGAACGTGTCTCTGTTCTCTTTGTTCTTGAGACCGCCACGATTGTTTTCTCAATCTATATCTCATCCCTTTCATAACCGATCGTCATCGATACTCGCAGACGGACCTCAAGTGGCCAGTCCATTTCCTTATCTTTGACTTTCCCATCCGAGCTCCAGTGGATTTATCATTCATTTAACGCTCATATGTCATCTTGGACTATGAATCTTTTTCTCTTGGGATTGATTCATGAGTAACCCCTGGACCTGTCAAATCCAACGTCGAGAGTCCCGCGTCTGATGTGGCGCAACTAGGTCGAGACGGATCACAACCAACTGGAGATGGCGCAAGTTGTAGAGGCCCACGTTCACCGCCCGGACTGCAGTACCGCACACAAAAAGAAGGAAATGTCGGAATTGTATACGCCGATGGTGTTGCCAGCTGGAACTCAAATCAAAGCCAATCTAGTCCGTGTCTCTCCTCACAGTCGTTCCTCACTGCACGTGAGTGCGGATGTGAAGCGTAAAGTCAACAAAATGCGAAACAGAACAGCCACAGCCACGTTTCATCGATGAAGTGTGCTCCCCTCTGGAGTGGTCCTCATCCCCGTAATAATAATCACCATCATCATCAACTCTATTGTCGTCATCTTTGTTTCACTTGCGATGGCTGAAAATGTGGCAATTTAGTCCTTATGTTGCAGCACACATTCCCTACATCAAATTACACATAAACACACCCACACTCCCGCACACAGCACACAAGCAGTCACCCACTTGTGCCTTTGGATAGGCAGCTTTTTCTAAATTTCCGCACTTGCCTTGGCTGGGGATTGAAGGGGATTTCATGATGCAAGCACTTAGTAGACATTTATGTATGCATCGCAAAATTGAAGCATGATTTAACGACATTTCTTTTCTTTCCTCATTGCAGATATCATTTTATCCGAGGTATTTGAGACACATCTGCGTGGGCCGGGCTTTGTGATGGAGCCGCCCGGTCGCTTGGAGTTCTCGAATTCGTCCGGTGGATGGCTGGATTGTTCGGCATCGGGCAGTCCGCAGCCGGTGATAGACTGGATAACGGTGGATGGGTCACCGGTGGCCGATATAAATGGCGTGCGACGGGTGCTGAGGAATGGCACCCTAGTCCTGTTGCCATTTCCGGCTGCCGCCTACCGCCAGGATATTCACAATACAATCTACAGATGTGTGGCGTCGAACAACATTGGCCGTATCATTTCGAGGGATGTGCAAGTGAGAGCTGGTAAGTTGATTTGATTATACAAGACGCTTAGTCTTTACGTGGTCTGGGGGATTGAGGGGATTGTAATTTTTGGGTGGGGGTGTACACAGCCATTACTTCTTCGGTTGCTGGTGGATGGAAACAAAATTAAGGACGGAGGAAAACGAGGAACGCATTATCCAAGCGGACTACTGCGTGTTAGTTTAACGAGTTTCATTTCAAGAAATGAGCTGATTTGCATATTGGTGAAGGATCTCAGTGGATGGGCGGCGTGGAAATCGGAGGTAGAACCGCGTGCAATGACGGAGAACTCAAAATGGAGGGAAAGTAATTGCTGCTACATGATGGGAGCTGTGTCGGTTGTATCTGCGCTTCTAATTTCCTTTCGGCTTTGAAGAAGTTTCGTATGCTGCTTACGAGAGAACTGGAAAAACAAAACAGAAAAACGCAAAGTTTCACAGAGTATTAGCTACTTTAAATAAGTTTGGACATTGCCAGGACACAACTTTGAAATCAACATCCTGTGTCCTCTTTGGGATTGTGTCATTTGATGTGAAAGACCAAAAGTAATTTTCGGGAACAAAAAACAAGGGAGAGTGATAATTAACATGCGGATTGAGATTTGTGTGTGTTCTTCTTCTCACACCAGTGTGGCTCGGTTTTAAGGACCTTTGTGAGACGAAGGGGTTCTTCAACATGCAAACTTTCCTAATCATTATGCTTGCCTATTCATCTATTAACTATTCATCTATTTGTTTCGACAGTTGCTCTGGGGGCATGTCTTTAAAGCGCCTCCAACAAAACCGTACGCAGGCCGCTCTCTTGATCGACATCTCTTCTCCAATAATCAGGAGTGCTGTTTTTGACATGAGTACGATAACTTTGGTGCCAAAAATTTAAAACCGTATTTTGCATGCTACCGACGATTGCTCTGAGGCATTTTATTTTTTTATGATCTTAGACGGCTCTCGTCTGGCTCCTTCGGTGTGTGATGATACAAAGAGCGGTCAAAAATATAAAAACATAAATATTCTATATTTTAGTTCGTGCGTTGCACGTTTATTTAAGAAAAAAACATGTAAAATAATTTTATTCAAAATATTGCCCTGAAGCTTTGACTTCTTCCCATCTTTCTGGCAAATTGTGGATCCCTTCCCAAAAGAACTGCGCCGACTTGGCAACCAAGAATGAATCAGGCCAATTTTTGGTATTCTGCTATGATGTAAACCGTAGTTCAGTGAGGGCGTTCTGCATCGACCACAACAAATGGTAGTCAGAAGGGGCAAGGCTTGGGCTATAATGCGGGTGGGGTAAAACTTACCATCCACTGTTTTCCAAACAGTTCTTAACCGGAATGGCAACGTGGGGCCGAGCGGCGTCATGATGGAAAACTATTGCCTCGTGTCTGGTCGCATATTCTGGGCGTTTTTCGGCTACTGCTCTCTTCAAACGGATTAATTGTGATCGGTAGCGTTGTCCATTGATGTTTTCACCCGGTTTTAGCAGCTCATAATACAGCACACCCTTCTGGTCCCACCAAATACAGAGCATTACCTTCGCGCCGTGGATACTCGGCCTTGTCGTTGATTTGGATGGCTTCCAAGGCACGTTCGCTCAGCTAGAGCATGTTTACCATAAACTTCCACCAAAATACGATGACTTTCGGCAGCAGTTTTCTTCATATTAAAGTAATGAAGTAGAACTTCCCGCAAAAACACTTTTTCCGGCACAAAGTTCGACATATTTGAGTGAACAAAAAAATTATTGTTGCTTACGCTTCAAATGAATGACATTTACTGAAATGAAGTACAATGACAGTAGCTTTCCAACGCATGCTCCAATGGAAAAATACAAGTTACGCCATCTCTTAGCAAATAAGATATAGACCAATACAAACTCGGGCTTTTGACAGTCGTGAAACAATTTTCTTTTATTTACTCGTGATTTTTCATTGTTGACAGGCTGAGCCAACTATTTGTGTATGCAATTAATTTTTTGTAGAGATTTTGTGGTAAAATGAATTTTAGACCATATTGCGTGTGAAACGCGTGCGTTTTATTGTGATTTGGAAAAGTGAAGGAGCCGCGCTTTGACATAACATTCTCGTAAGCTCGATAAAATGCGCGCTGAAGCCTATCAACGCCCGACAGCGCGAACACGCCATTGTGAATTGGCCATAAAGTTCTGAATCACTCCCTGGTCAAGGGGTTGCAATTCAGAGGTGGTGTTGGCAGGGACAAATTTAAGAGAGACTTGGGGGATTATTGTGAACTGTGCAATTACCCAGGAAAAGTACATTTTTCCCCTTCTTCAATTTCATATCGATGTCATTCAACAATTCTGCCGTCATCCACGCTTTTTTGTTTGAGCGATACAACGAAGGAAAGAATTTGATACCATTAGCAGCTTATCATGAGAGGTCTTATTTTTTGTGACCCGTCTGTGTTTACTGCGTAAACTTTCCTTGCTATGTTTGCCCTCGTGACATTTTTCATTTTTAAATCTCGTCGATCGATCAGGAAGACGCTTAAAAAGAGTGCAGTCTCATCCGCATTAGACACATTCCGTGGATCGTAGTTTGCTAGCAGCCCGCCTTAGTCGTGCAGAACAAACAGTAACATCAACACCTGCGCTTTCTCCACACATTTTCTTTAAAAACGATATCACGTTGTTTTTTCTAAATTTGGTAAGCTATCCTTCACTGGCGGTTCAGTGCTCAAACTAACAGCGAATGACTTAGCTTGCATGGAATCCCCGACAGGTACGCTTTGTTCTCTTCATTGACTAAAGCATTTCAATAAGCAGTGTTCAAGGCCGGTGTACTCTCTGTGTCGGTTCCGTCCACTCCCTGCAAAAAGGATAACAAGTGCATTACAACACTTGTTATCCTTTTTGCCTTAGAATGGTTGGCAACGTGGAGAAGGGAATTATGAAGGTGGTCGCTACATGGGCTTCAATAATTTCGTTCTTCTCACAGATTAACAGACACTTCATTTCTTGTACTCACAATTAGGACAGACTGTTGCCGAAATATAAATGGCGCATCGCATCGTCAATGAAGCAAACATTTTTTAACTTACGTTGTTCACACACTTATGGGCCACAAACTCACGGTATCAAAGAATTTGACGCACGTATGCGGTATGCATCTGGGCAGAAAACTGGGAACAAGCTACAAAAACGATACGACTAATCTTACGTTGGTTGGTAGATTTCGACCCTTAAAAAGGGTGATTTTTTAGCTATTATCTTTTTGGCAACACTGGTTTAAACAGCTGACGAACGTTTCGTGTTTTGTTTCACTGTCAAACATCTTCAGTTTGGTCTATAATTTAACCCTCAATCGTCTTACAAACGAACAACGCTTGCAAATTATTGAATTTTATTATCAAAATGCGTGCTCTGTTAAGAAAGTTCATCGCGACATCACATGTGTTCAGCGACGAACCTCATTTTTGGCTCAATGGGTACGTAAATAAGCGGAATTGCTTTGTGATCATGGAGTGAATATCAGCCAGAAGCATTGCAAGAGCTACCAATGCATCCAGAAAAAGTCACAGTTTGGTGCTGTTTATGGGCTGGTGGCATCATTGGACCGTACTTCTTCAAAGATGATGCGAATCGTAACGTAACTGTGAATGGTGAGCGCTACCGTGAGATGATATCCAACTTTTTGTTGCCCAAATGCAAAAGCTTGACATGGTTTCAACAAGTCGGTGCCACATGCCGCACAGCACGCGCAACAATGGACTTATTGAGAGGCGAGTTCGGTGAACATTTTATTTCACGTTCGGGATCGGTCAATTGGCCGCCTAGATCGTGCGATTTAACGCCTTTAGACTAATTTTTGTGGGGCTATGTTAAAGCTCATGTCTGTAGAGACAAACCCGCTTCAATTGACGCATTGGAAGACAACATTGAAGCATTTATTCGTGAGATACCGGCCGAAATGTTGGAAAGAGTATGCCAAAATTGGACTAAGCGGATGGACCATTTGAGGCGCAGTCAAGGTCAATATTTGCATGAAATAATCTTCAAACATTAAATTATATGGACCGTACTATCGATTCAATTCAAATAAAGACTTCATGCATTTTTCTGAATTTTATGTGTTCTGTTTTGAAAAATCACACTTTACATAACTTAAGCAAATATACACAAACATTGAAATTGTTTTAAGAAGAGAATTATTTTGTGTAGAACGAATGTGTAGCCGCCTCTGGAGGACCTTCTTCAAGAGTTGTTGAATGAGTCACATGACTCGACATTGGCGTTAGTGAATTCCTCTCTTTCCATTGTCATCCTTCACCACCTGGCCGGTTTGGTAGGAATGTGTAAGATAGACTGAACGTTGTATAGCTCGTCTTGATGCAAGCTGTCATATGTAGCCTTCAAGGCTAATCGCAAGTTCAAATTCAAGGCGAATCGGAAATCGAGGTTATGTACGAAAAGTGCCTCGGGAAGTAAGTAAATGATTTATTGTACCATAAAAGATTACAAAAAGTAACAATAGTGCATGGCCTAAGCCGTCTGCCGGTTGACAAATTTTACAATTTGCAAAATTACAAAAATTTCAATTTATATGTATTCGAGAAGCAATTGATCTTGGGTAATTAACAGACTTCAACAACTTCCATTTCTTATTCTGTCACGGTATGATAATTCAAGTTTACAATACTGTGTAATTTGTACAACATTAGTTTCATTTAGGAGTGAAATAATCTGCACGTCATCCCGAAAGTCGCTGTCGAAAACAAGTCTTCTTACTGCTCCAAGAACAAAGTCCAAGACAAAGGCCAATAAAATGAAGCACATCCTCTCTTACTCTTAGATTGCATAGATCGCAATAAATTGGTAGATCGTTCACTTCTAGCTCTTAACATCAGCGATCAGCAATTTGATCAACACGGTTTTCGTTGCGAAAATAGTTCTGGGACATGAATACACACCACAGAGTCGGTCTGCGCAGACGTGTGCGCAACAACAAAATATATTGGCCTGCAGGGACGTGGCTGTGTCGTGTATGGGCCCCATTAGGTGCCAGTTTGGCATAGTGTTGAACATAGAGTGGGATTTTAATTTTTGGAGATTGTTGCTGGTCAACCCGCTGTTGCTTGTCACACCATATACATGTTTTTGACCCCTCTACAACATACCGTCATCATTATAGTACTCTCCCCTTGTTTTTCGTATTGCCGAAGTCTCGCCGCCGTACAACAGGATTGGGCCTTTGTATCAAATGATTCTATTCCGAAAGCAAACGATGGTTTCAATGCAGTTAGTTATTAATTTCACAGTAAAACCATTGCGGTACTCGGTTATGCTTCAGACGTCATGTGTAAGAGAAGATTCTCCTGGAATGTCGTTGATGAGGTTGTTCCCTGCAATGCGTCTGGTAAGTTATTCTAAGGATCGCTCTGCAACTGTGTGTGTAAAATGTTTCCTCATTTTAAAATATTTTCTTATTTCTCATAATAAGACAAACTCATCTCCGTGACTGAGCGAAATGAATCATATTCTTAAGAGATACCAGGCAATCATGGTAGATTAAGTTGGGGGCCATATGTGCCCTCAACATTTTTCGAAATAAAACCATCATTTCATCATCATCATCTTCTTCTGGCTCCACTAAAGAGTTCGCGGGGGTAAACCACGCACGAGATATATCCAGGCAACTCGATTGTCCGCCATCGACTCTAACTCATCAGTAGTTATGCCCGAGCATAACCAGGCGAGTTTTTGGACTTGGTCCAAACATCTCGTCCTTGGTGTGCCAAACAGTCGCCTACCTGATGGAATCAAATTCAAAGCCCGCCTCTGAAGTCGTGATGAAGGGGACATTCATGCCAAATCACCGAAGCATAGCCCTCTCCGTTCGAAGAAGCAGCTCCTCAACGGCGAGCTCCTCGCGTACTGCCCTATTTCTCATCCTATCCCGACGAGTAATTCGCACAACAGCACGCACAAATCTCATCTCAGCAGCTTGTATTCGCGTCTTATTCGTTCGGTCATTAACCAAATTTCATGATCATAGGTGAGAGTTGGAACAAATATTGAGTTGAACACCGCTTTGACACCTTGGCTCGGCCTTCCTGATTACAGATCTACCAGCTTGAACAAACCTACAGGAATGCTTAGCATTACTCCATCCCTGACTCGTGAAAAAGTCCCCGATAAACGTGAACTTCTCCACCTGCTTCAATGGGACTCCACTAACATGTAGAGTGCATTGAACAGGAGTTCTGTTCGGGAAATGACCATAACCTCTTAATTGTGCACGTTAATGTCTGACTTATAGGGTTCTAGGGCCTGCGCAAGTTCATCGGCAGTCAAGGGCCCTCACATTCCACGTGCAGAACCGCAAATCGTTGTCCCCGGTCGTTAGCAGTAGGCTCATCCATATCCGAGGCTTGTTGTCTTCTCTAAACTATTTGTTTTGGTTACACGGTGGAGAAGTTACCCCCACGCTCAACCACCGAACTTGGATTGCCTTATCTTGGTTTAAACCCCTGAACAAGGGGCCGCTGCATACATTGGTTTACCTCTAAGCGGTTGCAATAATTTTTATCCAGATGGCGCCACGAGGAGGCTGTATGTCAACTTGACCAGTGCATTTAGAGGGATCGTTGCTGGCATCGCGCCTAGTTGCGAGCAATCAACAACTTTTCTCGGTATGCACGGGACCATTTAATCAGCAGCATCATCACACACGGCCACAAACGCTGTCATACGGGGCCTAAAAAAAGACGAATAGGTGGTGGTGGCCGATCTGAATTTCTTGGGCCTTTTCAATGATTAGCCTAAACGTAAATATCTGATTGATGGTGGAGTCCTGAAGACACACTGATAAGGATGGTCTATCAGACAGCTTGTAAACGCTTCAGGCGGGAAAAAAAAAACATCAGCAAAAAGGCGATCTGAAGGAGACTTCTTCCTCTCTTTTTTTTCGCAGTCAAAGCGTAATCCTTTCTTGTGAACCGGGCGAACGGTAATGAGATTTCTCTCGTGTGGCATGCTTTTCTTCGACCCTTTCTTACAGACGAGCTGGTGCATGCCCCAAATCAGATCATGTTGCCTAAAAGATTTGAGAGCCACTGCAGCTCTACGAACAGAGACGGATGATGTACGAAAGTTTTCCCAAAGAGTGAAACAATTATCCAATGGATAAAAAAGTTCGCACAGAAGCCTGCTGGGACTGCCTGGTAGTAGAGTCGCAGTCGATACTGAGAATGTGGAAGAATCATTTCTGCCGACTGTTAAACAGCGATGAGGACCCAAATACCGCTGTCAGGCAGAACATCCCACTCAATCTGGACGATGATCGACGCGAATTCCGGCACCTCGACCTAGACGAGATGAAGGTAGCAATATCAAGACTGAAGACTAACGAAGCTGTCAGTGCTTACTGTCTACCCGTTGAAATCTTTAACACAGCTGGAGATGATCTGGTTGGGCACATGCACCATCTGCAAGATATGCTCGGATAAAAGCATGCCCAGCGAGTCGAATCTCAGTATCGTTCGTCCGATCCACAAGAAGGGAGTACTCTTTGACTGAGAAAAAGGAGAGACTCCTAATAATCGCCTACAAGATCTTTTCTGCCGTTTTGCGTGAGCGCCTGAATCCATTCTTGAATAGCCTGTGCCGATCTTATCAGTGTGATTAGAGACCAGTGAAGTCCACCATCGACCAGATCTTTACATTACTGCAAATCGATACCAATTCGTCAAGGCGTTCGTCAATACGTTCGCGTAAGATTTGCACATAGGCGAGCGATTTTTGACGTTCCTGCCAAACTCGTCAGATAGAGCAGTATGAAGACGGAGAATTCTCGCTGCTCCATCAAAGTCGGTAACGAAATCACGGAGACGTTCAATTTCAAAAAAGTTGTTCTTTAACATCTTTCTTGGGAAGACCGTGCAAGACCGTGCAAAACTCACACGCCAACACAAGAGGCATGATCTTCCAAAGGTCCGTATAGTTGCTTGCATGCGCGGATGACATTAACGTGACAGGACGAACACAGGAAGCCGTCCATGTAGCGTTTGGACAACTTTCACCTGATTGGTCGAACACAGCGAGCCGTGATTCAATTGCTGACATTGAGACGGAGGCAGCCAAAATGGGTTTAGCGGTGGACGAGGGAAAATCTAAGTATGTCATCGAGGACACATAGCATCGCCGACTCGGCCAGAACGTCAGCATAGGCGAGGTAGTAATGGACTTCATCTACCTCGGCTCCCAAGTAAACAGTACAAACAATATCAGTACGGAGTTTAAGCGAAGAATAACTCTTGCCAATCGCTGCTTCTTTGGGCTCAAGAGGCAATTAAGTAAAAGAGCCCTGTCTCAACGGACCAAGCTCATATTAGAACTTGATCATCCCTGTCCCCTGTTGTATGGCGCGGAAGACTTCATCCCAAAAGCAGATGAAGAAGACTTTGTTCTTTTCGAGAGAAGTTCTGCGTTAAGTCCTTGGTCCTGTTTGCGTAGACGGTTTTTGGAGAAGAAGTTTCAACCGTGAACGGTAGGGGCTGTACAGCCGTACTACGATTGGAAGGTTAAGTGCCTGCGCTTCATTAGAGGGGCGAGTGAATCCCAGCGAAAGCAAAGTCAAAATGCTTTTACCGGGTGTTCTAGGCTGGTCCACTCACCATTTGCCGTTGGGATCAAATTGCGGGGCTATCACTGGAGTTCTCGATCGGTGGCAGTAGTCTGACCGGGGGTTGCTGTCTGGCGGTACAATGGACACAGTGTTATGTCTGAGTGCTCCAGTCTGGGGTTTAATAACCTCTGATAAAACAAAAAGTACGGGCTGTACAGCGACACGAACCTAGGCATTCGTCTACGTATTCAAAGCCTAAGATGGCTAGGCCATGTAGTGCGAAGATTCCGCGACTCCGAACCAGTGGGAAAACGCAACAGAGGACGCCCGGTGGATGGAAGGACCTCAACCAACTGGGCGTGAGGCGCTGTAGGCAGGTAGCCAGAGATCGTGCTAGCTGGAGAGGCTGGTGGTTTGAGGCCCAGATCCACTCCGGACTGTAGCCCCAAATAAAGAAGAAGAAGTTGTTAAACGTTCCTTCCCTGTTCAGAAACATTGAATTTGAAAGTTACATAAGAACCTGTTTGCTTCTGCTTATCAGACCGACGACCCTTGGAGGGCCTGAGCCTGAGCAATTACTGCCTTCCATCGTCGATGGTCCTGGGCACACTGCATCCAGTCATAGAGACCAGGTAATCGCGGATGCAATACAGTTTTGGCCGGAGATTCGCTCTACCTCTCCTTCTCGAACCAGGAGGCTCGGATTCGAAGACCCTCTTAACTGGAGCATTGGTGTCCATTCACTTGATGTGGCCGTGCCAGTGCAGTCGTCGGATTTTTGCCTTCCCAACTACATCCACAGCTCGTATGCATAATCATTGTGCATACGGCGTCGTTCGTCAATTCGTGGCCAAATCGACCTCCTCGCTCGCACTGAAGTCGCCGACTGCAACGACCTGTGACGCACCAGTCTTCGAACTGTCATCGGCATGAGCGAATACAGCTCGCTTGTTCAATGGCTCGTCGCTACACACGACGGTTACACGGACAGGGTCATTGCACTTAGACTATCACTAACAGAATCAATACACCCAAGTGTGATCGTCGTTCGTGTTCCCCACTGGCTCTTTATGCCATTCACTTCCTGCTCAACGAGGGAACGGAAAAACGTCAAGATCGTGAAGAAAAAAAAAAAATAGTTTAAAGTCCTCTTCAGAGAAGATGAAGCACGCTGACAGCATGCGGCTCTCCATAATTACTCGTACATCCCTTTGTTCCCCCCAAACACTGCCAGATTTCTCTGGCACACACTTGTGTGCACACTTCCATGTCGAATGTCCCTGCTGGCTTCCTTTTTTCGCCGCCAACAATCGTTGGGCAAGTACTTTTCCCATTCGCACTAGCTAGCATCACCCATTAAAGTGTCAAGCACGCGAAGGACTTTGCCCGACTAAAAAAAATTCAATATCGAATCATCACTATCTGCGTTGTCATCGTCGTCGTCGTCGTTTGCGTGACACCAGCTAACAGCAACCAGCCACCAGCAACGAACACCTCCAACCTTAACCATCATAGACTATTCATGGCATAATTATAATCTTAAAATCTGGGCACACTTAAGATGCTCTGCAGTCGGCTCTGGTGAGAGTTCCTCCACCACCGCATCGGTTGTGGTGGCCCCGGCTGAAAGGATGAGCGTTATGTGGGCGCACAAATGTGTGTGTATGTAAAATCAAAAAGGGAATTAAGGAAAATTTATGACATAAAATATTCAACCATTTCTTTTTTTTCCTGCTTCTCTGCTTGAAGCGGAAAACACTAGAGACATTCGCCAACGCAAAAAGGACGATGATACATTTTTGCTTCTAATTTGTTACATATATCTTTATACTTACAGTGGTGGCACAGGCGTATAAAGTGGACGTCGAAGTGTTATCAGCGTCAAGAGGCTGTACCGCCATCCTGCGGTGTGTGGTGCCAACCTTTGTCAAGGAACTAGTTCGAGTGGTCTCGTGGGTGCATGAACCTGCAATCTACATTTACCCATCGCTTCAAGGAGGTACGTACCGCACACACTCAGTTTCTATTTACTTGTGAGTTTTGCCAGGACCACCGCCGCCGTAGTCTGTGCTGTGTGCATGGGTGTGCGTGTATTCATTTTAAGTGCAAATAAAATGAACATCATTCATCTGTTTTATCCCGTTAATAAATTAATACCTCCAATAAAGACGGTTTAGTACAAAACGCAGCAATGAACAACACAGAATGAGTGTCCTTACAGCGCACACATGGACAAGCACACGATTACACTGCGAGCCCGGCACTAATGTCGAGGATTTGTTACTAATGGAAACGATTTACTGCATATTCCACAGATGGGAAGTTCCATTTATTGCCCACCGGCGAATTGCTCATACATAATCTACAGGACAGCGATGAATCACAATCGTTTCGGTGCCGGAGCATGCACCGGCTTACTAGACAGGTTGTGGTCAGTTCACCAACTAGGCTCCGGATTAATGGTAAGTAACTTTAATCATAAATGTGAACAGGACGGACGGCACTTGCGTAGGCAGGCACATTCATGTGTGTGGCCACTGGCCAGCCTACCGGCTGCAGTGCCTTGAATTAAACTTCAGATTGCCATCCTTGACTTGATTTTCGAAGGAAGTGCGCTCCACTGGGTCGGAAGTGTGGTTGCAGATGTGCATGCTCGGCAACCAGGTCAGCCGCTTTTTTGGAAGGCATTCTGTCCTCTGGCCTGGCCGGGCAAGTGTGGCAGCAGCTGTGTTATCCATCCCCACGTCAATCTGCCATCTGCATGCGATGGTTTCCCCTTTGAAAAAACTGAGTCATGAGCCAAGCACCTCCTCTAATTGGCTCCCATTGGCTGGCAACCTAAATCAGACCACTGATCAAATCATCTCATAACTCTGAAATCCTGGATAATGACTTTGTAGTCGGCCGTGCTTGTGTTGCGTATCCCCGGGGAGGGGGCTGTTCTGGGGTGGTGGCGGCATTCATATCAATCCTAAGTGGGTTAACAGATTGATTGATTTCGTGAGTTGAATACATGTGCCAGGCAAGACGCCGGATTCGATTTGCTTATTTGGGGCATACACTGTGCGTGTCTCGGGCGGCCAACATGCTCGTTGTAAGTTGAGGAGTTACATAAATTTAATTAAGGTCCTCGTCGTGATGAATAGATGCTCGAACAACTGAATGAAAGACCACAGGTCTGACTGTTGCGTATCTGTTATGGACGACAGGGGAGGAGGAAATCAATGTCTGCTGTGAGGGCAGAGAGGGGCCGAGATTGGGACAGGTTTGGTTAATTTAAAGGTTCTAAGTGGAATTTTCTCCATAAAGAAACCGTGGCGAACTCACAGGGGCCTTCAGTCATCTGACTTCTTCCCAGTCGATCGTGCAGAACTCACAGTCTAGAACCCGCCATGAACTCTCAGAACTCTCAGAACTCTTGCCAGTCACTATTTCTTTGGGATCAGGAGGCGCTTGAGCAGAAGAGTCCTCTTCCGAAGGATCTTACAACACCACGCTCATCCCTGTTCTGCCTTATCTTGTGAGCAGATGAAGAAGTCCTTGGTCTTTTGAAAGGTTGTGCGTTCAATGTTTCAGAAGATTGAACTGGCTTTGCCTGTTGTACCAACAATTGTACAAACTTTCGGAAGATTCTACTCTTGTCCAGTGAGTTCGGCGCGATCTTACCAAAAATGATGACTAAGATGCCACACGACTGTGAGCCGCCTTGTCTAAATGATTGTCATTGAGGGTCGCGGTGAAGTCGTTACCGACGTTGATGCCGCAGAGAGAATTCTCACTCGACGATGGCGATTTAGGACTGCCAAAACTTGCAAACCTCCTATCTACGCCTGTATGTCATGTCCAGGCTTAGGTTAGGTTGGAATGACTTACTCCTGGTTGGCAGCTGTCACTTTTAGGCCAGAGTAGGCACGTTGTGCTCCTCCTTCGGCAAACCCCTCGATCCTTTATCAAAAGGACCTTTAACAGTGAAACCATATCCGAGCGGTTGAAGAACGGTCTGAAAGTACGCTTAAGGATAAACTGATGAGCATTCCTGGCGAGACGAGTATTACGGGTGAATTCATGGAGAGGAGGAGACAAAGTAGAGACGGGACGTCGCTTTTCGAGCGAGTCTTATGACTCAGCAAAATTAAAATAATATCTAGTAGGTACAGGTAAGCATTTTATACAAATTGCTTCAAAAATCAAAATAGCTATTCCAACTTAAGGAACCACGCTGCTCGCATTTTATGCATGTTTGGAAGTTCACGTTTGTGTGAACAGGTGTTTTCAACAATGGAGATTAATAAATCTAAATACCCTTCAGGACTTACCGATGAACATCTTCAGTCAATTTTAAGAATTACTACAACATCGTTGACACCAAACAGGCATAATGAAGCATAAAAGAAGTCAAATTTCTGCATCCTCAAATAAAATTTAGGCCTCCGCTTGGAAAAAGTTTATCTTTTTTTAAATAAAATAGACTTTTTATTACATGTGCAATTCATTTTTAATGTGGCCCGCCGTCATATTTGAGACAAGAAAACTGCACTTAATGAGTTTGAGTTTGACACCTCTGGTCTACATCTTCATCTTGAATGAGTTCACAAGATCAGTAGGTCTGTGTTAACTTGAACATTTGTGCTGTTGTTACCCAGATTATGTGAAACAAGATGATTACAAGATGAAACTTGTGTTTGAAGCGGATATTAAATTAATTGTTAAGAATTTACAAATAAATAAAACGAGTGGTATCGACAACATCAAAAATTTGTATATAAAATGTTTACCTAGAATAGGAGTTTAATTCCTAGCATTCATAGTCAAAGCCCTGCAAGATGTGCGTTCATAAATGTAAATAAACTGCAGTGACTGTGCATGGGAGCAGTCGGCAAATGCAATGTGACAGTCAAACTGCGATCAATTGGCAGCGATTTTTGCTTTGTTGCATGATTGCAGGGACTTTTTCATGCGAAAATGGTTCCTAAGAACATCAAATGGAAATTCTCTTATTTTCTTAAAGAAATTTCTGTTATTTGGAACACGTTTTGACATGGTCCTTCTGCTGCGTACTTTGCTACGGTTTCATTTCAAGTTGGTCAGGTTATATATTTATTAAAAATTAAACCTAGTGCCAGACGTGATGTAGACTTTCATTTTATCAATACAAGTGTCAACCAAACACTTTTTGAGTCACCCATTTATGTTGCATTTATGAGTACTTTTTTGAAAATGCTGACCTGCTGCAAACTTGCGGCAGTGTTCGTGTTCATAAATGTATTGAGAGAATATTTTGCGCAGTGCACGGGCAACAATGTTGCAAATATGAACTCAACCCATGATTTAAGACACAATATTTCCCAGACGCTTGGAAGCTTGCTAAGGTTGTCCCAATTCCAAAAGCGGGAAAACCTCCCAATAACACCCGAGTTTATAGACCAATAAGTTTGCTTAGTAGTGTGAGCAAAATTTACGAGAAAGTGCTTAAAGAGAAATTAATAAAATACATCGAAGAACACAAAATATATCCCGATGAGCAATTTGGTTTCAGACGTAACCATGGAATAGCACACCAGGCTCTCAGAACAAGAAATAAAGGGTGATTTTTTAGCTATTATCTTTTTGGCAACACTAGTTTAAACAGCTGACGCACGTTTCGTGTTTTGTTTCACTGTCAAACGTCTACAGTTTGGTCTATAATTTAACCATGAATCGTCTTACAAACGAACAACGCTTGCAAATTATTGAATTTTATTATCAAAATGCGTGCTCTGTTAAGAAAGTTCATCGCGCGCTTCTCCCATTTTTTGGTCAGTTTAGACGAAGCTCATTTTTGGCTCAATGGGTACGTAAATAAGCAGAATTGTTTTGTGATCTTGGAGTGAATATCAGCCAGAAGCATTGCAAGAGCTACCAATGCATCCAGAAAAAGTCACAGTTTGGTGCGGTTTATGGGCTGGTGGCATCATTGGACCGTACTTCTTCCATGATGATGCGAATCGTAACGTAACTGTGAATGGTGAGCGCTACCGTGAGATGATATCCAACTTTTTTTTGCCCAAAATGAAAGAGCTTGACTTGCATGACATGTGGTTTCAATAAGAATGTGCCACATGCCACACAGCACGCTCAACAATGGACTTATTGAGAGGCGAGTTCGGTGAACATTTTATTTCACGTTCGGGACCGGTCAATTGGCCGCCTAGATCTTGCGATTTAACGCCTTTAGACTATTTTTTGTGGGGCTATGTTAAAGCTATGTTAAAGCTCATGTCTATACAGACAAGCCCGCTTCAATTGACGCATTGGAAGACAACATTGAAGCATTTATTCGTGAGATACCGGCCAAAATGTTGGAAAGAGTATGCCAAAATTGGACTAAGCGGATGGACCATTTGAGGCGCAGGCAAGGTCAACATTTGCATGAAATAATCTTCAAACATTAAATTATATGGACCATACTATACATTCAAATAAAGATTTCATGCATTTTTCTTTATTTTATGTGTTTTTTTTTTTTTGTAAAACTTTCCTATAGCTTTTAAAAAATCACCCTTTATTAAAAAAAAAACAACCGTGCAATGGGCAAATCTACTTTTTATTTCTATTCTTATTCACAAAATTTCTTTGTGAAATTGTTTTGTTTCAAATCGTCGTTTTGAGGTTTTTGTTAATGGCAGTGCCTCTGACGTTGTCATTTTTTGTTCTGGTGTACCCCAGGGATCAGTGCTTGCACCAATCCTTTATAATTTTTTACTTACATCCGATTTTCCACTTCTTCCACATTGTAATATCGCAATTTACGCTGATGATATAGCAGTACTAAGTTCGCACATGTTCGGTCTTAACATTGAGAAGAATTTAAGAAATGCGGTTGAAAAATTGCTTGTCTATTTATCCAAGTGGACAATTAACCGAACGTCGAAAAATGCCAAGCCATCTTTCCTTGCTTTCTTCCGGCTAATCAGTTATCTATAAATGGTCACTCAATAACATGGAAACCAATTGTAAAGTACTTGGGCTTATTCCTCGATCAAAAATTGACGTTCAATAAACACATTTCAGAAACGCAAAATAAGGTAAATGTAGCCACCCACATGTTATATACTTTTATAAGCAGGAAATCGTTGTTTGCTAATGGAAGTAAATTAATTTTACACAAGATGATTTTCCAAGTTATCTTACTGCATGGCTGCCAGGTCTGGGGTAGCTGTGAGTAAGTGTCACATTAAAAGGCTTTAAATATCGCAAAACGAAATATTATATCCAATCTCAGTAAAGGCGAATATGTAAATCGTGCGACAACACATTGTAAATCAATTTTATATTAATAAACTCTCAAAATAAAATGATTACTTGCAAAACATGAAGCGAGAGCGTCGGCCTTCTCTTTGCAGGACTCTTGACGGGAGGCAAACTTCTGTTTGTTTTTTCCAAAGGGCTTACAGTTTTTCTCGAGCGACTTTAATGTGAATTTCTGTGTTCTAATATGTTTTTGGGGATAGTTTTGTTGAGAAATTTCAATTGCATTTGGCGTTCCGGCTGAACCTCTAAATAAGGTTCCAACAATCCAAGCCACCTAGCATAAAAGGATATACCTCGCACGCATGCTTTTCCGTGCACTTTTTAATTGTTTCAATATATGCAGGTGACTGTGAGACACCGCCGCAAAGCGTTTTGAATGTGGTGGACAAAAATCTGAAATTCAATAGATTTGCTTTTTAGCTTAGATTAGGTTAATGTGATTGCCGCAACTTAGGCAGTTGTGGTCCAAAACTGCTAGATCCTGACTGAATCCAATGTGAAATCACTGTTGGGCAGCTTACGCACCGCTTCGTCTTTAGGGCACTAACTTAACACCTGAAATTACCTACTGGTCTGCTAGTGACATATCCTGGATGATGCACTCCTTTGTTGGCTTACAGCCAATTAGTGTTTTTTTTTTTATAAATATTGCCATGTCCAAAATTGTAATATCTGACATTTCTTCTAGGCTGTTCAAAGAATAGCTAGCCAGCGTGTTTTTCCTTGTCCTTGGAAATGCTGGCCAGGTGCCGAGGTAGTGAAGCGTGGTATCTTCTTCATTTTCGTCCCTGCAGCTTCAGAAAAAGTCATTGCCCATTCCTCTGACGTTTGCGCCGAATAGGCAATGACCGGTAATATTGGGTCTATAATTTAATTCGTGCGGTTTGCTAAGAGATGGCGCAACTTGTATTATTCCATTGGAACATGCGTTGGAAAGCTACTGTCATTGTACGTCATTTCAGTATATGTCATTCATTTGAAGCGTAAAGAAAAATCTTCTCTTTTTTTCACTCAAATATGTCGAGCTTTGTGCCTGAAAAAGTGTTTTTGCGGGGAGTTCTTCTTCATTACTTTAATATGAAGAAAACTGCTGCCGAAAGTCATCGTATTTTGGTGGAAGTTTATGGTGAACATGAATATGCGACCAGACACTAGGCAACCATTTTCCATCATTTTTTTTTTGCGTGCGTAGGTGAAAACCTTCAAAAGACACTATGGGGACCGTTCCCACATAGCGAAAGGGATTTTTACCCAGTAAAAATACCTCCCTTCAAATAAAATATATCTCCACTACAACTACGTCATACACTTATCCAGCAGTTTTACTTTCTTGGTGTAGGCGCAATTGGCAAGGAATTCTCCATTGAGAGTTCTTGCTATCACCGCAGCTAAGCGCGGGTTGAATTCACCGTGCGTTGGTTTCGTCAAGAATTGGAAGGACAGCAGAGTTTATGTGCTCTTCCAGACGACGCTTATGCTTACGAACAAAATTCGTAATTTCATCATGGACTGATGGAATTCCAAGATGTCTGTGGATGTCGCTGTTTCGTATATACCAGGGTGCGTTGACGGTGGCCCTTAGCACTTTATTTTGAAATGTTTGTAGTATGTTTCTATTATTTTCTTTGGTACAACCCCATAGTTGTATACCATACGTCCAGACGGGTTTTAGCACTTGCTTGTATATAAGCAATTTGTCGTCAATACTTAGCTTGGAATATTTTCCAATAAGCCAGTACATGTCTTTGTATCTTAATTGGAGCTCTTCACGATTCTTTTTGACATGCTCCTTCCACTTAAGCTTTACATCGAGAGTCATTCCGAGGTATTTCGCTTCATTACCGAAGGGTATTTGAACATTATTTATAAAAACGGGCAAGTTATTCACGTTCTTATACGTAAAATTTATATGAACCGATTTAGCTTCGTTAAGCTCAATGCGCTGAGTGTTCGTCTATTCGTGTATCCGGTCTAGAGCACATTGTAATTTTCTGGTTGATTCTTCGACCGTTTTGGCAGTTACTAAAATGGCGGCAAATGTGCAGCAAATGTGCCTAGCACGGTGGCGGTATATCGTCCTGCGGTATATCGCTGCTATAAAGTAAGTAAAGGAGGGGACCAAGGACACTTCCTTGTGGTACTCCAGATTGTATAGGCTGAGCAGACTTGCTTTTGTTCAAACGATTTTTCTATAACATCAGTTATTCGATGTACTTGGTCGATGGTTGAATGCTTACTTCTAAAACCGAACTGGTGATTAGGAATAAGTCTTTCTTCCACAACCGGGCTTAAACGTCTGAGTAATATTCGTTCGAACACTTTAGACATTATCGGAAGCAGTGAAATTGGTCTATAAGACTTTTTGTCTGTTGGGGGCTTACCCGGTTTCGGCACCATTATTAATTCCGCCACTTTCCACTGACTAGGGATTTTCCATCATGACAACGCTCGGCCCTACATTGCTATTCCGGTTCAAAACTCTTTGGAAAAAATGGATGGGAAGTTATAGCCCACCCGCCTTATAGCCCAGACCTTGCCCTTATGACTACCATTGGTTCCGGTCGATGCAGAACGCCCTCACTGAAATAAGGTTCACATCAAAAATTGGCTTGATTCATTCTTGGCTGCCCATCCGGCGCAGTTCTTTTGGGACGGGATCCACAACTTGCCAGAAAGATGGGAAAAAGTCATAGCATCAGATGGGCAATACTTGGAATAATACAAACATGTTTTTCTTAAATAAACGTTCAAATTTTCAAATTCAAGTTCATTGCTGATTTCCTTTCTATTTAATTTTGGGAGGATGCTGGTGTTTTTTGAAGTCCTGCCAGTATCCAATTCCAACCACCTCCGA